>JAJJWX010002473.1:0-577500 GCA_023529315.1 Papaver bracteatum
CGTTACTAATGTTTCGCAGCGGAATGTTCTGATTGCATTTGCAGCAGAAATTTCGGTTGCGAATAGAAACCGCAGGGTGATTCATGCATGCGATGCGCGTGTGGTAGGGAACACTTTGACTTGTTTTTCCGCCCAAGTCAAAGAGTGGTCAAGTGTTCTTCTTATTTTTCCACCCTTCAGAGGAGCGGTCTTATCTTCCTTCTCTATTTCTTATCTCACTTCTCACTTCTACCCACAAAATTGTTTTCATGTCTTTCATTTTCAAGTCGCCAAGAACCATGGGAAATCAACCAAAGAAGAACCTAACAACTGCTTGCATTAACGATTTTTCTCTTCTAATTCTCTTTATAATTTTCTAATTCACTTACACAACTTCTTTCAAAGAACAAACCCTAGCTTTCTAATAAATCCAAATAAACCTTAACCTCAACTCCTTAATAAATCTATTTGAGGTCGTCTTCAAACTCGTAATCAAGATTCAATTCATGTACTTTCAAGAATTTAATCCGTAGAGGTTCCTTCTTCCTCAACCAAAAACCAGGTTCGTCTCTCTCTCTTGGTTTTTTAAATCCACATCTCCTTTTTGGTTTTAATTTCTCGTCGTTTTTTTTATTTGATATTAGATATTGTTGTGAATAACTGTTATTTGCAGGATTCATATCGTGGACTGTAAGTAGAAGAATTTTTAGGGGATTCTAGGTTTTTTTCAATTGATTTATTTGTGAATATAGGTTTCTGATGTTTTTTCAATTGATTTATTTAAATTGAAATCGTCAACGATTTTCTTCAATCAATTCTGGTGGAAAGGATGAAGGGTTCTAAGGATATATCTTTAACATTTTTCGACAAGTGCAAGGTACTCTTATCTCTCTCAAATTTTCTCTATTTTTCTTCCTCCTTCAGATTTCAATGCACCTATAGCGAGATTTTGATTGAAATTGAGATTCTAGGTTTCCTTTTATTCTCGTATTAATTAATTTCAACTAGGGCGTTACTTTTGGATTTTACAGAATATAATGGCTTCAAATTCGCGAGGTTATCTAAACACGGTAAAAGCGGATGCAAAAGGAAGGTAAACAAATTGTCATTTTTCCCCTTGAAAAGATGAACCCTTTTACATGATCAAATCAATGAGTATAATCAAATTAGTTGTGTTTTGGTGATAGTAAAGAAGATATTCATACATCAAGGATTATGTATTTTCTCAAGAGTGGAAAACCTTACCTATGTGTTCCACGAGAGGACTTGCATAACTGGGTATGTACAAATTATGAATTATTCGGTATAAGAACGAGCAAATGAGTTTGATTTTTGCATTAGATGTGCTTATTTGATTGAGTTTGTGGTTTTTTTTATTGTAGAATGTTGTTATTGACGAACGTGGTTCAATGGAGGTGGATAATCCATACCCTCGGGGTCCCCTTGCAAATGTGCTAAAGTCTATAGGAAAGGTTGGTGTTGCACATCATTGATTTTGGTTTGTTATGAGAAAACTTGATGTGTAACTGGAAGTGTGGAACATTGTTGTATTAAGTTGGTTTGATGATTGTGTTGCGTTACCTACCAGGGTTGCTTTGACTAGTGATGTTATGTCTCTTGAAGAAAGGTAACCTCACTTGCTTTGAATTCCTTCAACTCTTATGTCCTCGTTGGCGTTTAAAAACTTCTTGAGTTGATGTGGAATCGGTGAATTGGATTAATGATTCTGTGCACTTTTACATTTTTACAATCAACTAGCGTCTAAGTGTACATTTTAGCTTTCTCAAACGAGTGTTATTAGCTTGTTTATTGGTTTTGATGGTCACTTGATGATTTAGTATAAATTATTATGATTTCATATGTTAATAGGATGTATAGCGTTTATGTGTAGCTGTGCTTGAAAAAGAAGATGCCATGATCAGTCCTTTTGTCTCCTCCCGCTATGGTATCCGTAGGATTCATAGTATTCTAAAGTTGGTGCAAATGTATGGTTGTGGTTCAAGCGAAATTTGACAAGTTTCTAGTGCCCCCGATATGAAATTTTATTGTGCAATGTAAGCGATGTTATGTCATTTACATTTTTTTATCTGCATAAAGACGTTGAAGTATGTTGGCTTTCTCTGACTTTTACATTGCTGACGCTTATCTTTTTACATGACAACCATCTAGGAATGGAAAGTGGATTGGAAACTCTATCAGGACAAGCTTTTGGAGCAAAACAATATCGAAAACTAGGAGTTTATACTTGAGTGCAACAATCTCTCTTATCCTGGTTTGCATCTCGATTGCTCTCCTATGGGTTTCGATAAGGAAACTAATTACTTTCACAAGTCAAGATCCCTTAATCGCACTTGAAGCGGGCAAATACACGACATGCTTGATCCCTGCATTATTTGATTATGTAGCTCTCCATCCGTTAATGAGATATTTCTAATCCCGCAGTCTAATCATTCCCATGTCTGTTAACTGTTAAGTACTTCCATTTACGGTAGTTATCCACATACCTCTTTGTTGGGTTTTAGTTTATAAATCTGGGTTGGGAAATATTGGAGATGCTTTAGCAATTGGTATCTCATACTTTGGATCAATGTGGTCTTTCTCGGATTATATGCGCGTATTCTCCCTCATGTGAGTTAACTCAGTACATCCCTAACAAAGGAAGCATTTCAAGGGCGTGGAGAGTTCTTACGTATTCGGTTCTCCTTATCTTGTAATGATTTGGTAAAACCCCAGTCATTTCTTTTTTATGATATCTTAAGCTTTTTCTTCTTGTCTCTCTCATTTCTTAGTTTCACAACCGCTTTTTCTGTTTTGATGGTTGTAGTCTGAATGGTGGTCATTTGAGTTATTAATCCTTCTATCTGGACTTTCACCAAATCCACAACTCAAAACTTTAGTACTCTCCATATGGTATGATTTTATTATCCCATTCTGGGACTCTTCATATTAGTTATAAATTTTGCTACTTCCATTTCGTAATTGATTGATCAATGCAATTAAGTTCTTGTTACCTTTGTGAACAGCCTTACGACTATTTCGTTGGTGTATATGATACCGTATGGAATTCTGCTGCTGTGAGGTTTGCTCTCCACTTGCTAGCCCTTGAGCACTTTATGTTTCTATCTAAGTTTGCTCATTTATTAATAGAGTTCAAATCCATATAGACCTCTTTCTTCCACCATTGCACCAAAGGGATTTAAATGGAGATGATGATCGTGGTGTTGTGCTAAGAATAATAATTTATGTATACGTGTGAATGTGACTTGATTATAAAATAAACACCTTTTCATTATGTAGCACTTGAATTTCAAATGAATTAGGAGCTGGGAGACCACAAGATGCGCGTTTGGCTGTCTGCTCCGTGATGATTATTGCGATAATTGAGTTGGTTATAATAAGCGTGGGGCTCTTTTCTTGTCGTAATATCATGGGCTATGCTTACAACAATGAGAAGGAAGTTGTAGACTACGTGAATGACATGGTTCCCTTAATATGTCTCTGGCCAGTTATAATGGACAGTCTACAAGGTGTCCTCTCGGTTCATGATACTACCATATCATATTTTAAGTGCTAAACTGTCCCTTCTTTATAGCTAGATCCAAAAATTTCTTTGGGTTCGGGGAAATTTTTATGCTCGTATTCTTTAGGTGTTGCTAGAGGGTGGATGGCATCATATAGGTCCTTATGTAAATCTAGGAGCATTTAATCTTGCTGGAATTCCTAAGGTCTCTTCCTAATCTTATGTTTAAAGCTGGACAACAATCCCTTACAAAGGTAATTCACTTGATTCAATTATGTTTTACTTCTTAAGATGCCGTAAATGACAAGATTCAATGCTAGTATATGTAAGCACCTTGTATATAATTCATAAGCCATTTGCCATGTTATGTGTTTGCTTTCCTACCTTTGCCTCCTTTTATCTTATATGGAGTATATATATATATATAAAGCTTCCTTGTTATTTTCGAATTTGAAGATCCCTTCAGATGCATTTGGAGCTCTCTTGAAACTCCAAATACTGGATTTGAGTGGTAATGCTACTTCATTACCACAACCTCCTGCATTCTCTAGCTTACCCCAGTTGCAAGAGCTCTACCTGAGGTATTCTTGGGCTAACTAGTTACTTCTTTAATTTATTCATAAAATGCATCATCTTATTATCTTTAACTATACCTTTTGGGCACAAAGCGTATGCAACTACATGATATCCCTTCAGATTTATTATGCTTACAACAATTGTGGATTCTTGATTTGAGCCAAAATTCACTTGTATCAATACCAAAGGTAACACTAGTTTTTCTTTTTTGGTTTTAAAACATGTTTTTCTAATGCGAACTAGTTATTCAATTGTTATATGCATATTTTCTTGGTAGGGTTAAGACGTTTACTTTAAATTGATATGCAGGAATTTGGAGATTTACATCTCTTATTGAGCTTAACTGTCTGACAACAACATCTCAATGATTCCACCGATTGGTTAGGAAACAAAATCTTAACTCCTTTCACTTTCTTATTTCCGTTGCATATTCATTTTGAGGTTGTTGTGGCATGTATCATGCATTAGTGTCAATAAAAAGCACCGAGTAGGCATGCCAGCAGAACTAATTGGCTTGATATAACATTTTTTGTTGCACCTCTTATACCTATTCTTATAACAAAGTTCTTTGGAGGTGGTTCTTTTGGAAGAAGATAGCTTACAGGCTTTGAGAGACTTTAATGTGCATTGTCCTTATGTGTATTTGCTTGTCGTGTGCAGATTCTTGTTCTTGAAACTCCAGATGGACCTATTTTTGAAAGTAATGCCATAACACGTTATGGTGAGGCTCCTCTTTTTAAACACCCGAGGGTTGATTGTTTTGCAAACATGTATGCAACTTATTAGTTTCTTTTATTTTCTTGATTGCTCGCTTGGAAGGAAGCAACCCTCTCCTTGGTTCTTCCCTTGATTGAATATGTAAGACATTTGTTTTTTCACTTGCTTATTATTTCTTCTCTTTTATTTATTTTTCTGTTTCCTTTTTGATGATTGATATGCTATTAATTGGTTTATTGTTTGAAACTGGGTTGGGAGAGGTAAAGAAAGCGTAATCTATTCCACCAGCTTCATCTGCAAAGGTTGCTTCTCCACCTAAATAAGCTGTGAAGCCCAAGGAAAAAAGTGAACCAAAGAAGGAGCCTAAAGCAGAAGAAGTCCATGAGCAGGATGAGGCACAAAAGCACAAGGCAAAGAATCCTCTCGATTCGCTCCCCCTAGTAAGATGATATTGGATGAGTGGAAGAGACTCTATCGAACACCAAAACTAATTTCGCGAGGTAGCTATTAAAGGTAATGTCACTTCACTTAACAATCAGATTGGTACCTGTGATATATTTTTCACTACCAGATTAGTTGTGACTCTCCAAGAATATCCACTTTTTATTTATTTTCTCAATCCTCATTTACATTCTTTACAAGTTTTGAAAGTTTTGAGTGAGTATGTCATCCTTGCTAAAATCCACTTGGATTTTCTAAGGTCGCCCTAATAGGGGTATTTCCCTTACCAATATATGTTTTGTCTTGTGGATTTAAGACACCCTTTTGTTTGTGACATCGCACTTAAACATCAAATTGGTTATTATGCGTGCATTTGGGCTTAAGTCAAAAAGAAGATATTGGTGATATTTTAGAAGCAGTTGAATCTTTGCCGAGGATATTGATTAAGCAAGCGGAGTCTGGTGATATTTAGTCTTTCATTCCATGTTTTTCAATGCCTTCAGTTGACACAAACTAGGTTACCCATCCGTTTAGAAACATAAACATAGATCCAATATTGTATGTTAGTCACAACATACATAAGTTACTTGTGTACATTTGTATCAACTGAAGAATCCCTTATTTTATAATAAAATTATCTCAGGTGATTCTCAACTACATTTGTATCAATTTTGTATTGCCATTGTAGTTGTATATATGTTTGGATGTTGAATATGGGGAACTGGTAATTGCGGGGTGTAGTTGTAGGATTTCCTGCAACTACAGTTATAAAACAAAAGAAAAGGCAATCAAAAAGTATGGAGAACAATTATCACTTTATATAGTAACAAAAAATAAATAACATCGGTCATGATTATATAATTTTTTTTTTTTACTTATTTTCGAGGTCATGCCGTTACGACACGGGTCAAGTTCTAAATCCCATTGCATCAGTGTCAACCGCATATACGTGCCATTTACATAAGCATATGTAGTGAGCTGATATTATTTTTCTTAAACAGGAAAAGCCATACATAAGGTTGTAGTTTGTTCAACTTAAATATTATGCAGTAAGTGTTTTATCAAATAGTGTCCCAATAGTTGTTCATAATGAATGATCTATTAATTCTTGGTCATTATAAATATTCCTTTAATTATTCTAATAAATATATATTTTAATAAATAAATAATTTGATACAAATAACATCCATATAAATCAAATGCGGTAGTAGAAAAAGTAGTGGGTGGTTCTCAAAAAGTGGTGGAAACGGAAACATTAGTGGCGGGTAGGGTGGAGCCAAGACCAATTGAACTATTTTGGGGCTTTTAATCATAAAATGGGCTACTAAGTCCATATCGCACCCCTATTCGACTTTCCAAGAATTTTGGCACCCCCTACCTCAAAGTTTAGACAACTTAGACAAGATAAAGAATTCTATGGATTCATTCTTAGAAAAACTAAATTTACGGCTATAAAATGATCAGTTTAATTAACTTTCAATCATTAATGTTTTATTGATATTTTATAATAATTGTTTCTTTAATTAATAAAATAAATATATTTTTATTAATCCAGTACATAATAAATTAATTTTATATTAAATCAGTAGGCATTAATGGTGGTTGTGATGGCGGGCGAGGGTGGGGATAATGGTGGTGGGTGTTGGTGAGAATGGTGGAGTGATGATTTTAATGGTAGTGGTGGTGGAAAAAGTAGTGGTAGTGGGATGAGAACGTGCCCTAAGGTAGATAAATTATTTAGTTACCCTTGGTTAATTTTTTTTTATTTGATATTAGTTTATAAATTTTTTTATTTTCTTTTAAAATTAAAATAAATATTAAAGGGGAGATTTTTCTAGGGAGAAGATAAATTAATAATTGTGGTTTAGGATTTGTCGGGTTGGGGAAGGAAAGAATATGAAACCTATAAAAAATACCATATAGAAGGCTACACGCGAATCAATTAGAATTGATTTAGTTTCTCACACTACGGGAAAAACATATTTTAACAACCCCTCACAAGTGTTGTAGTAGCCTACGACGACTCTATTCTATGGATTGGGGGGGGGGAGAGGGGGGGGGAGGGGGGGGGGGATGTTGTAGAAGGTCCCATATTTACTACGACTTTGACCTAAGAGTCGTGAACATAGATGTGGTTCAGGTTTGGACTACCCCGTGGTTCAGTTGTGATTCTCTTTCGATTTTACTTTGGAAGCCTAACACAACATCTATTACAGTTGTTAATCCTTCTTTCACTATGCCTACATGAATTGTAGGACATCCTTCCACAACAACCTCTATGTATAGTAGCACATTTTATCACAACCCCCTAGAGATAGGTTGTCAAAGACTAACATAATTTTCTAGAGTTTCTTTCACAACTGATATTTATATTGTTATACATTCTTTCAAAATCTTTGGTAAGTGTAGTAAAAGTTTGTAACACAATTTATTTGAATGGTGTGAATAGTTCTCTTACTACTCTTGTTAAAATGGTTGAAAAGTTTTATACAACCTTTGATATGTATAGTAAAAGCCTATAATACAACTTCTATAGATGGTGTGAATATTACTATTACTACTGTTGTTAGAATGGTAGAAAAGTTTTATACAACCTTTGATATGTATAATAAAAGCCCATAACACAACTGTTATGGATGGTGTGAATATTACTATTACTACTGTTGTTTGAGTGGTTGAAAAAATTTGCACAATACTTATTTATATTGTTATACTTTCTTTCACAACCTTATCCTAATGTAGTCATAATCTCTAATACAACAAAGGTTTTCGGTATATAAATTTGGACCTACAACCTTAGTTAGTAGTTGTGTGCATAAAACTTTTTTGAAAAAAAAAATCACAGCTGAAATCGAATTGCCGAAAGTAATTCACATTCACATTAAACCTACCAGTGTAACACATTTAATTACAGTCACATTCACCTTCTAGTGTTAAACACACACATCCAAAAAATGGCAGTGATAAAGATGTCTGTTACCAAAAGTTACACATGCTGGTGTTAAACACACACACATCCAAAAAATGGCAATGATAAAGATGTTTGTTACCAAAAGTTAAAGTTTTTTGAACACACTCCAAAAACATTATGAAGATTAGAAGAACACCCTATGAGAACAAAATTCGATCCTTGGGTCATCATATAATACTTCTGACAGAATCACCAACAAACTTGAACTCTGATGTCGGATTGTAGACATGAGCACCATCCACAAGAGCAGTGATCACACACACAATGTAGGCTCCGAAACCAATGGGCATCCCATGTATCTCCTGCAGTGGATCTGTTTCACTAATTTTAGCATCAGCCACCGCCACGCCATCCTTGTACCAACTTAGTAACCTGCAAGGTGTAAATTTTTCTGGCACTAGCACCTCATTTGATCTGCTGACGGGACTGGTAGTGGGAGTCGAGACTTTTCCATTAGCAAGAACAGATCTGGTAGCGCTAGCCTGCAGGTTGTTTCTTGCAACTGGATTGTCCCGATGAGAGTTAACTTCATGGCAGGCACATTTCGAGCTCTTCTCCTATAGAAAAAACAAATTGACAGTATGAGGGGCCCAATCATGTTTGAATTCATCAACTATAAAAAGAAAACCAAAAACCAAACCATTAACAAAATAAATTCTCACCTCCAACATCACAAGATGATCATTCACTACTCTACAGCTTTCTTGACACTCTTTAATGATCAACTTATAATGTGAATTGGCTGCAATATTTTTAAGTGTCACTCCAAACCCCATGCCTTTAAGTCTTACCTATTTATCTTCACCAAGAGCCTCTGTAAGAACATCTTCTGTCATGGACGATTCACCATCAGAACCATGCTATGCTTTAGCTTCTTCATTTTTATTCTGTAAAAGTGTCAAAAATATAAGATATTTTTTCATTATTGAAGCACACATAAATTCAAAAAAAAAAGAAGAGAATATTTCTCACAAAAGCCTCTAGAACACAAGGATTTGGGTCCCGTCCTTCATGTTGTTTGTGACCCTCTTTTCATAAATCATCTATATCAATATGTTCAGTTGTGTTCAGAAATTTTTGCTGCAAATAAAATGTGAATCCCAGTTAAGTAAATTGTAGTCTTAATGATGCTTTGGACATGCATTAGTATAATCGAGGTTTAGCGTAAGAGTAATTTCATACAGGGGAAATGAAGGATAACATACAGGTTGCAAAGGATACAAATACAAGTTAAAAATAATAAACATACCATCTACTACTCCAGTCGGGCATAACCTTGTCTACTAATCATGTGAGGGGTGTTGTGCATCGCACGAATTTCTTGCATTTTGAGTCTTTTCACCTGCAAAGGGAAATAGAGTGGTTAATAGACACATTTCAAATTTTCAAGCTTCAAATATAGTCATTCATTATATTAGAAACATGTATTCTGAATTCAGCCGAGTTTATACGTTTCATAAATGTTTCCCACTCATTGACATACATGCTCGTGGGCATTAGCTTTGCAAGCCTTTTTTCTCTTTCTTCCCCTTGTAGTTGATCCAAAGCCTCGAGTACCAAACCGTCTTTCCTAGATCGAGCTTCTTTGAGATACGTTCCCATTTTAGAAAATAGTAGTCTTGGAAATGATCAGACATAATGAACCGTTATTGCAAATAAAATTATAATCATTTTAATTAGAATCTGCTATGAATTAAAGAGTTATATATAGACCAATATTGAAAAGAGTTGAAAAGTTAAGAATCATTTTAATTACATCGACTATATTCCATATGTTGACCTTGGTCTGATGAGGAACAACTCTCCAATCCTTGAATGTTAAGGTAATGTTTTGCCGAACTAATACCCTTAGACAACTGGCCAGCTGCACGGAAGGATCACCAATCGGCTGTTCTTTAGAGTTGAAAGTAACTTTGTCTTTTGGATCGGTGTTACCTAACTTCATTGCATGCATCTGTATTGGTCCACATGGAACAAACTTTATTTTCTTCGTTGGTTCCACAACCTCATCTTCTTCACCTTCCAACTTATCATCAGTACCAGCGTCAGTATCATTATCATTTTCTTCGTCAGAATCAACATCAGGCTCTTCCACTTGCACGTCTTTGTTGTGATGTAAAGTTTCATCATCTTCTTCCTCTTAAAAATATGAAAAAGTGTCATTTGGATCGATGAGTTGAATATTTGGACATGGGACAGTGCTTATATCCAATTTACGCCTTACTATCTTGCCCCCCACTTTGGAATTTGCAGCATATTGTTTAGACTTTGTAGGTGTCACCACCTTCTTACTCTTAGAATCTAGTACCTTCCACGTTGGAGTAAGATTTTGTTGATGTAATGGAGTTTGGGTAGTACTGTGAGGATTGGTTGGTTCGGCGGACTCTTTGGACCTTGGTGATTATCCCCTCTGAGAAGTATTTGTATCAGTTGGTTCCGCGCATGCGAACTCTTTCAACCTTGGTGATGATCGCCTCTGAGAATAATTTGTATGTATTGGAGATGTAGGGTCAGTTTTTTATGCGGACTTTGCATTTCTTGGTTATCGGTGAGGTGGAGATGCGATAACAGGTTGGGACTGTTGACTCTTCAGTTTCTTCTTCATCTAAAACAACCATAAATTAATTAGTTAAAATGAGAAGGTAAAGAAATATGTTCTATTAATATAATGAAATTGAGATGAAAAGATTTTACCTTGATTGGAAACTGCTTGACATTGTTCTTTACTGTTGACTTAGTCTGCAACATTAAATATAAAAGCTTAGTATATATTGATGACTTAAAGGGGGAATAATTTACATGAATAAGAGCAACTGAATCATATTCCAAGTCTTATTATTTCCCATTGCTGTAAGATTTGTTTTCATCAATGAGCTAAAAAAACAAAATTCAAATATGAAATCAGTATAACATTATCAATTTACAAAAGCTTTATTGGATACCAACTTGGAAGGATTTCTAAATGAACTAGTGCACTCATTATCCTATGGGTAATTCTATCTCTTAAGAACCAATTGTCTCACCCATATGATAGAGAGCGCACTAGCTCTCATCAATCCTTAACCACCAAGCAAACAAGCATGTATATCAGGCATAAATAAAGAAACCTATATATAACCACCAAGAAAACTGACACCTGCTGGTTGGAATGCGGAATCCCTGCACATTCTTATTTAAGAATGAACTAAGGGTTCCTTATTCCAAGAAACAGGTCTTACATATTCGGTTGATGGATATCAAGTTAAAAATAAGCATCATGTTAAAAACAAGCATTATGTTAAACAGAAGCAACATCAATCAATCATCATGTTCTTCTTTACAAACCTAATTAAAGAACAACCCAATCATCATGTTCTTATATGCAATACACTAGCATTTTGGTAGCAATAAAGAACAACATACCAACATACCAACAAAACAACCACCAACCAACTCACAACTGGTAGTTGGAATACGGAATCCCTGCACATTCTCAACTTAGAATGAACCAGGGGTTCCGTATTCCAAGCACCGTATATTAGAGATTCACTTGATAGCTATCAACCAGGCATCAACCAAGTTACTTATATCATTCACTAAGACAAATGTTAATAGCATTTAGGTGCAGCAACAAAGTAAATCATGCTACTAAGTACAAAATCATGCCATTGATTCAAGCTCCAATTTAAAAACAATAAAAATTAGAAATAACCCTATAGCAAATCAATCCAAAATACTAGAACAAACATCATCAACAACTGCATTTTATAAAATAAAAATAAAAAAACCTAAAATCAAAATCAGTAAAATTAAAATTAAAAAGAACCCTATTACAAATCAAAACCAAATCAAAAATCCTAGAATAAACATCATCCACAATTGCATGTTATTGAAAAAAAAATCAAAAAAACTAAAATCAAAATCAGTAAAATTAAAAAGTACCCTATAATAAATCAAAACCAAATCAAAAATCCTAGAACAAACATCATCAACAATTGCATGTTATTGGAAAAAAAAACAAACCTGAACTGCACTCTAAGTAAACTTGTATGTTACCAAACCAAACCCTAAAACAAAAATCTAAACTCAACCAAAGCAAATAAGAGAACAGAGGGTTTGAGAGTTTAGTTTTTACCAATCTTTTGAGGGTTTGAGAATTTAGTTTTCCGACAAGGGTTTGCAAAAAAAAATTTATTTTTAGCTTTTCTGTGGATAGTTAAATTTTCTGATTAGGGTTGCAGATGGTAGGATTTGAGTTAGATGAAAAATATGATTTTTTGATTAGGTTTAGGGTTTGAGCGAATTAAAAAAATTGCAGAGGATTTTTCTTTTTCTGAGAGAGAAAGGGGAATTAGGGAGAAGGAGCCGAGGAAGACTTTGTGTAGTCTCTATTTCTTTTTTCTTTTTTCTTGGTTTTTCCAAAAATTGGAGAGGTGACACGTTGCGGTTTCTATAAGAATGGGAAAATTTTGGGCGGGATGTTTAGGCGGGATGTTGGGGGGTGGGGGGGATCCTCAATCCGCATGATAGGGATTATAACTGTTAGATTAGATTATATGCAATCTGATTGGTAAAAAGAACAGGTTACGGATTGAGAAATGTTTGTTTTTGTCAAAAACAAATAAGGAATTGGGACTGTTAGATTGAGTAGTGATCCTTGTTTTTTCTTTTGCTTAATTCTAGATCGTCGGATTAGAAAAAAACCCTAAATTCGTCAACTTCGAGAACGAAATTGACTCCGAAATCGAAACATGGTCTAGTTCGAACTACTATAAGTGGTATACTTAGTCAGAACGACGATTCCGACCATATAAAGGTAAGATTCCATACCAAAAAGCTTAAACAAACCCTAAATTCGTCAACTTCGAGAATGAAATTGACTCCGAGATCGAAACCTGGACTGGTCCGGACTACTATAAGTGGTAAACTTAGCCAGAACGACGATTCCGACGATCTAAAGGTAAGATTCCATACCAAAAATCTTAAACAAACCCTAAGTTCATTAACTTCGAGAATGAAATTGAATCCTAGATCGAACCTGGACGGGTCCGGACTACTATCAGCGGTAAACTTAGTCAGAACGACGATTCCGACCATATAAAGGTAAGATTTCATACCATAAAGCTTAAACAAACCCTAAATTCGTCAACTTCGAGAATGAAAGTGACTCCAATATCGAAACCTGGACTGGTCCGGACTACTATAAGTGGTAAACTTAGTCAGAACGACGATTCCGACCATCTAAAGGTAAGATTCCATACCAGAAATCTTAAATAAACCCTAAATTCGTCAATTTCGAGAATGAAAGTGACTCCGAGATCGAAACCTGGACTGGTACGGACTACTATAAGTGGTAAACTTAGTCAGAACGATGATTCCAACCATCTAAAGCAAAGATTTCATACCAGAAAGCTTAAACAAACCCTAAATTCGTCAACTTCGAGAATGAAATTGACTCTGAGATCGAAATGACGGTTTCAGACTACTTTAAGTGGGAAACTTAGTCAGAACGACGATTCCGACCATCTAAAGGAAAGATTCCATACCAGAAAGCTTAAAAAAAACCCTAAATTCGTCAATTTCGAAAATAAAAGTGACTCCGAGATCGAAACCTAGACGGGTCCGGAATACTATAAGTGGGAAACTTAGTCAGAGATGTAGTTGCAGGATTTCCAACACTACACCCTTGTTAAGATTTTGCTATAATCAACTCATAGTTGAAGATGAAAAATGACACTTTATTAGTTTCAGAAATGTTTACAGAAATGGAAGAATTCAAGATTACAACTATTCTCTTGAAGTTTCTTTCTCCTCAAGTCTTTCTTAACTCTCAAAAATACATCATCCTTTTCTGGACATATTGGGTCTATATTTATAGGGTAGCTACATAATGGATGACAGCTAAGTTTCCCTCTTATTTCGGGTTGATTCTGCGATTGTACCGCGATTAGTTACAATGTTCGCTCTCGCCAGTTTTGTAACCATCGCAGGATAAACATGCTTTTCTTCAAGTTTTCTTCACTCGTCATTTATTGCGTTGCTCTTTTGACTAATTTTGTGACACTAGAAAAGTGTAGTTGATGATCTTGCGATGATGCTCGCTGGGAAGTGTTGTTAATATCGCAGAGAAGTATTGTAGCAATATTCTGGTCCTACATCTTTCCTTTCTCATGTCTTTTTAGCGAAGAAGAGAAGATCATGAGAATTTTTAAAATGCCGCAACTACTTATGTCTTCATTAATCTCTGTTCTGACACGTTTATGTACCCTTCGCCATCTGTTCATATATTCTCTCTTCTAATGAACTTATGACACGTCCTCTCTAACCGATGCGATCTGACCGTTCATGTCTTTTATTAGCATTTATTGCGTTCATCTTCTCAAGAAACCTCTTATTCTATAAATACTCCTTTCATTCTTTTCTTTTCCTCTTTTTACTTTCTTCTTCTTTTTCTGCGTAACTTCTCTGCAAGTTTACTATTCTTCTGTAAATTGCGCGTCTGTCATCGCTGTGATTTCTTTATTAATTTTCAACCTTTTCTTTCATTCCCATATTCAAAAATGGTTGCTGCTGGTGCTAAAAACTTGCCTTCTTTTAATGAAATGCGAGAAAATATCAAAAGTAAAGGTTTTGCCTTGTCTATAATTCCAGGTCAAAGCCCTAAATCTGAAATTTCTATCAAACTATTTTCTGATCATCAATGCTCTTACCAGAAAATCATAGTATCCCTAGGTCAACTTGAAGCTAGTCTTCCCCTTCCTCTCTATGACCCAGAACTCCCATTATTCTATCAAATAATATCTGACGTGAGGTTCTCACGAGCAATATATCAATTAGGTGGAGATTGTATCAGATTGCTGCTTGAATATGCTTCTCGCGGTGCTGATAAAGGTTCTCGCTATCCTGAAGCTCCAAATAATCCTCAATTTAAGTATGTTCCCATTATCTCTGCAGATTATACTGTGGAGAATTTCTTCAAAAATTACAAGATAGTTCCTATGAAGAGGGATAGTACTTGCTGGGGTGTTCGCTTGAAGAAAGAAAAGGTCGTTGATGATGAGGCTCTTATGTTAGACATTGATTGGCATACACCTACCAATCAAGGCCCTCGCCACTCCAGCGATGATAAATGGTTTATCTTTCCGTTATGTATTGAAGGTCCTTATATATCTGGTTCTCTCCCATTACCTGCAAATCTTTCAGAGTATGAGCCATGGGTCTTCAACTGGCCTGAAAGATCTAAAGAAGTATATCCTTTCAACTTTTTGCATTATTATTATTCACTATCTTCTTCATGTTTTTATATTCTCGCTAATTATTTTGATCTTTCTCAGATTGAGAGAATGAAGCTCAGCTACCAATCTTTTAGGAAGCCTAGCACTTTCTTAGCTCTTAAATCTTTCACGGATGAAGTAAGAAATATCTCTTCATAAATTTTAACAATATATTGTTTCCCCTATTTCTTATCTTCATCTTTGCTCGCATGAAATTGAAGAACTAGCGCCAATAAAACCCGTGAGAACTAAGGAGAAACCTTCAAAGGATAAATCTACTGTTCCTCCTAAAGGAAAGTCTTATGCCCATCGCAGTGAAGAATCTGGGGATCAGGATAAATCTGCTGTTCCTCCCAAAGGGAAGCCTTCTGCTCCTCGTGGTGAAGAATTTGGCGATCCTCCTTTGAAGAAAAGGAAAACCCGACCTTCTTCTTCTTCAACTCCTCAACCCACTCCAGAAAATCCAAGTGTTGATTTTGACAAGAATAATAATAACTAGGATTTCAATGATAACAGCTTCCCTTCTATAAAGAATTCTTCTGATTCTGATTCTTCGATGGCTCATTTATCCAAAAATTTTGGCAAGAATATGTTTGGTATACCAAATGAGTATGGAGATGAAGTTGTTAATGAAATATACCAGTCCCTCGCTAATGTCTGTGATGCACCCATACTAGCTGACAGTGATACCCTTCGCGGGGTTTCAAGATCGCTGACTCCAAGTCTTTTGAATTCACTTGGCAGCCTGGTAAGTTTTTACTTGTTCATCCTTTTTGTGTATCTACTAATATTTTTGTCAGACATTGATTTATATAGTTCTATCACAGGTTGGAAGAGCTGCCTTTGTTGTTGCTTCTGATTTAGACAATAGGCGTATTATTTATGAAAAGAAAGCTTCTAATATTCGTCAAGATAAAAAAATTAGAAGCTGAAGTTATCGATCTTCGCAGAAAAAATAAGCAGTTGGAGACTGAAGCTTCAGTTGACAAGCAAAAAATCTCTGATCTTGATAAATCCAATCAACAACTCTATGGTATGATTTATTTCTTTTTTCTTTTAATTCTTCTCACCCTATCACATCTTATTCAAGCAACCATTTTTGCAGATATTTATGGTCTTACTGATGAGGCTAAACTCTTCCAATCTTTTCCTGACCCTGTAGATGATAATACCCTTCTTGCTCGCCTTAATAATTCTTTAAGTAATTTCTCAGATGATAAGATTGAATCCCTCTCCATAGATGAACTTAAATCCAAATTTAATCTCTTAAAAATTGAACACAGATTCAATTTAGGTTTGACCAACAAGTATAAGCGCTTTTATCTTGATTCGAAGAAAGAAGTAGATAGATTAAGAAAAAGGAATAGCGATCTTATTGATGAGAAAGATCTTGCCGTTAAAAATGGCTCCAAGACCCTAGCAAATTTCCATAAAACTCTTCTTAATGTTCAAATGGAAAGAGATAAGCTTATCCGCGAGAATGAAGATCTTCTTGCGAGGGAAACTCAAGTTCGATCTCGTCTCCTTATTAATAGTGAAGATGAGTTTGCTTGGGCTGCGAAGATTCTTGATAACGCTAGAACTAATTTAGGTGTAGATGTTAGTCTTCATGATGATCAAGCGGCTTTAATTAAAGACATGATTTCTGAAAGAGAAGGTTATCACTCTTATGATTTCCCTGAATTATTTCCTAATTGAATCATCCTTATATGTACTAATTTTGTTGTCATTTGCTCGCAGCATCCGAAAAGAACTATCGTAAAAGATTTGATGAGTTAGAAGAAGAGAAAAACCAACTCTCCGGAAGTCTATCTTCTCGCAATGATGTATTCTAGATTGAAGGAAAAATTAAAAATCTCATCTTCAAATTTTAGCAATGCCCTTCTCCGTGTTCGTAATGACGCTGTTAAACTAGTTTGTAATGATCATGGTATTCCTTATTCTATATACCCCGATCTTGCAAAGGAAATTCCAGCTGATTCCCCAAATTTAGTTATCTCTGATAGCGAAGCTGAGGAGTCTAGCGAATACGATGAAGAATTATCTGGCGAGGAAGAGAGATCTGACGTGGATATAGATAATAATGATAATTATGGGGAAGATAAATCCGGTAACAAAGAGAAAGAAAAGATCTCTGATGAAGGTGGTGATGGATCTATTTAGTCTTGTTTCTTCTTTGTTTCTTCATTGTAAATTTTGTATATATATATATTTATTTATTTTTATTTTTTTATTTTTTTTTTCTTCTCGTAACATCGTTGCGAGCTTCTCCAACTTGATGTGTAAACTTCTTTTGCTTTTACCTGTTATGAATTAGAAAACAATTCTTTTTCTGCAACATAATCAATCAATCATAATTATTATCCTTTAATTATTTGTATAAATGTATTATCTATGCAATTTTATCATATGATGGATGAATAATAATTTCATCATTCTATGCATTCCCATACTTGCCTCTATTATTCATCTACAATATGAAAAAATTGAGTAGAGATTAGATATTAGTTGTGAATCAAATTAAATTTGCCTTATTATCGGCGATGTTATCGCTAGAAATAATTGCATAATTTTATGATTTTTGCGTAGAATCGAAAATCTCATAAATTCTGCGATCATTACCGCAATAATCTTATGGTCTTATTATTCCTTCCTAATTGATCGCTTGTCAGACGACACAAATATAATTCCACTTCCTTACTTAACTAATATGAATATAGTATTCGATAAGAAAGAGTTCGTATCCACAGAGAGGCGATTGTTGTTATGCAATTTTCAGATTCTTAAGTAACCAATTAACCCAAGGTGTGTTTTTGTTTTTATCAAAGTAATAATACTAAATAAAGCGAAGTAAATAGTTGGAATAATCAATAAGGAGAAGATATTGGTTAAGGGATAGTATCATTCACAAACATGTATTTTTCATATATGATTAGAATTGGTATTTAATCTCTCAATTATCAAAAGTCCTAGGATATCTTGATCGCAAGAGTATCCCGTTTATTTCCTGATTTTATCACAAACAACATTAAAAGATGCTATTGTGAAATCTTCTTAAAAAGCAACCTAAAGTGTAAAAGCACAATTAGATTTAACTCCCTAAGAGCAATAAGTTCTATGAAATAAGACTAATTGATGCAAACAAACGTGTAAAAGCACTAATTCGTTTTAACAAAGGTTATGATTCATATGCGATTAAAAAGATGTATCACTACAAGTATTAACCACAAGTTGCTACTAGAAATCAGGGACAAACAACTTTTACGTATTGAAAACCTTAATATAGCTTTAGATATGAAAACAAATCCAATTGATTCCGGACTCAACCAAACTAGCATTCAAATCATATGATAATAAAAACAATGAATCATAAACGACAAAATTGAGACAAAACTAATTCATAGAATCAAATAATCATGCTTGAAGAAATCAACTTTTATCCCATAACCAATTATTGTATTTAGCTACTTATATTCATGGAGTTCATCATAAAAATATTCAAAGGAAGACTATGAAACATAAAAGAGAGCAAACCCTAGAAGTTGTTCTCTGCAAAAGCTCCAAGAATAGAATAAAAACGTTTTTTTTCTTTGTTGTAGAAACTCTCTTTTTATAGCCCTTTGCTTTCCAAAAATAGGTCAAAGTCTTCAAAATCTTCAAGTCCACGTCCATCTACTAGTCCACCAAGCCCAGGTGTGAGAAATATGTCTCTGGAAATTTTGGTTCTAAAACGGGTCGCCGGAATGCTGACGTCATCACCGGAATCCGGTCGCCGAAAAACTTTCTCCGATCACTTGAACCATTGGAAGACGTCACCAAGTAATTCTGCACTTCCAGTAGCTCCACTTTGCTTCTCTGCAGTCCACACATTCACAAAAACCATTTTAGCCAATTCCTTGTTTCTTGCGAAAACATACCCAAAAGCGTGGTCCGTAGCTCATATGTCCGGCCATCAATTCTTGCATCCGACTCATACCCCCCTCACGATTCACTGAAATATTGTAATTCACACTTCAAACTCCCGAAACTGGCAACCCGAGCTAGTACCACCGGCACACCAATTATGCTCCGTTTTCGACAGTTTTCGATCAAGACCGACTTACACCTTGTCCCACTTCCATTGCATCACTTGAACAGCAGCAGCTATATCATCTCTTCCCGTAGCTCTTGCATAGCATCATCCATTCCGCAGCTTCACTTGTACTCATACCACAAGCAGGTGCCACTCAATTCACAACTCCGCAGTACCAAACTAGTCCACCATCTCAGTTCCTATCAGCCAAAATAGCAACCATTCTCAGCTCATTGTTGCAAAGTATTCTTCACCTGCAATCACCTGTAGCATCAGTTCCAACCCAATTGCAGTCCCATTTCTACCTAAATAATTATCACAGCCTCGACCATTCTGCAGCGACAACAACTCAGAAAATTCGTGCCACACAAGTCCCTGCAGCTCAGTCACCATATCCTTCTCTATCGAGTTCTCTTCTGCCATACATCATTGGCAACAACTTTATTCTGGTCTACTCAATATCGAACTCTCCTTGCCATCTTTATCGACTGTCAACCAAGACAACGTCTCTGTTAACCTTCCATACAATACTCCACCATTTCATATTACCACTGCCATACTCCACCTCAAACACCAGAAAACTTGATCTCCCAGGACTTGATCAACACTTCCGTCTTCAGCTTTACCAACTGCGACCATCGTATCCCATCACAACCACCAATTCTTAGCTCCATAACCACTCTAACGCCAACACTCTGTTGAGTTCCGTCTCCCACTGACTGCAATGAATCATAATCTGTCACTCTCCAACAGAAGCCTTTCCAAACAAACCACAGACCATTCAGCTCGTCAACTTCTCTTGCATACAACCTCTCTAATCGATCAACCAATATGTCACAGCAGCACTACTGCCTTAGCTTCTAACTTCCTCAAGCTTTCTATCCAGTTCCAAACTGCATCTGGGTCTTTTATCTCTCCCTTAACTCAGCACCAACCTCCCTGTCTCGCTGCAATACACACTTCGAGCCTCAATCCCAGCACACCGTCCATGTTCACTACCAACATCACCACAAGTAATTCACTCCCAGCTGCTCCTTTTCTTGTTGTTTGCCACACTAATATGCCTGTAGCCATTCTCCTTGTGCACCACCAACATACATCTAAGTAGTTTCACTCACTACAGTGCACCAGTCCATAGCAGCAGAACCAAGAAACACCATTGTAACTCAGCTGCAACCTGCGACTTCTCTTATATTCGGTCCCTAGCCATTGAAGTAACCACCATGCCATCTCCTTGTATCACTGTGTCTCAGGCCAACCAGTCCACCTTCTCACATCCACTTCAGTTCATCCAGCTGCCCTCAGTTTAAGACTAAACTCAGTTGCACAACTTAAGCTTCTTCAACTGCAGATTATTGCAGCAACCCATCAACCAATGTCACGGCTCTGCCATATTCTAGCGCTTCACAGATTCAATTCCAGAACAGCATTACCTCAACCTCCTTCCATGACATTCTCATTAGCAGCAAAATGGCTCAGGCATTCTCACATACACCTTATATGCCAGAAGCTGGTGTTACAATTTGAACTTGTTGTTGATTCTTAAACCAATCACATCTCCTTCCCTATCTCTTAACTCTTCTTATTGATGGTATTTCTTCTTGATTCGAACAGGACAACACTCTAATCTCATCATCATCAGTAGCAGAGGCTTCTGTTTTATTTCTCAATTTCTGTTTCAGGTGAATGAAATGAATGAAAGAGATCTCTTGATTTTAGGGTAAATAATAATTTAGGGTAGGGCTCAGACACCCATGTCCCATAGTTTGGGATAAGAACCACCCCATATTGGGTGCCAATAACAGATGGTTACCCCTTAACCTCAGGTCGGCTCCAGATAGTGTTCGCTCGTGAGATTACAATTTTGTCCTTTTAGCTCAAAATACACGGATTCTTCTTCTTTCGCTCCAAATGGCTCCAAAGCACCTAATAAACTCAAAAGTAAACATAAGATACATAATTCACACGAAAACTCGCAAAGAAAGCATAAATACTAGATATAAAATTAGGTGTTTATCACACCTATCAAATTCCCCCACACTTAGACTTTGCTAGTCCTCGAGCAAATCAAACAAAACTAAACTAAAACAAATACATACAACTCCGTGACGTCGAGGCTACGGTTAATTTTAGCATAAATAACAAGCCTTTAAACCCCTAGGTGTCCCTAGTGGACGAGTTATAGTCTCGTGAAGGTTTACAAGAGGTCTACCTACAAAACCTATATTTCCAACTCCGTCTAATTGTGACAAATCAATGAACGAATCCAAAATGACTACAGGAGGAGGTACCTTGCACAAATTCAATTCATATATTAGTAAGCTTTAATTAGATAGTCGAACAAGCCACAATACTCGGAAACTAACAAACCACAATCACAATGAAAAGATTAAGAAAATGGATATAGATGTAGATGTTGACGAATGTTCACAAGTGATCGATGTTTCCCATATCTGTCTGAAGGTCACTGCCAAGATGAACCTATGCCTATTGGATTGAGCTACTTGGTTTGAATTCTACATCAACTCACTGGCATATACAAGGGAACCAGAAGTGACTTTATTCAACGAAAATAAAACTTCCTTTTCTTTTTCTTTTCTTGTTCACTTTTTTCACTTTTTTTTTCTTTCTTTTTTCCCTTTTTTTTTTGTGACAGCATGATTCAATCTTTTGGATCCAAGCGCATGCTTCTTGTCAGCAAGTACATGATAGTTGCCTTGGATCCTGTATTCCACGCTTGTTTAGGCGACGGAGACAGGGACAACGTTTCACACATACTGCTATTCCCAAGTGTCATTTTATTCCGTTTTGGTCTAATTGGTCGGTCTTTTTTTTTTTTTTTTTTTCATATATTTTTTCATTTTGTTTTTCTTTTTCAAGTAACTCAATCACTCTATTTCATCCTAGCAGCAATAACACGTCGATGTTTAGTGACCCACCAAAGCACTTAGAGAACAATAGATAAATATGGAAAAAGTAAAAATAGAATGCGATATGGTGATATTCCGAGATATGGTAACAACTATCATGGTATTTATGATTATGAGCTATGTTCGTCCCGTTTAGTTAATTGGTTCCTCAACTCCCGCATTCAAAATGGTTCCATCCACTAATGGTGTCATCCTAAAGGAACAAGTTTCTAGATTTCGGAGTTCAAAAAGCACAAATTTTTTCTTGGTTTTTTCTATTTTTCTGATTTTTTTTTTTAAAATGCATAAAACACACTAAAACAAACTATACAAACATATAAATGCTCCCCCACACTTAAACTTTACATTGTCCTCAATGTAAAATTGAATCTTCCAAAGAAAGTTCAAGGTGGGAAATTCCGCAAATGATATGCAAAAATAAGAAAAAATAAAGATAAAATCAAATGCATAAAAATAAAAAGATAAGGGTAAAGATACAAAACCGGTGGGTTGCCTCCCACTTAGCGCTTGGTTTAAAGTCGTCAGCCCGACGTGCTCCTCGTTTGTTACGCCTTAGCCGGCTTCTAACACATTATGGAAATCTGCTTGAATGTTACTTGGGTGTTTCCTCGCCTCAAAGATGTTGAAGTGAATGACTTCTTCATCAAACTCCATAGTCAAGGTGCCATTGTAAACATCAATCTTCGTTCTAGCGGTAATCAAAAATGGTCTACCCAATAGTAACGGTGTAGACGAGGATGAATTCACATTACCCATGTCTAGAACATAGAAATCCACTGGAAATATTAGTCCTTTTACCTGCACCAAAACATCCTCAACAATCCCTTTTGGGTAAACGTTAGATCTATCGGCAAGTTGAATAACTATGCCGGTTTCCTTAAGAGGACAAAGATTTAAAGCATCATAAATGGAAGTAGGCATAACATTAATGGAAGCTCCTAAATCTAGAATAGCTTTTGTAAACCGTGTTTTACCAATTGTGCATGGAATAGTGAAACTACCGGGATCTTTCAATTTAGGTGGGAGTTTCTTTTTAAGATACGCCGAAGCGTTCTCCCCCACACTCATTACCTCATTAACGGTTAGCTTGTGCTTGTTAGTGCACAATTCCTTTACACACTTTGCATATCGAGGAGATTGCCTAATTACTTCAATGAGTGGAATATTCACTTGGACCTTCTTAAAAACATCCCAAATATCCATATCTTGTTCCACCTTCGCATTAGCTTTAGCGAACCTGCCAAGAAAAGGTAGAAGAGGAACATAAGTAGAAACAAGAGGTTTAGAGTTTGATTTAGTTACCTCGGGAGTTTGGGGAAAATCTGCGTTCTTTTCCTCCAAAATTGGTTCCTTTGGGGCTTCTTCTTTACCCGAGTTTGTAACTTCGGGTTGCACAAATTGTGTACCACTTCCCAACTTAATAGCATTGTCACCCTCACTCGAGTTAAGAGGTTGGGAAGGGAGTTTCTCACCATTTTGTTCATGCAACTGATTAATCTCCTCGGCCATTGAACCTACTTGTGTTTGCAAGTCCTGGACTACACCCTCCGTTCTTTGCATAAACGATTTCAGCAACTCCTCCATATTGGACCCTTGATTTTCAGGTGGTTGTTGTTGGAATTGTTGTTGTTGCAGTAGACCAACTTGTGATTGCAACTCCTTAATTGCATTATCCGTTTTCTGCTGATTTAAGATCGCTAGTTGTTGATTTTTCTGTACCACGGACATTAGAGCCTCCACCAAAGTAACCATCTTCTCCAATTCTGGATTATTCCCTTGTTGTGGTTGTTGCACTTGTTGTTGGAATTCACTCGGATGGCTGGAAACAGAACTTGCACTTGCAACTTGATCGTAAGTGTTGGAGTAAATACCATTCGGCTGGGTTGAGAATATAGCATTGACATGTTCTACGTTCTCATAAGTTGGGCGTGATGGTTTTACAACCACTGCTGCAATTTGTTGCATCATTGCCATCATATTGTTCATTTGTTGACGTAATTCAATAATCTCGCCAACTTGATTAACTTCCTTGATAGATGGTTCTGACCCATGAATTGAAAATTGTTGAGAATTTTCTTCCATACTCTCGATTAACTCTCGATCTTGTGTCACCGTCTTGTTCATAAGTGCACCACCACTTGCAGCGTCAATAAGATTCCTATCACTCGATTGTATTCCTTCATAGAAGTATTGAATAATCAGCGCGTCACTGAATTGGTGATGAGGACAACTTGCCACCAATCTCTTGTATCGTTCCCAACAATCATATAAAGATTCTCCCATATGTTGCTTCATTCCGCAAATCTCCTTGCGAATTTGAGTAGCCTTTGATGCTGGAAAATATCTCTCTAGAAAGAGTTTCTTCATCCCATTCCATGTTGTGACACTTTCGGGAGGCAAATAATATAACCAATCCTTAGCGCTATCCACCAAAGAGAATCGAAAAACTTTCAACATTGCACCATCCGCATTAGTACCCGCTAGAAGCACGGCCATGACAATGGTGTGGAAGTCCATAAGATGCTTGTTTGGATCTTCATTCACCATGCCATGGAACTTTGGTAATTCTCTAAGCAATCCCGGCTTTATCTCAAAAGTAGAGTTGTTTTGAATGCAACCCTGCTGTGTATCCAGCTTATGAGAAGCCAAGTCCTTGAGTGTATGATTTGCAGCGTCACCCATTGCTTCTTCTTGTTTGTATTTCGGTAAAGTACCTGAAACACACTTCTCACAAACAAGTAAGAAACAAGACAAGAAACAAAAAACAGTATGCGAACAGAAGTATTAAAAAGAAACTAAAAACTAGATAACAAGCCGAATGCCTCCCCGGCAACGGCGCCAAAATTTGATCGCTTGTCAGACGACACAAATATAATTCCACTTCCTTACTTAACTAATATGAATATAGTATTCGATAAGAAAGAGTTCGTATCCACAGAGAGGCGATTGTTGTTATGCAATTTTCAGATTCTTAAGTAACCAATTAACCCAAGGTGTGTTTTTGTTTTTATCAAAGTAATAATACTAAATAAAGCGAAGTAAATAGTTGGAATAATCAATAAGGAGAAGATATTGGTTAAGGGATAGTATCATTCACAAACATGTATTTTTCATCTATGATTAGAATTGGTATTTAATCTCTCAATTATCAAAAGTCCTAGGATATCTTGATCGCAAGAGTATCCCGTTTATTTCCTGATTTTATCACAAACAACATTAAAAGATGCTATTGTGAAATCTTCTTAAAAAGCAACCTAAAGTGTAAAAGCACAATTAGATTTAACTCCCTAAGAGCAATAAGTTCTATGAAATAAGACTAATCGATGCAAACAAACGTGTAAAAGCACTAATTCGTTTTAACAAAGGTTATGATTCATATGCGATTAAAAAGATGTATCACTACAAGTATTAACCACAAGTTGCTACTAGAAATCAGGGACAAACAACTTTTACGTATTGAAAACCTTAATATAGCTTTAGATATGAAAACAAATCTAATTGATTCCGGACTCAACCAAACTAGCATTCAAATCATATGATAATAAAAACAATGAATCATAAACGAAAAAATTGAGACAAAACTAATTCATAGAATCAAATAATCATGCTTGAAGAAATCAACTTTTATCCCATAACCAATTATTGTATTTAGCTACTTATATTCATGGAGTTCATCATAAAAATATTCAAAGGAAGACTATGAAACATAAAAGAGAGAAAACCCTAGAAGTTGTTCTCTGCAAAAAGCTCCAAGAATAGAATAAAAACGTTTTTTTTCTTTGTTGTAGAAACTCTCTTTTTATAGCCCTTTGCTTTCCAAAAATAGGTCAAAGTCTTCAAAATCTTCAAGTCCACGTCCATCTACTAGTCCACCAAGCCCAGGTGTGAGAAATATGTCTCTGGAAATTTTGGTTCTAAAACGGGTCGCCGGAATGCTGACGTCATCACCGGAATCCGGTCGCCGAAAAACTTTCTCCGATCACTTGAACCATTGGAAGACGTCACCAAGTAATTCTGCACTTCCAGTAGCTCCACTTTGCTTCTCTGCAGTCCACACATTCACAAAAACCATTTTAGCCAATTCCTTGTTTCTTGCGAAAACATACCCAAAAGCGTGGTCCGTAGCTCATATGTCCGGCCATCAATTCTTGCATCCGACTCATACCCCCCTCACGATTCACTGAAATATTGTAATTCACACTTCAAACTCCCGAAACTAGCAACCCGAGCTAGTACCACCGGCGCACCAATTATGCTTCGTTTTCGCACAGTTTCAGTCAGCACCAGCTTACACCTTGTCCCACTTCCATTGCATCACTTGAACAACAGCAGCTATATCATCTCTTCCCGTAGATCTTGCATAGCATCATCCATTCCGCAGATGCACTTGTACTCATACCACAAGCAGCTGTCACTCAATTCACGACTCCGCAGTACCAAACTAGTCCACCATCTCAGTTCCTATCAGCCAAAATAGCAACCATTCTCAGCTCATTGTTGCAAAGTATTCTTCACCTGCAATCACCTGTAGCATCAGTTCCAACCCAATTGCAGTCCCATTGCTACCTAAATAATCATCACAGCCTCGACCATTCTGCAGCAACAATAACTCAGAAAATTCGTGCCACACAAGTCCCTGCAGCTCAGTCACCATATCCTTCTCTATCGAGTTCTCTTCTGCCATACATCATTGGCAGCAACTTTATTCTGGTCTACTCAATATCGAACTCTCCTTGCCATCTTTATCGACTGTCAACCAAGACAACATCTCTGTTAACTTTCCATACAATACTCCACCATTTCTTATTACCACTGCCATACTCCACCTCAAACACCGGCAAACTTGAGCTCCCAGGACTTGAGCAACACTTCCGTCTTCAGCTTTACCAACTGCGACCATCGTATCCCATCACAACCACCAATTCTTAGCTCCATAACCACTCTAACGCCAACACTCTGTTGAGTTCCGTCTCCCACTGACTGCAATGAATCATAATCTGTCACTCTCCAACAGCAGCCTTTCCAAACAAACCACAGACCATTCAGCTCGCCAACTTCTCTTGCATATAACCTCTCTAATCGATCAACCAACATGTCACAAAAGACTCACTGCCTTAGCTTCTAACTTCCTCAAGCTTTCTATCCAGTTCCAAACTGCATCTGGGTCTTTTATCTCTCCCTTAACTCAGCACCAACCTCCCTGTCTCGCTGCAATACACACTTCGAGCCTCAATCCCAGCACACCGTCCATGTTCACTACCAACATCACCACCAGTAATTCACTCCCAGCTGCTCCTTTTCTTGTTGTTTGCCACACTAATCTGCTTGTAGCCATTCTCCTTGTGCACCACCAACATACATCTAAGTAGTTTCACTCACTGCAGTGCACCAGTCCATAGCAGCAGAACCAAGCAACACCATTGTAACTCAGCTGCAACCTGCGACTTCTCTTATATTCGGTCCCTAGCCATTGCAGTAACCACCATGCCATCTCCTTGTATCACTGTGTCTCAGGCCAACCAGTCCACCTTCTCACATCCACTTCAGTTCATCCAGCTGCCCTCAGTTTAAGACTAAACTCATCTGCACAACTTAAGCTTCTTCAACTGCATATTATTGCAGCAACCCATCAACCAATGTCACGGCTCTGCCATATTCTAGTGCTTCACAGATTCAATTCCAGAACAGCATTACCTCAACCTCCTTCCATGACATTCTCATTAGCAGCAAAATGGCTCAGGCATTCTCACATACACCTTATATGCCAGAAGCTGGTGTTACAATTTGAACTTGTTGTTGATTATTAAACCAATCACATATCCTTCCCTATCTCTTAACTCTTCTTATTGATGGTATTTCTTCTTGATTCGAATAGCACAACACTCTAATCTCATCATCATCATTAGCAGAGGCTTCTGTTTTATTTCTCAATTTCTGTTTCAGGTGAATGAAATGAATGAAAGAGATCTCTTGATTTTAGGGTAAATAATAATTTAGGGCAGGGCTCAGACACCCATGTCCCATAGTTTGGGATAAGAACCACCCCATATTGGGTGCCAATAACATATGGTTACCCCTTAACCTCAGGTCGGCTCCAGATAGTGTTCGCTCGTGAGATTACAATTTTGTCCTTTTAGCTCAAAATACACGGATTCTTCTTCTTTCGCTCCAAATGGATCCAAAGCACCTAATAAACTCAAAAGTAAACATAAGATACATAATTCCCACGAAAACTCGCAAAGAAAGCATAAATACTAGATATAAAATTAGGTGTTTATCACACCTATCACTAATTAAAGGTCTTATTTTGCCATATCTTTCCTTTTTGCGACAAAATCGCAGGACGTCTTTACATTTGCATGTATTGACCCATTGATCTTGTCTTATCAATATTTTTTCAACATCTCCGCGATAATATGGTAAGTATAAACTCTCTTGCAAGAATTAATCCTTATGACATTGCTGTCTTGCGATGAAATCACAGGACGTCTTTACACTCGTTAAATATAAAAACCCATTGATCTCATCTTAAATTTTTCTCTTTTGGCTATTTGCCTTTGTATATCTTTCGTCATGCGACAGTATGACAGGCCTAAATGTTCTTGCAATCATAAATCCCCATGACATTGCCGTCTTTAGACACTTATCAGCTCCCTAATGGAGGGTGCCGCCCTTATCTCCCCCCTGGTTGCCCCTTCAAGGAGGGAACATCGGCCATACAAGACTAGCTCCTCCCATCCAGATTTGCCAACAACCAGCTGTTATTGCAGCCTCTTGTCCTTTATGCCTATATGGCTTATAGTTACAAGACTGCACCCTAAGTGGGGTTTTCTTCAGGCCAAGTGCATCATAGCCAAGACTTACCAAGAATGGCCAGGGTAGTTTCGTACGCCCCGGGCATCCTTGGCTCAACCGTGTACCTCGGCGCCTTGGTCATACTTTGCACTTCTTAGAAGAGGTCCTTAGTGGTCCAATCAGGGTATAACCTTATATAGTTGGAAATCCAAGATCCCTCTCCTGGATAGGTTTTATTTAACCCCAACATCTGCATAACTCAGGTTCTAGCAGCGGTATAACCTTTTCACTGAGTCATGTTAAGAGATACCCCCTTATATGACGCACTATTAGGTCTTACATTTTCCTCTTGCGAAATTGTATTCGCAAACTAAGGTGCACACCATAAAGGTTTGTCCCATTCTATTAATCTCTGCGAAATTTTATTCGCGTTTCTCACGAGCATTGTAACTCTGATAAAATTTCATTTCTTTGATTTTCTTGTAAAATTTTGCAATTTTTTCAAACAAAGTACTCTTTTCAATTGCATTTTCTTCAAAAAAATTCTGCATAAGCTTCTTTAAATTTTATCATTTTACATTTCTACTTACTATCTTTTGGTTCTGCTTTTCTGTTACGTTCTGCTCTTTCTTCTTTATCTGCGAGCTGCTCGCCATTATCTTCCTCTCGCTGCTCTATTGAATCAACCATAAATCTTTCACATCTCCGTTGTTGCTTGATGTTGTACTTCCAATTGCTCTTCTTCTCAGCTCTTTCCTCTCAAGATTTTATATCAATCTCATAACATTTCTTGCTTTCTCCCCAATCTCCCTTAATAACTCCAATACCATTAGGATGAGGAAATTTAACACACTGGTGGAAAGTAGATGCTACACCTAATATCCCATGTAGCCAAGGTCGGCCAATCAGGGCATTATAAGGTGATTCAATGTCAACAACACAGAACAAGATCTTGGAAGTTATCCCTTTCAATGGAATCCACATTTCAATTTCCCCTTTTGGTTTATTGGCAGTACCATTAAAACCATAGATTTTATATGTTGATGGAATTAGATCTTCGTCTCTTCCACCCATGGTCTTATAGGTATGATAAAATAGTATGCCAACTGAGGTGCCTGTGTCTATCATAACTCTATTGATATCCCAAGAATCTTCATTTTCATTATCATTTCCTCCATCTTCTTCTTCTACTTGCTTTGGATTTATCTCTAATATTACTACCAATGGATTATCATGATGCTCGCCAGGTTCTGGTACTTCTTGTGCAGTGAAAGATATAATTTGTTTCTGCCATTCTTCTAATGGCGAGGCTCTCGCGATATTCATTATCTCTCTTCCATCTGTGTCTCTCGCGAAGACTCTGCTTAGAACATTATCATGGAAATCCTCTATTGTTCTGTGTGAATGTATAATGGAATTACAAAACAACTTATTTGCCTTAGCCCCAACTTCTATTACGAATGATTCTGCTCCTTTTACAGTATTTACCTTGCGAATTTCTGGTGCTGGAGGCAATCGCTGAGATTGTGGTTGTCCTATTAAAAAGTGGTTTAGCTTTCCTTGGTCAATCATCCTTAAAATTATTCTCTTTACATTTTTGCAATCATTTACTGTGTGACCATGAAAGTGATGGTAAGGAAAAAATTCTTGACTACGATTATTAGGATGTGGTTCTTTTCCCACATTCCATGGAGAGGGTATATTTTCCATCAAAATGATAGCTTCCCAGATTTTTTCTATACTAGCATTTAGAGGAAGCATCTTAATTTTTTCCCATATTATCCTCTGATTTCCTTGGCTTCTGAAATTGTTTTGCCTCTGTCCACCATAAGTTTCTTGCGACTGATCAAGTCTTTGAATCTTATTATTCCCTCCGCGGTTGTAATAATTCTTATCCCTTTAATATTCTTCTTAATCTCGACTGCCTATAGCTACCAACTTCTGCTGGTTATCAGTCTCCACTTTCTCTTGTTGTGATTGCGAGCTGCTCGCCACATTGTTAATCATTTTAGGAAGTAAGCTCCTATTTGCTGCTACTGAATTTGTGTTCGCGATGGGATATGATTCCATCTCATTTTGTTTCTCCTCCAAAGCAATGTATTCTTCTTGTAGTTCTCACAGTTCAGTCATAGTGATTGTATTACAGCAGATTGGTCGCGAACATTGCATTGATAAAAGACAAGATAAGATATCTCTCGTCAACTCTTCCCGCCATCTCACTGCACATTGTCTTCCATCTTATGGTTAAATGTTTCAGACTCTCTCCAACCCTCTGTTTTATCCCAAACACTTCTTCAATTCCTGGCCGCGATGAATTGTTGCTTATATATGCTCCCGGAAATGTAGCTTGTAAATGATCAAAATAAGTTATAGTATTTTTTGGAAATCCCTCAAACCATTTTAGCGCCTCGCCAGTTAAGCTAGATGCAAAATATTTACACAATACATCATCATGATTCTCCCATTGCAGCATACACCTAACATAAGCCTTAACATGTTGTACTGCACAGGTAGTTCCATCAAAAATGATGGTTAATGCTGGTAAGTTGCACTTTGGAGGTATTCCTCTTAACTGTACTTCTTGAGTAAATGGAGTTCTCGCAGCTTCTTCAATAGATTCATCAAGTTTCCTTCTACCTCCTTCTTTTCTGTTATTTATTATTCCCCTCATCTCTGCTAACTCTCTTAAAATTTGCTCATTCGCAGCTGAATTTGGTTCCATTGGTCTTTTCAATGCTGCTTCCCTTCTTCTGCGTTCATGTGTTTCTTGTCTTGCGAGATTTTGTGTATCTTCATCTACATCCATGTTTCTTCTTCTACGATCTTCTGCTTTAGCTTCTTCTTGCCATCGCAACTGATTATACTTTCTATTTTCTTCTCTGCGAATTTCTTCATTTCTCATCATTTCTCTTCGCTGTCTTTCTATTTTCCTTTGTATTCTATCATACTCTTCCTGAATATTATTATTATGGAGATTTTGTGTCCGTATCCTTTCTCGATTTACATGGTTATTTTGTCGTAATGCCTCTTGAAATTCTTGTTCTTCTACTTCTTCCCTCAATCTTTCTCTCTCGCGAGCTAGTCGTGCTTGTTCAGCATAATGTCTCTCAATTTCTTTTTCAATTATTCTTCGATTTCTCTGGATCTCTCGCCCATGTAATATCCTCTTACCTTCTTCTGGATTATCTTCATCATTTTGGTTGTCTCTTCCCTCTTGATTTCTATTGTTAAGTCTATTATCCAAATTTTCGCCACGCGGATCATGGAGATCTTCTACTACCTCTTCTTCTCTATGACGTTTCTCTTCATTTATATTTTGCATTTCTTCTTGGATATTTCCTCTAGCATTTCTTACTGGGGAATTTGGCCTTAATTCTTCCCTTACTGATCTTGAATTCGATCTAATAGTACTTCTTGATCTTCTATTTTTTAATATCAAATTCTCCATTCTCAACTCGTGATTTTGTCTTGTTAAATTTGCACGCTCTTCCACCTCTAATCTTCTTTCCTCTTGTATTCTTTGTCTTGGATCATTTGATGTTTCATTTTCATCTCCTCCATGAATTAATCCTTCAACCATTCCTGGATTTATTTCTTCTCTTCTTCCGTCTCTTAATTTTTGATCTTCTACATCTTCCATCGAGTTCGATCTCCAAGTATGCACACTCACTCTATCATAATCCACATTTCTATTTTGTATCGGTGTTTGTTGATTAGGTTGTGGAATTTGATCTTCTCCTTCAATACTTGTTCTATTTCTTCTTGTTCTTATCCTTGAAGAATCTCCTAATTCATTTGTTTCTTCTCCTGCAAGTCTTTTACTCCTCCTCACAGTTGTTGGTGGTTCTGATGTATTTCTTATTCTTCTAGCCATTTCTTCAACTCTAATAATTTCTTCAAATTTTAATTAGAGATTTCTTAACTTGATTCTCCTTGTTTCGGGCGCCAAAATGTAGTTGCAGGATTTCCCACACTACACCCTTGTTAAGATTTTGCTATAATCAACTCATATTTGAAGATGAGAAATGACACTTTATTATTTTGGTTTCAAAAATGTTTACAGAAATGGAAGAATTCAAGATTACAACTATTCTCTTGAAGTTTCTCTCTCCTCAAGACTTTCTTAACTCTCAAAAATACATCATCCTTTTCTGGACATATTGGGTCTATATTTATAGGGTAGATACATAATGGATGACATCTAAGTTTCCCTCTTATTTCGGGTTGATTATGTGATTGTACCGCGATTAGTTACAATGTTCGTTCTCGCCAGTTTTGTAACCATCGCAGGATAAACATGCTTTTCTTCAAGTTTTCTTCACTCGTCATTTATTATGTTGCTCTTTTGACTGATTTTGTCACACTAGCAAAGTGTAGTTGATGATCTTGCGATGATGCTCGCTGGGAAATGTTGTTAATCTCGCAGAGAAGTATTGTAGCGATATTCTGGTCCTACAAGGGCGATTATTCCGACCATCTAAAGGAAAGATTTCATACTAGAAAGCTTAAACAAACCCTAAATTCGTCAACTTCGAGAATGAAATTGACTCCGAGATCGAAACCTGGACGGGTCCGGACTACGATAAGTGGTAAACTTAGTCATAACGACGATTTCGACCATCTAAAGGTAAGATTCCATACCAGAAAGATTAAACAAACCCTAAATCATCAACTTCATGAATGAAAGTGACTCTGAGATCGAAACCTGGACGGGTCTAGACTACTATAAGTGGGAAACTTAGTCAAAAAGACGATTCTAACCATCTAAAGGAAGGATTCCATACCATAAAGCTTAAATAAAACCTAAATTCGTCAACTTCGAGAATGAAAGTAACTCCGAGATCGAAACCTGGGTGGGTCCGGACTACTATAAGTTGGAAACTTAGTCAGAACGACGATTCCGACCATCTAAAGGAAATATTCCATACCAGAAAGCTTAAACAAACCCAAAATTCGTCAACTTCGAGAATGAAAGTGACTCCGAGATCGAAACCTGGACGGGTTCGGACTACGATAAGTGGTAAACTTAGTCATAACGACGATTCCGACCATCTAAAGGTAAGATTCCATACCAGAAAGCTTAAACAAACCTTAAATTCATCAACTTTGAGAATAAAAGTGACTCCGAGATCGAAACCTGGACGGGTCCAGACTTATATAAGTGGGAAACTTAGTCAGAACAACGATTCCGACCATCTAAAGGAAATATTCCATATAAGAAAGCTTAAACAAACCCTAAATTCGTCAATTTCGATAATGAAAGTGACTCCGAGATCGAAACATGGACGGGTCCGGACTACTATAAGTGGAAAACTTAATCAGAATGAAGATTTCGACCATCTAAAGTTAAGATTCCACCGGAAGTGAAAAAAAAATAGAAAATCTTTAGCAGAAGTGAAAAAAATTTAGTAGTAGTTTAAAAGCCCTACGACGACCATTATTAATGGTTGTGAAAGGTGTTGTAGAAAATATGTCATCACAACCATCCATTCCAATCTCTGACCGTCCATATTTTAATTTTTTTCTTTTTTTACTATCCTTATGTTCTATATCCTTAGCCATTTTCATCAATTTGTTTGTTTCTCCCGCAGCACCACCACCTCCTTCATCCCTTTTTCCTAAAAACTGCCAACATCAACAACTCACCATCTCCAGAACCACCATCAACAACATCTCACCATCAACAACATATCACCATCATCGGAACCACCACCACCAGCAGATTACAATCACTCAAACCACTATTAACATATCGAGGTAGTTGTACAGATTTCTTCACCAACAGATTGAGTTGAAGACTTACAACCATCAACAAATCGAGGTAGCATAAGACTTACACAGGTTCGTAAGTCGGGTTTCTAGATCTATTTAGGGTTTAAATTTAATTTTTATTTAAGTTTTGATTTGTAACATGATTTTTTTTTTCAATCATTGCATTTAATTCAATTATTGGATGAATGGGTGTAGTTAAATCATTGGTTTTAATTCAGTAAATCATTGCATTTAGTTTTAATTAGGTTTTTTTGAATTCATTAAATTCAGGTATTAGTTGCATTTAATTCAAATGACTGGAATCATTGCATTTAATTTTAATTAGGGTTTTTTGAATTCATTAAATTTAGGGAGTAGTTTCATTTAATTCAAATGATTGAAATCTGATTTTTTTTGGCAGGATTTGCTTCAATTTGGTCTTCAAATCAGTTTAGGATTTCAAAAGAACTTCATGTACACATACTTGGCTGATCTAGGAGGGGTAATATTATCATTGGAGAGAAACATAACTTAATTTGAAAGAATATATAGTTCAAAGGTATGCCTTTTGGAGCTCTTTGTTTATTGTGTGTGTGTTATACTTGCTGCTAATTGAAGTAGTCAAATGTGGCAGGATTGCATGTCCTCTTAGCTTAGGAATATTATTTGTAGTGAATCAGTCATGGGTGAAGGTGTGAAAGACTCTCCAATTAGCAGTAGTAACTGCAACAACAACAACAGTAACATGAGAATGAAAAAATCATATTTGAGTGTGTTATGTGTGAACAAGGGAACCATGAGACAAAAGTGTGTCCTTGGCTCTATTCTTGGTGCAAGCATGTTCCTTGTAATGGTGTGAGAGCATTTCTACGATCCACAACAACTGAAAACTATGGAAAAATGTTCTTCAAGTGCACCATACCTACCTGTACCTACTTTGGATGGTTTCATGATGCTTCTGACCCTTGCAAAGCCAAGTTGTTATTGTTACCATCAAAGAAAAGATGTAATGCTTATAGAGAATATGACCACCCTTATAAAAATTATCCGTTGCACAATCAGTTGTGCTTCTCTTCAACATGCAATTACAAACTCACCCTAAAAATATGCAACACTCAACACAGTAATAAGCACATAACTTACTTTGTATGTGAACAATGTGGAGATTTTGCATGGGCTTCAGATGCTATCTTCATTGCTTCTAAAGAGAAAGTTAGAGTTTCCACAAGGCAATTGGATGATCTAGTTACAAATCCAGGGAAAAGTCTTCATATGTAATTAGATTTCATTTTATGTGTAAGACATGATTTAAAATAAATATAAAGTACTTCATTACTGAAAAATGTTCGGTCATAATATTAGAATTTTGTGTTTGTGAACCATTATATCAAATTCTTGAAAAGTGGCATGTCATAATATTTGAATTCTAGAGTGAAGTTGCAGGGCTAAATCTGTGAGCCATATTAGCATATATTATATCAAATCTCTAACTCTTCTTTTTTCTGTTGCGTGCAGATTCATGTTTCATTTTAGCATATATTGATTGAATTCGTTCTAAATGATGAATAAAGATTGGATTCATTGGCCAAGGTTAATATGTTTAACTTAAGGATATTACATAATTAATCTTTACATTGGTTTGCTAGATTATTTACCTTATTACCGTGTTCTGATTTTATATATATTTTATGTAGGGGTGGTCTTCCATATCCGGATGCATTGAAGAATTTCATAGAGACTATTAGTCAGAAACTTGGAAATACTTCTAAGTTAGGTTGTCCTTGCATTGATTGTAATAATCTTGCTTTTCCGCTTCCTCCGAATGAAGTGCATCTTCACTTGCTGAAGCGAGGTATGGATCCTACATACACTGACTGGGTTTTTCACGGGATCCAGCTATCATTTATAATGATGATGATATTCACCAGGAGGGAGCGACACATGGTTTAGAATAGTTCTCCGGTGAGGCTAATGTTGAAGGTGATGCACATCAAGATCAGGGCCATGAAATCCGGCAGGACGAGGGGTTGGACAACCTGGTGGATGAGGCCGATGCCTCGTTATACCCTAATTTTATAACACACACACTAGGTGGAAGAAAGACACATATAACATGGACTACGATGCTGACATGATAGACAAGCCTAAAAAGAATATTCCGGTGAAGGTTCTTAGGTACTTCCCCATTGTGCCGAGATTAGAGAGATTGTATCATTCAGAAGAGCTGGCTGAGAAATTGATATGGCACGCAACGAACAAGAGTAAAGATGGGAAGATACGTCATCCTTCAGATTCTTTGGCTTGGAAGCACATAGACAAAATATTTCCCGCATTTGCTTCGGATTCGCATAATCTGTGTCTTAGGATTGATGCTGATGGATTCAATCCATTTGGTGATCTATCTTCAACCCACAGTTGTTGGCCAGTGATGATTTTTTATTTTGAGCATGCTGATTCCAGGAAAAAAGAAACCGGGTAAGTACATTAATGTATACTTGCAGTCGTTGATTGATGATCTTATTCGGTTGTGAGAGAAGGGCGTGAAGGTATATGATGCGTTTAATAAAACAAAATTTAACTTGAAGGCATTATTGATGTGGATAATAATACACTTAGCAACTGGTTGCCGTTTAGTCGAAAAACTGTATACATGAATCATAGGAGATTTCTTCATCATAATCATCCTCTTCGGCAGAAAAAAAACTTGTTTAATAGAGAAATTAAGAGGAGGGAAAAACCACTTGTTATGTCTGGTGCTGCAGTATTTGAACGTCAGAGCAGTATTGTGAATGATTTTAGAAAAGTGGCGAAAAACGAGGAGGAAAAAAGGAAATATAAAGAGGAATTGAAGATGAAGAATAAGAAAAAGGATGTAAAGGAAAAAAAGAGTAGTACGGAAAAAGGTGCAAAGGATGGTAATTCTAAGTGTGGGAAGTGGAAAAGGGATGATATTTCTGATGCGGCTAGTTCTGGTGCACCTGATGAGGAAACTGAGCTTCGGGTGTTTAACAAACGGTCGATATTCTTCGACTTGCCTTACTGGAAGGTCAGTTATAACTTCAAATTTACTTGTAAAATAGTTTCGTGCACATGATCTATGCTTAAACTCACTATAAACTGAGTACCCATTAGCTCTGAACTTCAAATTTACTAATGTTAGGTTTTTCCATGAATTCCTAGGATTTGTTACTACGACATAATATTGATGTTATGTATATGGGAAAAAAAATGTCTGTGAGAGTGTTATTGGTACTATTTTGAATATGAAGTTCAAAACAAAGGATGGTTTAAAATCCCGCAAAGATCTGATGAGTATGGGAATAAGACCAGAATTGCATCCTATGGAGAAAAATGGCAAAAAAATACATCCACCAGCACCATACAGCTTAAGCGATAAAAATAAGGCTATATTTTATAATAGGATGAAAATTTGAAAGTTCCATATGGGTATAGTTTGGATCTTAGGAAGCATTTCTCGAAATATGGTTGCTTAGGTGTCCTTAACGCTCATGATTACCATGTTCTTATGCAACAAATATTACATGTAGCTTTGAGGGGACTTTTACTTGAGGGGCCAAGTAAGTCGATTTTCCGGTTGTGTTCTTATTTTCATTAAATATGCCAAAGGGTAGTTGATCTCGAAAGATTAGTAAAACTTGAAGTAGAAGTTGCTGAGACTTTGTGTATGTTGGAAAGCTACTTCCCTCCATCATTTTTTGATGTGATGGTGCATTTGACAATTCACCTAGCTCGAGAAGTGCGTTTATGCGGACCTGTACAATATCGTTGGATATATCCTTTTGAAAGGTATGCTAAATTTTATAAATGTTACTTCTATTTTCTTATTTTTTTGTTTCAATTTTTTTTTTCTGTTTTATGCAACGTGTCAGTAGATTTCCCTTAGATCTACTAATATTTAAGTGTTGAAATTTTGTATTACGTACCCACTTCGCTTCCACCTTTCTAACTGGTAACTATTTCATATCCTACTTTAGTATAGGTATATGAATACATTCAAAAAATATGTTAAAAATTACGCACTACCTGAAGCTTGTATAGCAGAGTGTTATCTTGGAATGGAATGTGTTCGGTTTTCTATTCTCATGGATAAAGCAAAAGAAATAGGAGAAAATCCAAGGCGTGCTAATAACATTCAAGATAGTTCCACACCGGCAGCACGTCATCTTTCTAAAGGTGTCGAAGTGCGTAGTGAATACCTAAAGATTGCTCACAGATATGTGCTTTTTAACACACCAGAAATTGACCCATATCTAACATAAGTATGACATTCATGTTCATTAGAAATGGTTTTTCAGTAAATACGTCATGTTTTAATTTTACTTTTATCTGAGAATGCATATGGATGAGTTAAAATATTTCTTTGGGGGGTCTATTACCAATGAAGACTAGATCATTTCCATACAGTCAGACACACTCGGAGATTGGTTTAAACAAAAGGTACATTTTTTCCACTTTTAGTCAGATTGCGCAGCTTAGTACAAATTGTTAATAATCATATCACTTTTGGCTTTTGGTACTTCACAAAACACAAATAGAACCATCGTCCATGGATGTGCGTTGTATATTGTTTGATTATGTTTCATGTACAAGATATCTTTTTGTTTGATTTCATCACTTAGAACCATCCATGTTAGGCACATCATCTCTATAAATATATCTTCTCATGCTCAGATAAAAATTTTAATTATATTCTTATGTTCTAAGTATGCATTTGTAGGTTCATATGCAGCTTGAACAAGGCATGTCATTATCAAACATGGTAGAGTGGTTGGGAAAAGGACCTTTAGAAAAATGAGTGTCATATAAAGGCTTGCTAATCAAGGGGTCTAGGTTTATTACGAAGGATGTTCGAAGAGTCACACAAAACAATGGTGTTTTTATTGAATCAAAAACTTAAGTTGCAGGACAGTCAGAAACCACTAGTTTCTACGGTGTTTTGGAAGAAATTCTGGTGTTGGACTACCATACTCTTCAAGTTCCCATATTCAGATGTGACTGGGCTCACACCTATTTTGGTGTGAAGGTAGAGAAAGGCTTCACATTAGTCAACTTAAAGCAGCATAAGAACCAATTTTGTAACGACCCATTCATTTTAGCATCACAAGCGCGACAAGTTTTCTATTCTCAAAAGTCAAATACATCTAACTAGTATGTGATTTTGAAACCACCACCCAAGGGTTTCCATGAATTAGAGAAATGTAATGTAAAGGATGGCACAAGTTGCCAACCGGTGGATACTTCCACTCTTGGCTTACAAATGGATGGCGAGAGCGAGAGTTACGTAAGAGAAGATGTTGAACCTATCTTAGTGGTTCAGACAAAGAAGAAGAACAAGAGGAAGAAGAAAAATAAAAAGTTCACAAGTTAGGTCAGTACGTAATGTATTGTGTTTTCTGTAATCTTTTTTTACTGTCTTCGTCATCATTGTTGTTGTTATTGTGGATCTTGTTGTCATAGTTATTGTGTATTTCCTTTGATAATACTAGTACTATTCTTGTGATTGTGATGTTTGATCTTATTACTGTGATGTTTGATCTTAGTTCCAAGTGAACACCCTTTCTTAACTCCAGCAGTGAAAATGATTTATCATTTCATTGCCGGTCTCAAGCCCGAAAAAGGAGGAGAGAAGAAGGGAATTCGTGATAGTACAGTCGCTTACATTCATATAACTGGGTATGCACAGTAATTATCTTCTTTTTTTGTGTTTAGTTGCAATTTGGTGCTATGGGATGTCATTGTTTCTAAAAAAATTCCCTTCTTTTTATGTTTTTTGGTGGATTGGAAGAAATTGGTTTCTTGAACTGTGAGATGAAGTTCCAGGGAACTAATAGCTATGAAATGAGATGCATTATGATTTTAGAATGTATGTGATTGTTTATAGGGAAGGTTTTGCGCTATTTGCGGCTCAGGTGACTGAGCCTTATTTTTAAACATCATATTTTGTTTTTGCAACTCTTATAAAGGTTGTCAAAGGTTGTAATGAGTAAGTATAAAGAAAAACCACAAACCTTACAATTTTTTGATAGTGTAGGCATGGTTGATGGTGTGGACTTGCAAGCAGGAGGCTCGGGATCAAATCCCCGCAACTTCTTTTACCAACATCCTATATTTTTACTTCAACAACACTTATAAAGGTTGTTATACATTTTGATAAAAATAAGCACAAAAAACCAGAACTTGTGAATGGTAAGGATGGTTGATGAGTTAAACTAACACATAGTAGGTTCATGTTCTAATCCCCTCAACTCTATTCTTTTTCTTTCATATTTTGTTTTCCTATATTTTTACTTCAACAACACTTATAAAGATTGTTGTACTTTTTTATTAAAAAAACACAAAAAATCAGAACTTGTGAGCTGTAAGGATGGTTGATGAGTTAAACTAACACAATAGGTTCATGTTCGAATCCCCTCAGCACTATTCTTTTTCTTTCATATTTTTTTATCTTCAACAACTCTTGCAGCTGGTTGTCATAGGATTATGAACTACATATCCGGAAAACGGTTATTAAAGAAAAATGTCATCACAACTGTTTTTCTTAAAGCGTTGTCGTTTGTTTTTTTGTCGCAACCCTTTGGTCTTGGGGGTTAGTATTGATGCCATTCTACGACTCTTCCTTTGAAAATAGTTGTAAAACATGGGATGTTCTACGACTTTTAGAAAATAGTTGTATAACTGCAGTTGTAGATGTATATTTTTCCTATAGTGTCATATCTCTCTATAGCTTATAAAAACAAAGTTTAGAAAACTTAGGAAAGATAAAGGACTCCCTGAATTCATTCTTGGGAAAGCTAAATATATGGCTCTTAATTGATCAGTTTAATTAACTTTCAATAATAAATGTTCTATTGATATTTCATATTAAACTGAGGCTTCGTTGGGTTTTCTGGCACATGATGGGGGTAAAGCTAGGCTCGCTGATATCCTTGTTCATAATTGGGACGAAGGGCGTGATACATGTTTTGATGTAACCGGAATTTCACCTTTCACTGGCAATGGGGTGCAAACATTTGTGCATGGTGAGGATATTTCTCGTGTTGTGGAACGTAAGAGCAATAAATATCTTGATATTTGTTCCTCTCATGGATATAACTTCAGTACTTTGGCCTTCATGACTTTGGGAGAGATTGGGGAGGAGACTATTATTTTCTTGAAACGGCTCAAGAATTTTTTAGCTAGGCATGATTTTATTTCCAAAGTAGGTAAATTTTTGTTTCATAGGTTAAGAGTTGCTATTCAGAGGGGGGTTGGGGCTTAGATTGTTGCTCGGCTTCCAACCGTTACCCTTACCTCTGATAATATTTTTTTGTAATTTAATATCCTAACTAATTTGGATTTTAGATTAATCAAATAACATAGTAGATTTATTTTATATTAAATAAGTATGAATTAATGGTGGTTGTGATGGTTGGCGAGGGTGGTGAGGATAATGGTGGTGGGTGTTGGTGATAATGGTGGAGAGATGACGTTAATGGTTGTGGTGGTAGAAGAAGTAGTGGTAGTGGGATGAGAAAAGTATCATAAGGTAGATAAATTATTTAGTTACCCTTGGTTTTTTTTTATATTAGATTTTAAATTTATTTTTATTCATACTATCTACAGATAGAATCCAATATTAATTAAAAAAAAAATTAAAAATTAAAAATAATATTAAATGCCAGATTTTTCTAGGGAGAAGATAAATCAATAGTTGTGGTTTCAAGATTATCGGGTCGGGGAAGGAAAGAAGATGAAGCCTATTAAAAAAAATTTACCACATACAAGGCTACATGCGAATCAATTGTAATTGATTTAGTTTCTCATATATCTCTGTATTCCCATTTTTTTGTCACCATTTATGTTTCTGCCATTTCTCCTCGACTTCATGTGATTATGTGTGCCTACGAAATAGTTCATGTAATAGGCAAATAGAGAAGATAAGTAGATAAGAACCAAAATGGATCAAGAGTTACATATTATTGAACTTTTGGAAAATGAATAAACACAAATCTATGTAAATTTGGAATAATTTATATCGCTAAAGGGAGAAAAGTAATTCCTGAAGCTAAAATATTTTGTAAGATTAATCTGATTGATTTTGAAGTAATTTTGTGTTTTCAGTTTTGTTACAAATTTGGTTTACGACCTTTGATGATTTATTTCTTTTCGAAGTAGGGACACTACTATATTTTGAAGAAGTGAATGAAGTAGTGTTCTACTACCCAAAGGCCCATAGGAATTTGAGGAGTTGGTCAACAATTAACTATGTTTGTCCTAAAAAAATTGTATAATATTAAAAGATTTGACGCTAAGGACATCTTTATTAACCAACACCTCAAAAACATTTAGACTTGGATCGACCTGATTGGTTTTTCGTAAACAATTATGATATGTATGAACCGATGGATATATTTGAAATTCCCATGCTATTACAACATAGGTTAATCCCTAGTATGAGCATAAATAAGTTATCAAGTACGGAATGTGAGACACAAGGACCTGATCAAATCCAAAGGGATTCGTTGGAAAGACCAGTCAATTTAGCAAGTGTTTTTCCTTCTACTAGAATATAAGACTGGATTATCAATTGATTCATGTACACCTTGATTTATCAAAAGACGGAACAAACTTCGTAGGTATTTTTGTGGGAGACAGATTTATCTATCATAATAGATTTTTCTGTGGGAGACATATATGCTTATCAACTTTACGACTTTGGGTCGTAGCAACTCTTAGTTGCGGGTGAAATCAGCCAAGGGATTCAAGTGCGTAGATTCCTGATGGGATTCAGAGACGTAAGGAATGAGACTATACCTTAATCAGTGTGAGATTGGTTAGGGCTAAACTACATTAAAGTTTGAAGTTATCTTGTAGTAGGCTAGAGTCTATAGTGGCTTAATACAGTATGGTGTTCAAATCTGGACTAGGTCCCGGGGTTTTTATGCATTTGCGGTTTCCTTGTTAACAAAACTTCTGGTGTATGTGTTATTTCTTTTCCGCATTATATTTTCTATATAATTGAAATATCACATGTTGTGCGTAGTTCAGCCAATTAGTAAATCCAACCTTTGGTTGTTGATTGAAATTGATTGACACTTGAACATTGGTCTCTGGTACTATTCAAGTTGTTTCTCTTAATAACCAGGCTCGCGGATTTTTATCTGTTTGATTTGCTGATTACATTGAGAAATACAGATATAACTCTTGGATATATTTTTCTTGATTGAGTCTAACTGTCTAGTTGATTCTCTTGGAATTATATTAGAGTTAGTCCATACAGATTGCCTAAACTAAATATTGGGTGTGGTTGTTAGACTCCCTCTTTTTCACCACCTGCAATTACTTTGAATGGTTTGATCTTGTTGCTTCTGCAACTATTCACTTCAAATCAAGCTTTCAAGCCCACAGAGTTGCATTTCTTGTGGAGAGGAAAATTATTGCTTCAGTAACTACCCATTAGATAGTCAACCATGTTTCAAACAAAACTGCAATTCACAATTACAACTAAAGGTTTGTAAGAATCAACACAATCTCAATATAGCTTACCTGGTGTGCAAGAAGAAAGATTGTGATGCTTTCATATGGGCTTCAGATGCAATTATAATTGAAACAAAAGAAATTCTGAAGGGAAAAGTACTAGAAATATGTAATGAATTTAAGAAAAATCTTATATTTTAAGCAAAAGAACATTCATTAATGATAACATTGTCTTAAAAAAATTTCATAGTTTGTTCTGCAAAAGAAACTGCAATCATTCAAAGTTTCATAAATATAAACTAAACAAAACATTTTCTTTTAATTTGAGATTTAGAACAACAAACCCACAAGATAAACAAAAAGAAAAGGAATCACAACTTCATGTACTTCTTTGGTTTCTTCTTCTTTCCATTTGGTTCTGAAACTGAAAATATAACATTGTTATTAATAGAACCTACATGTTTGAAGTTCTGATTGAAATAGGACTTCTAAGAAGAAGATCCAACATTAGCTTTTGCCATTTCATTTGCACATTCCTTTGCAGATCTTGCACCACCTTGCTGAGAAGATTCACCAACACAACTCTAAGATTTGGATTTTGTATTCTTTCCACCTATAGCATTGGTACTTGCTCCTGCAGATGAACCATGAACATTTCTTGCAGCTTTCTTGTTCCTCTTTGATGGAGTTGATTCTTAAGATGTGTAATTATCACCATCAACACATGTTCTAGCTTTTGGTTTCTTCGAATTGGATACAAATGCTCCTCCAGCACAAGTACTCTCATAGTGCCATGTACATCCACATCTCTTGCATCTTATACTCTTCTTTGTAGTAGTTCGAGGTTCATCATAAGCTCTAATTATCTTTCCCCTTGGTATACATGTTTTCCTGATGTTCACTGGAGGCTTGATCATTGAAACCAACTCAAGCAAGAAACCAACTATAGTTCCTTTGAAACAAATTATCATGGACAAGAAAGTGTTGTCTGTTGTTCCATAAGAAAAAGTAGCTATACTGCCTGGGTTTCTCATCTACAAATAATGTGACATGAACTTTTTCATGGTTTGTTCCACAAAAAAAAAATAGACAAAAGTAAGGAAATAATAAAACAAAAGCTTAAAGAAAGTGTTGTGATCTATGTTATACCTTAACCATTTCACAGAATGCATGCACTAGTTGGTAGCTCTTCTCATAACTGCCATGTAGTCTCTCCAACACCTTCACCCTTGATATACATGCAGTGTGATACCTGATTTTTACCTTTATGGCTTTGTTGAACTGTGATGCTAAGTCATTTGGACAAGGTATTGTTTCATTAAATCCAATATCAGTCTTCAACTTCTCATAGTACTAGTAAGCTACATAAGTTGGGGTTGCAAGCTTGTTCATGTTATCTTTGTCACTATTGTAGGTGTGAGTGAGATTGTAGCCTCTAAGTGTAAAAGTTTTACCTTCACCTTTCTTGGCAATGCCATAAATAAACATTGGACATTTTTGAGTCCTCCAATGAATGAAATCAACCCTTAACTTGGTTTTAGAACTCTTAGTAGCATATGTATGGTGTTTGTTCTTGACACATAAGTTATTCACATGCTTGTAGAAAGACTCTTTATTCATAAACTTACTTCTAACAATGAAATCATTTGGATCCAATGACTCTTCATCTTCTTCCGGGAACATTCTCTCATCATCTTCTTCCTTTAAGTGTTCTGCAGATTCCTTCTCAAACTCTGAATTATCATGAGTAGGCCCACTGAACTTAAAACCGCTACACCCAGGCCCATTGCTACATTGTGGCCCACCTGATGGTAATATAAGCTCCAAACCAATAAGTTTTTGTAGTTCTAATCCAAGGAAAAACAAACATTACATAAATACCAAAGTAAATGCAGGAAAAGAATTAATAAACAAAAAAAAATGAACCCAGTAAAACTACCTTCTTTTTCAGATTCAGAGTCATAGTCCAGTAAGTCCCCATAGTGGTCCTCTGCAATTAAATAGATAAAACAAATACATCCATTAGTAGTTATCATTAAATACAAAACAAGTGCAACTATTCCAACTTTAAATAATTCATAAAATTCAACATGGAACATTAACTTCTTTGTCATTATCTGAAAAAACGGTGGTCTAACAACCACGCCCAATATTTCGATTAGCAATCTGTATGGACTAACTCCAATATACTTTCAAGAGAATAAACTAAACTCAATCTTAATAAAGTATATCAAAAATTTATATCTCTCTTTCTTGATTCAATTCTTACTCAAGAAAATAGAAATCTGCGAGTCTAATTGAATACAAGAGAAAACACTTGAACATTACCAAAGACCAGTGTTCAAGGATCAATAAATTTCCAATCAACAACCAAAGGTTGGATTTTACAATTGATTGATATAACGCACAACCTGTGATATTTCAATTATATATCAAAATATAATGCGGAATAGTTTGTTAACGAGGAAAATGCAAATGTAGAAAAACCTCGGGACCTAGTCCAGATTGAACACCACATTGTATTAAGCCGCTACAAACACTAGCCTACTAAAAACTAACTTCGGTCTGGATTGTAGTTGAACCCTAATCAATATCTAACTGACTTAAGGTACAGTTGCGCTCCTTCCATCTCTGATCCCAGCATGATACTACGCACTTGATTCCTTTAGATGATCTCACCCACATCTAAAAGTTGCTACGACCAAAAGTCGAAGACTTTAATAAACAAATATGTATCACACAAGAAAGTCTATGATAATAGGTAAATCTGTCTCCCACAGATAAACCTACGAGTTTTGTTCTGTCTTTTGATAAAATCAATGTGAACAGGAACTAATCAATAACCCGGACTTATATTCCCAAAGAATAGCCTAGAATTATCAATCACCTCACAATAATCTAAATTGTATGGTAGCGAAACTAGATATTTCGGAATCACAAACGACAAGACGAAGATGTATGTGATTTATTTTTATCTTGCCCTATCGAAGATATAATCTCAATCCAATTATTCAATTGAACTCGTACGATAGAAAATGACAAGATCATATCGCTCAACTATAAAAGAAGTAGTTTCGTCAAGCTTCACAATCCCAATGAAGTCTTTAAGTCGTTAACCGATAGGGTCTTTAGAAGAAACCTACGGTTAAAAGAGAATCGACTCTAGAAAAACCAACTAGTATCACACAAAAGGTGTGGGGATTAGTTTTTCCAGTTGCTAGATGTCTCCTTTATATAGTTTTCAAATCAGGGTTTGTAATCTAAGTTATCTTGGTAACATAGCATTCAATATTCACCGTTAGATGAAAAACCTGATTTATCCAAGCTAATATATTTCAACAGTTAGATCGAAACTTAGCTTGTCACACACACAAATGAAATGTATTTCGTTTAGGTTTGAGTAACCGTACCTAAATGTATACATTTGGTTGGTTCACAAATAGTTAACCAATGGTTAGCCATATGAGCACTTTCATATTAACCGTATTCTTCTTTCTCATAACTAGTTCAAATGACTCATAAGAACTAGTTGGAGAGTTGTTCAATTGCTTAGATCTTTAAGCATAGACACAATTGAAACAAAATTGGTTTGATTCACTCGAATCACTTCATGAACAATATAGTCACAGTTTGCAAAGATTGCATTCCTTATTGATTTATTATTTAAGTTCATCATGAACTTCCAATTTGAGAGATATGACCATCTTGGGTACGCGTATGGGTACGTGTACCATAGCTACCGGATTTGAGTTTACAAACTCAGCAGAAATTTTCGGTTCGAAAAATTTCGTGGGTACGCGTACCTAAGGTGACTGGTTTAACATTTTGCAAACTGACAAACTCAACAGAAATTTTCGGTTCGAAAACTTCCGCCGGTACGCGTACGGGTATGCATACCCAAACTGACTCCTTCACCAATACCGCATGCACACATATGCACGCACTTGGTTTCCGGCACATGGATGTATACACTAATGTGCGAACACACTATATATGCCATAGTTGGTTATGCAATCTTAACTCTACATTTCATTCATTGAAACATTCTTCTATAATGTTATAACAATTGTTATTCACGACTATCGTCATCAAAGCTATTTTCAAGATTGAAACATCATCATGACTTTCGTCACGGGTAAAGATTAAAATGGATAAAGCAAAATCTTACCAACACATATTTCGAGAAAAAGATAGGCGAGTAAACTTGGCTCTAAATAGCAAATGTGTATGTATGAAAACTATCATACTTATACGACCTTTGTCACAAGAGTAGGAGATAGAGTAGACAGACTTTTGAGTGACATATGAGTTAAAGTCTCCACATACCTTTTGGTCGGATGAAGTTCCACTGGTTCCTTGAGTAGTTCTTCATCTTTGTAAGATAATCTCCATGGAGTCTGGAGCTTAACTATACTTAACTATCCTAGACCGATATTTAGTCATAAGTAAACTAAAAATCAAGACATATAGTTTTGATCACTAATATTTACAAACATGCTTGAGATAGCAATGCATGCGAGTTCGACCGAGCAATGCTCTAACATTATCTACCTCAACCTCACCAAATTATGGATCGCCAGCATCATTTCCACCATCGTCACTGTCACTTTCACTGCCCTTATCTGATAAATAGCCATTGTCAGCCTTCTTTAGAAACTTCTTATATTCTAAGTCACCTTTCTCATCTTGTTCATATCCAGGTACATTGTTGATATCCTCATCAGGATGACACTCATCTTCTTCAATGTTAGGAAGCTGAACAACAAACTCATCACTTTTCTTATATTCCTAACTCAATATGTAAATATCTTCAACAAAACTTGCTTGAGTTGTAGCTTCAACCAGGAAATCATGATTAAAAAAATATTTAACCTCACTTGCTTGTGTAGCTTTAATTTGTTCAGGGATTTAAGGAACATATACTTATTCTTCTGGTATGTTATCTACCAGACTTGCTTGTGTTTGGTCACAGACTTCTTCATCATCTGATATATCAACAAATAACTTCTTCTTACTTTTCCCTGCAATTTATTTCTTAAACAATGATGCTAGCCTGGGACTTCTTATTCTTGGACTATTAAGTGCATTACCATTGGATACTGCTGTGTTTCTTCTTAAACTATTAGGTGCATTCCCATTGCCATTAGAAGGTACATATCTCTTGGATACTGGTTTCTTTAGTGTTACACCCTTATGCTTAATTGGAGTCAAGTAATTATGGGGAGGGACAAAATCATAGGTAAGTTCATATTCATTAGCTGAGTTAATTCTTACAAGAAGTTACATATGCAGCACACTCCAACCATTCTCATCAATTTCTGCATGTGGTAAATAAGGATCCACAAACCAAAGTATGTTTATAACCTCATTACCCTTCGATCTCAAATTAGGATTGAGCATGTCCATTAACCTATCAAGACCATCTCATTTCTAGCCAAGTTTCTGAACTCAAATTCTTATTCAGTTAGCAGCACCTTTACCTTAACTAATAGGAAATTGGTCATGTTCAACATCAGGAAATTGGTCATGTTCAACATCATTTCTACAACAATCAAAGAAATCAAATCAGAAAAGCATATAAACCCTACAAAACAAATGAAAATACAACCCCTAAAAAATCTAATACAAACCCAAGAAAAATCAAATCAGATAGAATCGAAAACAAACTAATTGAAAATTGAAACCAATTTGAAAATCAATTCTGACAAACCCTAGAAATTGAAATTTGAACACAAACTTTTATAACAGTAACAACACAAAAACCCACTAACATGCATGAATCGTTTGTGAAAATCCAACTTTAAATCATAAGTTAGGGTTTGTCAGTTACCTTTTTTTTTTTCGTCGTTAGTCATCTGGTGTTACCGAAACCATTATACTTCATATCTTCTTTGGTCAATTAGGTTCAGCCATCTTCAACTTAGTATGTGTAACCCTAGCTAGGTTAAGAAAAATTGAAATGGTGTAACAGAGAAAAGAATGGAAAAATGGAGAAGCGAAATAGAAAAAATAAAAGAGACTGAAGAAGAGACGGGAAGATTATGTATCTTCTATCTTTTTTTCCCGCCTGTTGGTTTACCCAACTCTCATCTTAGCCGTTAAATTTTTTCGAGATCTAATTATATGAGATGAACGACTCATATTTTCCCAGCTGTGTCGTTAATTACGAAGTTTCAAACTTAACATAGACGTCCATTATCAGATGGCCACCACGTGTCGGCGATAATAACTAGCTTGGACAAATTAAATCTCAGTCGCCGATTTTCATACATATACGTTATTATGGGATATGCGGACCAAAACAATACACGTGTCATATACAGACTAAATGCGGGAGATTAAATCTTGCTCGTTAATTTTCATAGGGATTTAAACAGATGAGATTGTGGATCCTCCATACGACACGTGTATAAGGGAACATCTATAAATTGTGCAGCATCTTCACATCTCATGTAAAAAGAAATTGACACGTTTAACTGAAAAAATGACTAAACTAACTGTTTTGGATGAAAACATTGGACATTTTTGAGTCCTCCAATGAAAGTAATCGACCTTTAACTTGGTTTTAGAACTCTTAGTAGCATATGTTTGGTGTTTGTTCTTGACACATAAGTTATTCACATGCTTGTAGAAAGACTCTTTACTCATAAACTTACTTCCAACAATGAGATCATTTGGATCCAATGACTCTTCATCTTCTTCCGGGAACATTCTCTCATCATCTTCTTCCTTTAAGTGTTCTGCAGATTCCTTCTCAAACTCTGAATTATCATGAGTAGGCCCACTGAACTTAAAACCGCTACACCCAGGCCCATTGCTACATTGTGGCCCACCTGATGGTAATATAAGCTCCAGACCAATAAGTTTTTGTAGTTCTAATCCAAGGAAAAACAAACATTACATAAATACCAAAGTAAATGCAGGAAAAGAATTGATAAACAAAAAAAAAATGAACCCAGTAAAACTACCTTCTTTTTCAGATTCAGAGTCATAGTCCAGTAAGTCCCCATAATGGTCCTCTGCAATTGAATAGATAAAACAAAGATAACCATTAGTAGTTATCATTAAATACAAAACAAGTGCAACTATTCCAACTTTAAATAATTCATAAAATTCAACATGGAACATTAACTTTTTAGTCATTATCTGAAAAAACGGGGGTCTAACAACCACACCCAATATTTCGATTAGAAATATGTATGGACTAACTCCAATATACTTTCAAGAGAATCAACTAAACTCAATCTTAATAAAGTATATCAAATAGTTATATCTCTCTTTCTTGATTCAATTCTTACTCAAGCAAATAGAAATATGCGAGTCTAATTGAATAAAAGAGAAAACACTTGAACATTACCAAAGACCAGTGTTCAAGGATCAATCAATTTCCAATCAACAACCAAAGGTTGGATTTCAAAATTGATTGATACAATGCACAACCTGTGATATTTCAATTATATAGCAAAATATAATGCGGAATAGTTTGTTAACGAGGAAAATGCAAATGTAGAAAAACCTCGGGACCTAGTCCAGATTGAACACCACATTGTATTAAGACGCTACAAACACTAGCCTACTACAAACTAATTTCGGTCTGGACTGTAGTTGAACCCTAATCAATATCTAACTGACTTAAGGTACAATTACGCTCCTTACGTCTCTAATCCTAGCATGATACTACGCACTTGATTCCCTTAGATGATCTCACCCACAACCAAAAGTTGCTACGACCAAAAGTCGAAGACTTTAATAAACAAATATGTATCACACAAGAAAGTCTATGATAATAGATAAGTCTGTCTCCCACAGATAAACCTACGAGTTTTGTTCCGTCTTTTGATAAAATCAATGTGAACATGAACTAATCAATAACCCGGACTTATATTCCCAAAGAATAGCCTAGAATTATCAATCACCTCACAATAATCTAAATCGTATGGTAGCGAAACTAGATATTTCGGAATCACAAACGACAAGACGAAGATGTTTGTGATTTCTTTTTATCTTGCCCTATCGAAGATATAATATCAATCCAATTATTCAATTGAACTCGTACGATAGAAAATGACAAGATCATATCGCTCAACTATAAGAGAAGTAGTTTCGTCAGGCTTCACAATCCCAATGAAGTCTTTAAGTCGTTAACCGATAGGGTCTTTAGAAGAAACATACGGTTAAAAGAGAATCGACTCTAGCAAAACCAACTAGTATCACACAGAAGGTGTGGGGATTAGTTTTTCCAATTGATAGATGTCTCCTTTATATAGTTTTCAAATCAGGGTTTGTAATCTAAGTTATCTTGGTAACATAGCATTCAATATTCACCGTTAGATGAAAAACCTGATTTATCCAAGCTAATATATTTCAACCGTTAGATCGAAACTTAGCTTGTCACACACACAAATGAAATGTATTTCGTTTAGGTTTGAGTAACCGTACCTAAATGTGTACATTTGGTTGGTTCACAAATAGTTAACCAATGGTTAGCCATAGAGCACTTTCATATTAACCGTATTCTTCTTTCTCATAACTAGTTCAAATGACTCATAAGAACTAGTTGGAGAGTTGTTCAATTGCTTAAATCTTTATGCATAGACACAATTGAAACAAAATCGGTTTGATTCACTCGAATCACTTCATGAACAATATAGCCACAGTTTGCAAAGATTGCATTCCTTATTGATTTATTGTTTAAGTTCATCATGAACTTCCAATTTGAGAGATATGGCCAGCTTGGGTACGCGTATGGGTACGTGTACCATAGCTACCGGATTTGAGTCTACAAACTCAGCAGAAATTTTCGGTTCGAAAAATTTCGTGGGTACGCGTACCTAAGGTGACTGGTTTAACAGTTTGCAAACTTACAAACTCAACAGTAATTTTCGGTTCGAAAACTTCCGCCGGTACGCGTACTGGTATGCATACCCAACCTGCCTCCTTCACCAATACCGCATGCACACATATGCACACACTTGGTTTCCGGCACATGGATTTATACACTAATGTGCGAACACACTATATATGCCATAGTTGGTTATGTAATATTAACTCTACATTTCATTCGTTGAAACATTCTTCTATAATGTTATAACAATTGTTATTCACGACTATCGTCATCAAAGCTATTTTCAAGATTGAAACATCATCATGACTTTCGTCACGGGTAAAGATTAAAATGGATAAAGCAAAATCTTACCAACACATATTTCGAGAAAAAGATAGGCGAGTAAACTTGGCTCTAAATAGCAAATGTGTATGTATGAAAACTATCATACTTATACGACCTTTGTCACAAGAGTAGGAGATAGAGTAGATAGACTTTTGAGTGACATATGAGTTAAAGTCTCCACATACCTTTTGGTCGGATGAAGTTCCACTGGTTCCTTGAGTAGTTCTTCATCTTTGTAAGATAATCTCCATGGAGTCTGGAGCTTAACTATACTGAACTATCCTAGACCGATACTTAGTCATAAGTAAACTAGAAATCAAGACATATAGTTTTGATCACTAATATTTACAAACATTCTTAAGATAGCAATGCATGCGAGTTCGATCGACCAATGCTCTAACATTATCTACCTCAACCTCACAAAATTATGGATCACCAGCATCATTGCCACCATCGTCACTGTCACTTTCACTGCCCTTATCTGATAAATAGCCATTGTCAGCCTTCTTTAGAAACTTCTTATATTCCAAGTCATCTTTCTCATCTTGTTCATATCCAGGTACATTGTTGATATCCTCATCAGGATGACACTCATCTTCTTCAATGTTAGGAAGCTGAACAACAAACTCATCACTTTTCTTATATTCCTAACTCAACATGTAAATATCTTCAACAAAACTTGCTTGAGTTGTAGCTTCAACCAGGAAATCATGATTAAAATATTATTTTGCCTCACTTGCTTGTGTAGCTTTAATTTGTTCAGGGATTTGAGGAACATATACTTATTCTTCTAGTATGTTATCTACCAGACTTGCTTGTGTTTGGTCACAGACTTCTTCATCATCTGATATATCAATAAATAACTTCTTCTTACTTTTCCATGCAATTTGTTTCTTAAACAATGATGCTAGCCTGGGACTTCTTATTCTTGGACTATTAAGTGCATTACCATTGGATACTGATGTGTTTCTTCTTGAACTATTAGGTGCATTCCCATTACCATTAGAAGGTGCATCTCTCTTGGATACTGGTTTCTTTAGTGTTACACCCTTATGCTTAATTGGAGTCAAGTAATTGTGGGGAGGGAAAAAATCATAGGTAAGTTCATATTCATTAGCTGAGTTAATTCTTACAAGCAGTTACATATGCATCACACTCCAACCATTCTCATCAATTTCTGCATGATCCCATAAATACCAAAATTCATCTTCCCTAATCAAAGATTGTGGTAAATAAGGATCCAAAAACCAAAGTATGTTTATAACCTCATTACCCTTCGATCTCAAATTAGGCTTGAGCATGTCCATTAAACTATCAAGACCATCTCATTTCTAGCCAAGTTTCTGAACTCAAATTCTTATTCAGTTAGCAGCACCTTTACCTTAACTAATCGGAAATTGGTCATGTTCAACATCAGGAAATTTGTCATGTTCAGCATCATTTCTACAACAATCAAAGAAATCAAATCAGAAAAGCATATAAACCCTACAAAACAAATGAAAAATACAACCCCTAAAAAATCTAATACAAACCCAAGAAAAATCAAATCTGATAGAATCGAAAACAAACTAATTGATTTCAAAATTGAAACCAATTTGAAAATCAATTCTGACAAACCCTAGAAATTGAAATTTGAAAACAAACTTTTCTAACAGTAACAACACAAAAACCCACTAACATGCATGAATCGTTTGTGAAAATCCCAATTTAAATCATAAGTTAGGGTTTGTCAGTTACCTTTTTTTTCGTCGTTTGTCATCTAGTGTTACCGAAACCATTATACTTCGTATCTTCTTTGGTCAATTAGGTTTAGCCATCTTCAACTTAGTATGTGTAACCCTAGATAGGTTAAGAAGATTCGAAATGGTGTAACAGAGAAAAGAATGGAAAAATGGAGAAACGAAATAGAAAAAATAGAAGAGACTGAAGAAGAGATGGGAAGATTGTGTCTCTTCTATCTCTTTTTCCCGCCTGTTGGTTTACCCAACTCTCATCTTAGCCGTCAAAATTCTTCGAGATCTAATTATATGAGATGAACGACTCATATTTTCCCAGATGTGTCGTTAATTACGAAGTTTCAAACTTATCATAGACGTCCATTATCAGATGGCCACCACGTGTCGACGATAATAACTATCTTGGACAAATTAAATCTCAGTCGCCGATTTTCATACATATACGTTATTATGGGATATGCGGACCAAAACAATACACGTGTCATATACAAACTAAATGCGGGAGATTAAATATTTCCCGTTAATTTTCATAGGTATTTAAAAAGATGAGATTGTGGCTCCTCCATACGACACGTGTATAAGGGCACATCTGTAAATTGTGCAGCATCTTCTCATCCGTTTGACTGAAAAAATGACTAAACTAACTGTTTTGGATGAAAACATGGATAAAGGCCTAGATTTGTAAACTTAAAAAAACTGGCCTATAGTTAGTTATCGAGTAATGAAACATGTCAAGATCTGTATATAATCCATTAAAAAAAGAGGCCTTCCACTGTGATGCACCCCCTATCCATTATCAAGATAGCAACCCCTCTTCACCGGAGTGTACCCGTGGAAGGACACTTTTAATAGTGTTATAACTTTATCTAGAATATAAAACAAAGTTTAGACAAGTTAGGTAAGATAAAGAACGCTCCAGATTTATTCTTGAGAAAACTAAATCGATGGTTGTGGTTGTTTACATCATTATTGTATCATTAATTTTTTACAATAAATGGTTTATTAATCTCTCATTATAAATTCCTTATAATTATCTTAATAAGTTAATAAATTTGTTAATAAGGAAACACAATAACTTACAAAATTCTCTTTTCAACTCATTATATTTTTCTAAGTGTATTGTTATTCAAAAGGGGATATGTGCCCAGCTTGTCGCTCGGCTTCCAACTAAAAACTCTTCTGTGTAATATTTAAAGATAATTAATTTACAAAATAATAACAAATTATTTTTATTAAATAAATAATAAATTTGTTAATAATCATATCAATAGAGATTACCGATGACGGGGTGGTGTTTGTGAGTGGTGGTGCACGAAGCCGATGATGATAGTGATGGTGGTGGAAAATTAAGGCAGTGGCAATGGGGGTTCTGGTGGTAGTGCATGTTTAGTGTGGTAGTGGGCAAATGTTTATTGTATGTCGTTAGGACACAAATAACATTATTACGGAAGTTGTGGTTGATTTTTCTAATGTGAAAATAAGCTGGTTATAAAAAAAAATTTATAAAAGTTGGCCGCAATTTATCCTGAAATACAACCAAGGATAAATCAAACAATGGTAGGATAATGGATCTACCATTGGGATAGTAAAGGTTTAAAGTTAACCCCACTACATGTTTCACTCGGTGGTGCTTCAAAACATATATTTTGGTTAACCTAACAATTTTCAAAAAAAAAAAAACGTAATAATTAAAAAACATAGAGAACAATTAACAGTTTATATAGAGCCAACAAAAAAATGACAAGGGTTAAAATTAACATAATATTTTTAGCTTATTATGGAGGTCGTGTCGTTACGGCACGGGTGAGGTTCTAGTACTGTTATAAACCGCAGTTTATCATGTAGATGCCCTCTTTAGGGGACCCTATTATTTGGGAACAAGTATGTAAACTCTATAAAAACCTCTCCAACGGAATGTGTGAGAAGGAAAAAGTCCCAATCCACGTAGGATTCACAACTATATTTATAAAAAAATCATCTCCAACTGATTGATGTGAAGATAATGTGGCAAAAAAAAAAAGGTTAGACATCCTCTAGTTTTAGAAATTCACTTAAAGTATTTTCTTCCCATCCTAGTCATATTTTTGTTAATAAAAATCATTGAAAAATAAAAATAGGAAAAAATTTAAGTAAAAAAATAATAGAAAACTTTATGGGTTGGGGATAACATTTTATTTTTCCTAATATTTAGGATTTTATACTCAAAGGATGTTTTAGAAGTGACGCCACATATGAAGTATTCACATTCACCATTGGAAAAGTTTTAAATAGAGTCTCCTTTGTATTTCATGCACATTTAATATAATTTTTCTCTGCTCTTTTCTCTCTACTTTGTGTCTTCTTATCCGTCTTCTATTTCACAAAATCACGTGTTCATGAAGTCCCACTAACAAAAATCCTAAAGACGGGGGATCAATTTTAACGGAACTTTGGGGCAGCAAAATCTCAGGGTAAGATACATAGAAAGACTGTTTTAGCTCAACTGATTATGGGACAAAAATTGAAGAAGAAGAAGAAACCCTTGAGTGTGGCTCAATCGAGTACCAAACGGGGATTAAAAAAAACTCTTAACAACCATTTACAAAGACAGTAAACTTGCTGTTAGTAAAATAATAAATTAATTATCATTTTGACGTTCTTGAATCGATTAGTAAACTTGCTGATGATATTCGGTTCATCGTGAGCTATTTATATATATGCACTGCAGTGCTCTTGGACTTGGTTGTACAACTGCTGAATCCTATCAATATTCTTTTAGCAGAGAGGGAGAAAATAGTTTAATACCCTATCGAATGACAAAATTAACCTTTAGAAATTATAATATTTGCAAAGATAAATAGATGCACGCGCTTTTTAATTTGTGGTAATTGAATTATTGTCTCTACTTTTGATGGTCTATACAAATATCCTTATCACATAATAATTATATCCCTACCTTCTTTAAAAGAAATCAAATTAATTATCAATACCAAATTTACCCTCATATACTATCGACCTCACCAATTTTTCTTTCATTTTATTTTTCCAGATTCAGATCCAAACTCTCTCTCCTCTTCCTCTTCCACAAACAGCGACCACCTTCTTCATCGCACCACCGCCATGCCAGCACCACCACTACTTCCGCCATCACCTCTTATCACCATCAGTATCACCGCCTCCTTCTAAAGAATCGATTTAGATCGATTTCCTATGTATTCAGCTACAAATCTGAATCTGGTGATTTGAAATTAAGAGTGGGATCGAGTTAGATTATCAAAGAATCATCATCATCTCGAGTTCCTCCATCAAAACCAGCACCATCACCTCCGTTACCTCCCCAACCGCTATCAACAGATCTATTAAGGTTAATATGTTCTGCTATTGTGAAATCTAAAATGAGAGAAAAGTCGATGAAAATCATCAACAACAACTGAAAAACGAAGATTAATCAACGAAAAGTGAAACGAAGATATCTCCTTTAATCGATGGAAAACTGATTTTAGGTTGTAATTATAGATCGATATTTGATTTTGGTTACGATTTATGGGTTTGAGGTTACTGTTACCGTTGAATCAATTGAAGAAGAACCTTGGTCAATATCATTTCACATACTTTTACTGATAGGTAAACGTTGGGATTACTGTCGGTTTCGAGTGTTGTTGTGATTTTCTTGACGAGTGTTGGATCTTTGTTGATTTCTGTTGTTTTGATTGGATTAGGGATTGTGTTTGCTCATGGTGCTATGAGAGTTCTTGGAGATTTTTTTTGGTCTCGGTGGATTCAATTCGGTTTCAAATCCAGTACCACAACCTCCTACTATTACTGGTATGTATTTGATTCTAATTTTATTTCTGTACGAGTGGTATTGTAAGTGATTGTGATGTAGATGAGAATAGTTTAGAACTAAGAAATAAATGATGTAAATGGAGGTGGTTTTGGTTGGAATGATAAAATTGGTATTGGATTTTGGTTTTGGTTGTATGGTGGTGGTGGTGGTGGTGGTGCTGGAGATGTGTGATTTTGTTGGTGGCAGTGTTGGTATGAGTTGTTGTTACAGAGATTGAAGCCTGTTGCTGAATGAAATATGGCGGTTATCTTGGTTGAAGCAGGCAATGATATTGGATCAACTATGGTTGCTGATCCATATTTTTTGAATCAACTATGGTTGTTGATCCAACTGCAATGGATAAACATCCACTGTTGATCCAACTGAAATGGATAAACATCCATTGTTGATCCAACTGATATTGGTTTTGAAGATGGTCTTGGAGCTGTTGGTGTTTATGAAGCTAAAGGTAATGATCAGGTAATGAAATATGGTGGTTATCTGGGTTGAAGCAGGCAGTCATATTGGATCAAATATGGTTGTTGATCCATATATTTTGAATCAACTATGGTTGTTGATCCATCTATATGGGATCAACTACTGTTGTTGATCCTTTGAACTCATGCTTTGTAGTTTAAATCATGTAAACTTCTTCCAATGTTGAACTTGTGGTGCAATGGTAGCATGACTGACTCCATGTCAGATGATGCGTGTTCGACTCACGCCAAGTTCACTCCATTTTACATAGATCAACTTTCATTGTTGATCCAATTTTAGTGGATCAACAATGGAAGTTGATCCACTAAAATTAGATAATCTTCTACTGTTTATCCCTTTTTCTTGGATCAATTATCGTTGTTGATCCCCTAAACTATATAAACTTCTACTTTTGGTTCTATTTTTATTTGGATCAACTATTGTTGTTGATGCAAAAATATACGGCGGCGGCGGCGGTGACGGTGGTGACGGCGGCGACGGTGAACTTGTGGTGGTGGCGGAAACAGACTAGTGGTGGTGGAGGACTAATGGTGGTGTAATGGTGGTGGAATATTAGTGGTGGTGGCCGTTGGGAGGTGGTGGTTGTTGAACGGTGGTAGTGGAATGGTAGTTGAATTTTGGTGGTGGTGGTGAAGTTGTAGTGAAAGAAATTTGTTTCATTTTGAAATAAAGAAAAAAATATTATATGGGTGAGGGTATTAAGGTAATCTAATATTAAATGGATAAGGTTATTAAAAAATGAGGGACATATTTATTGTTGCATAAGGATATATTTGTAGGGAGTTAAAAGGAGGGACATATAATTAATATCCCCTTTTAGTTTCGATAAATCCAAGTCGATCGAAGAACAGAAAGTTCAGAGTCGCAAAATCTTACCAGACGATGTTATATCACTAAAAAATTCAAGCTTGGTAAAGGGGCGGCATGTTTTGGTAGAGGGGCGTCAAGTGTGATAGCAATGTCCCTCTTATTGGTTAGGGGTGTCCTATAGGGGTGTAGATTGACTAGATTACCCTTTCACCTTAAATTAACCAAAATTAAATCAATTTTTTTTAATTAACCAAAATCAAATCAGTTTCTTTTTTCATCTTCTTCTTCATCTTCTCTTCTCCTCCATCAACCCTAACCTCCATTAAAACCGAAAATGTCATCATCTTCGATTAATCGGGGATTTGAAAAATGTTTGGAAAAACCCAGTTAGGGTTTAGTTTATCGTGTTGGATTTAAGTTAATTTTGTATTAAAAATTAGGGTTTTGAATGAAAATTGAAATTGAAATTTCTGGGTTTATGCTAGTTACGGTTGGTAATAACTCAAATACCAACCGTAAGTTCTTAGTTTTGAGAATATGTTCAGTTACGGTTTTTATTTGCATCATATTTATCAACCGTAATTGAGTTACGGTTTGAAACTCAATTAAACTAACCAACCGTAAATCATCCTGAATGTTAACAACTTATCAAATAGTTATGTACGGTTCAAAAGTTAAGATGACTTACCAACCGTAGGTTAGTTATGGTTGGTTTCGATTCATTAGTTACCAACCGTAGGTTAGTTACGGTTGGTTTATAATCATTAGTTACCAACCGTAGTGAACTTAGCTCCATACACATACTCATTTGAAAATGGTATTCCTAGTCTCATGACACGATATCAAGATACAGGCAACGGTGTCAAGAAGAGAAAATGGTATTCCTAAAGTTTGGTTGAAACTAAATGTCCACCTACTTGTTAGTTTGAAGGGCCACTTTTTGATTCTTCTACGGTTGGTATTGTTTACCAAGTTACGAACCGTAAGTTCCCTACGGTTCATAAGGGAACAAATTATACCAACCGTAACTGGTTTTTTTTTCTGGGTTTTCCCCAACATATAGTTACGGTTGGTAACGAGCTCCATTCCAACCGTATGTTCTTCTGAAATTTTGGGTTTTCCCAAAATTGAACCATTCTGATTGGTAATTGATACATTACGTACCGTAATATATAGTTATGGTTGGTAACGAGCTCAATTACAACCGTATGTTCTTCTGAAATTTTTAAAAATTTGATTTGTTACGCACTTTAGAAGTATGCCTAGTCATTTTCAATGCTGGGTTCTTCACTTTGTTGGTTAATTTCTTCAATTGGTTGAGATTGACCTTCACAAATATCATAAAAGTTTCTTTTTTCTTCTCTAATTTTTTTTTTAATAACCTATTTTAGAGTTATGAATCATATGATAAGTGAAAATTAATTATCAACATTAATCTTGATTATCAACACTAATCTTGATTATCATTACTAATCTTGATTATCAACAATAAGGGCTAATTAGTCATTTCCAGATTCTATTTGATAAGGGATACTTGAAAATTATTTGTAATGACCTTTTTGTCTTATTAGGGTGCCGCCCCTTTACGAAGCTTGAAAAAATTAGGTTAGGATGCTGTTTCTAATCCCACCAGTTGGTTTCGTTTCTGGAAATTCTTTAAATTTTGAACTCCCCGTGATCAGCTTTATACAATTGAAGATATTCTAGGGTGGGAGGCATCATCAGATCTGTAAGTTTACTTTCATCAGTTCTTCTTTGGGATTGTCAGACTTATTGTTAGGAGGTTATTCCGATTGAATTTCAATCGAATGGGTATCTTGGATGTTATACATCCCTGTAGCGCTTGGATTCAAATCCTCTGGTATGAGAAATGTCTTGAGTTATTTACAATGAGAAAAACACCAATCCCTGAGCTTCCTGTTGATATCATAATTAACATACTTAGCATACTTCCAGCAAAGTCCATCTTCCGGCTATGGCATATTAGGAAAAAGAATGACTTATATGCCTTGACCACAACTTCGCTTTTCATACGTACACACCTATATGCCTTGACCACAACTTCGCTTTTCATACGTACACACCTAAATAGAGCTACCCCGACTATTGTAGTGCAATCTTTAACCCAATCCACTGATAATGAAATCAAACTTTTCCTTTTTGATGAGGAAGCTAAGAATTCCGAAGGTATAACCTTAAATCTTGGTCTCCCCAGGCGAGTTCACAAAGAGACAACTGTTCTTTGTGGTTCATATGATGGGTTTCTTTTATTTAAAGCAAAAAATATGTATCAACCACCTTTTTTCTGTATTTGGAATCCAATTACAAATGAACGAGCGAATGTCACTTCCTCAAACAAGCATGTCACTTCCTCAAACCAGCATATTCATGTATGTGGAATTTACTTCCATCCTCGTAAGAAAGAGTACGAACTGGTTTGTGTATGGTTGTCGTTGTCACGTAAACAATGTAATTTTCAAACTCTGAATTTAAGAAATAGACAAAGAAGAAGTGTTGGGAGTTCCCCTTATTGTCCAGATTATGAAAGACCTCCTGTATTCATTAATGGGACATTGTACTGGATGGTTGATATTTACTTGTAGTTTTTGCAAAACAATGTCTACCCTAGCATCTCGCACTCAATATTAACATTCAATACAGAGACGGAGGAACTTAGCACAATGGAAACTGTTCAACCACCTATTGAAATTCCAGTGTATCTCTATAAGTTTCCAGCTTATGTCCGCCAACAGTTTTATCTGTTTGAGCTAGAAGGGGATTTGTGTTTATTTGATTCTTTATCATGTACTGAAGTGGGCATATGGGTTTTTAACTGCATCACCAAGTGTTGGGTTAAAATGTACTCTCTGACAGTTCCAGAGCATGGTCGTGATTGGAGTTTCAACTGGGACTTCAAACAAATTATGTATATAAAGAAGAAAGGGGAGTTCTTAGCGACAGATCGGGATGAACGAATAATCAATTGCAATTTACGTTTAGGTACCTGGAAGTTCGTCGAAAAGAAGGGATTTGAAGGTGATGATTTCAGAGTAATGATTCATACTCATGGCCTTGTCTCTTTGCATGCTGCTGATACGGATATATCACTAATACATTAGGTAAGAACTTCTAATACTTATTGTGGTTATTCTTTGATCGATATTTAGAACTCATAATTATGATTTTTTATCTCGTTTTTCTCGTCAAGATTCTATTATAGCTTTTAACATCAAGTATAGATGGTTTATTAATTTCCTTACATGTTTGCATTACAACAATTCAATTGCATAAACCCATTCATAATTTACAGTCCAAACACCACCATCCTCTGCATTCTAAAATACACTGTCTATATACACTGTCTATATGGTGCTGGGTAGACTTTCTGAATCCCAACCCATGGTAAAGTAGTACTCCTTAAAAATAAGGTAACTGTTTTTTTAGTAAATCTTATTGGTGTACAAGCACTCCCAACTGTCAAGAAGGTGTGCAGTGTCTGCGCTCCCATTTTGAAGTGTGTTATGTTTGTTGTTTGAACTTTGTTTTCCTAACTTGCTTCTATGGGTTGCCTTTCAGATGGTTCTGATTAACAATTTATAAGATTAAATTCTTGGCCAATCTTATGCTTTTTCCACATTTTCTTGTGGCAGGTCTAGTAAATTTATGATTGTTAGCTTGTTTCGTAGTGATTGATACTGGATCCTTCGTTGCTACAAATATAGGTGGTCAACCAAGCTTTGGTTCCCCGTCATTTAACTTATTAGCTTACCATTTGTCCATTTTTATGTCCTTGCCTATGCCTTTGAAAATGCATTATAGGTGATCAATGCTCTGGGGCTGATGCAGTTGCGGTAAACATTTCTCCATATAATTTTGCTTATGATGTTCTTTCAATTTCGTTCCACCTTATATATATATATACCATCTAATTCTTCTAGAATGAGTTTTACTTTTGAATTCATTCTCTTATGAATGAATAGTGTACAAACTGTTTGCTTATATTTTTTGAGATACGTTATTGCTGAAATTGAGATGACTCAAGTTTTGTATCAAATCCAAATGGTGCCAGATCTTTTTTTGTAAGGAGTTGTTTTTTATTGTTGCAGTGGTTTGGCTGGGTGAAACTCAACTATCGTAGAAGCCTGCTGCAGTGGACGTTAATTGTTACGAACTTCTTTCCTTTGTTGCACTGAAGCACTCTTTTTAAATCTGCCAAATTAACAAACTTACAAAAAAAAAAAAAAAAAAACAGATTATCTCCAATATCTATCGGTGAAGTATTGGTCCAATGACGATTTTGGCATTAAGAGGCAACCACAGTCATGGACTATAACCAAAAATTTGGTCGAAAACTCAGACACAGCGGACAGAATAAAGATTAAAATCCGGACCAAAGACCAAATCCTAGACCATATTTGGTCTTTACTCTAGTCTTTAGTCGGGCGTAATTTAAAGTTACGTCTGACACCGGGCGCAAATATGAGTTACGCTTGAAGTGAGGCGTAACTTTGAGTTACGCCCCAACTAAAAAAAATAAAATAAAAATGGGGCGCAACTTCAAAGTTCGCCTGATGGGGCGGAACTTCAAAGTTACGCCCCAAACTAAAAAAAAAAAAAAAAAAAGTTGCGCCCCATAGGGGAAAAAAAATAAAGAGGTGGGGCGTAACTTCAAAGTTCGCCTGACTCAGTTGCGCCCCACCAAATTTACTCATCCCATCGTAGCGTCGCACACGAACTAAACCCATTTTTTTCAAATTTTTCTACTTTTTTGTTTTTGGTTATAGTCGTATGACTGAACTTGCTCTAATGGGAAGGAAAAGACGCGAAAAAAATGAAAAATCTAAAACGATACTTGCATACAAATTGCAGTAATGGACAGGTGTCAACTAAAAAAGTCATGAAAACATATTTAATTTTGTAAATGGAGAATCTGCTCTGACAGTTATAAGCAGTGGGACCAAAATACTTATAAACTAGTATGTAACCCGTGCTACGCACCGGGGACGATGGGATTAGCCAATTTAGTGTGGCGGGGCTTCGCCCCGCACCCGTAGTCAAATGCATTGAATAATCTTTGATTAGATTGATATTTAAAGAAATAGTAAAGTATGATACCCTTTAGGTATCTAATGATTATAAGATTAAAATTTGGTATGATAAACCTAAATTCATATATATGTTATACCGACATATATTAAGATAACCCAATGAAATGGTTCATTATTGGAAAAGTCAAAGGATCAACTGTTCAAGTTTTACTACAATATATTACTTGGACCTCGACAATTAGTTAACCATAGACAAATTTTAGGTAATGGTCATATGGTAGGAATACCAAGTTATCGTTGCGAACCCTGAGATATGCACCATGTAACTCAAGTACTCATGAGCAATACAACACATCTAATTTATATGTCCAATTTTGCCAACAATTTATTCGAGCATTATGAATTGTCAATGATTTATCCGAGAGTTATGAATTATTTTACTTATCATGACACACGTTGATTAGTATTTGATTTGATTTCATTGATTAGTTTAGCTGTGGTGTTTTCTAACATTATGGTCTAAAAACCTTATGGAATTCATTGATAAAGCGATTCAGAGAAAGAATGTTACGCAAAAGTGGGTTGGATATAAACAGATCAGCTGAAGATGAGTGATTCTTTTTTTCCATTTTTGAATTAAATTACTGAAAAGTATGGATTCTTACACGTTCTCCGTATGCCTTTTTTCATCCCCGCCGGTCAAATCACTCAGAGGCTTTGTAAATTTCTAACTTATCTTCGTAAATCGAGAAAATAGGAGTTCTTATAGTGATGTTTTGTAAATTGCTAACTTTCATTCCAACACCACTGCGTGAGACCCTCATTTCTTTCTTATATGTTTGACACACACACAAAATAAAAAACGAATAAGATTGGACATAACTGGACTCAAATAAAATGTATTCCATGTTTAAAGAGTGTCAATTGGTTTGTGTTAATTCAGATGAACACCAAGTTAACACAATCTAAATATTAATCCTACTTTTAAGTTGTACCCACTATGATCACTGTAAAAGCCATTGTTTCATTATTTTAAGCTTGATTTGCAGTAAACGGGTTTTGTAACTTAAATTACAAATGATGCAGCTAACCCATAAACTGGTAACCATTAGCCTAATCATAAAGAAATCATTTTCAAGTATCCAGATAACATTTACCTTAAAAATATGTAGTAGACAACATATAATCCTAGGACCAATGAAATTACCGGTGGTTATTGACCCAATTAAGGATCCGTTCAGTCCCTTGAGATTCCGATGCTCAGTTATAGTAGTACCACCAGGTTCAATTGAAGCCCGAAAGTAAAATAATCATATTCAACTTGACAGGTAGTTATCGTGTGATATGAGCACTATAATAACCATCACCACCACATCTAACCACCAACAGACACCAAAATAAATCTCTTTGAGATCACCATAAAAATAACAAAAAATTGAATTGGAGCAAAAAAATTATTTTCTTTTGAAAAACTCTAAAACATGAAAAATAAGTAAGCATGAATGGATGAGTAATATTACCTTGTTGTTCAAAGTGAATAGACAATCACATCCAGTATCTAATATAGGCATTTGGGATACTCAAAGAGATGAGGCATGTGGTGAGATCACAGTATGAACACGATAACCTTTTTTTAACCAATTATATAATGACTCATTACCTTCACAACACAAATTTACATTTACATATTTATAATCATTGCAAATTTTTTAGTAACTTAAGCATAATAATAATTTTACTATATAAAGAGAAACCATCAGTCATCCACTGCCAAGAAAATAAAAATATCAACAAAAAATTAGAATTAGAATTTTCAAAATTTATACAATTGAAACACATCAAAAATAATTAAAATAAGATGAAGTCCATAATTAAAATGAGACGAAGTCTAACGGCAATTTGATAATAATGATAACAAAAATGTAAGTGTGTAACGGCTTAAAATGTCTTCGATAACACCGCGGGAGGTTCTCTTGAAAATGGAAACAAAATCTTATGTTTCTAATATGAGTCGAATAGACTTGTTAAAAATGCCTTCAAAATGGGATAGATGACTGGTGCTGATTAAAACCTGTAACCATTTCAAGAAATAAAATAGGATTACTATATCTCAAAGTATATCACAAGTTGCGCAACAATAAATGATAAAATAAAAAAAGTTTAGACCACGAATTAGAATAACATGAACTACTCCCTAACTCAACATACTTGTGGGAACCTCAATTGCAAGCAATTAGTTCAACATGTATGTACTCCAAATCTAACAAAAAACAACTAAGCGAAAATTGCGAATTAATATTTTTTTCATAATATATTAGGTTGGGTGAAACACCATATTCAATCAACTGCCTTCACATTTTCTGTTTAGAAGTTGGATTTTCAGTTTTAGGATAAGAAATACCGCGCCTTGACACTAATAACCTTTGGCGTCAACCATCCACATCCATTTTGCATACCCTAACCGTTAATGGAAAGGAAATATAGTATTTGTAGAAGTAACTCGACATAAGTTATTTTTTATGTCAGTCTAAGAACCGAGAATAACATTAATTTTAAAACCCAACTTATCTACAAACTATATAAGATTGATTATAAACCCTACTTGTGTTAGAAATTATCAATGCTTACTACAGACCGACCTTAAACAACATGCTTCAATTCTATCACTGAATTGGATACAAAAGACGGCTATTCGCTATTCTTTCTATCGTGAAATAATATTCCCCCTTACCTTTCTGAAGCCGCACAGTCTCATGGCTTGTCAAAATGTGACGTGTAATACTCACTCTCAAAAGTGTGGGGTGTTTGTGTCGCACACCGAATATAAAATAGAAACCAAATATCAAAAAAGATGCATAAAAAATTAAATAGATAGAACACTCTTAAACTACTTATTGCAGGGATATGTAATTTACCGGTGCTGAAATCTAATAAGGATCAAGTCAATAATATTATTGTGTCATCTGATTGGAGTCGAACATTGTTCATCTGAAAGTCAAACCCATGTCTATATGGATAAAAATCATGTGCTTTACCATTTGAGCTAAAACAACAATTTGATTTCGTACTCATCAAAAATAAAAAAAGTATGAAAAGTCATACTTTTACATCATTAAAACATGAAGTACGAAGAAGGTGAGGATTTTTACCAATTCTTCCATCTTCAAAGAACTTCCAGCCGTAGAACTTCTAGCCGTCTTCATTCTTATATTTAGGATTTTCAACGGTTTAACATAAAAATCTTCTCCAATGGAAACCTCAAAGATGAATGTGAGGATGACGTTTGAGGTAGTTATTCAAATATCCTCTAACCGATCCTCTGGTTTTAGAGGTTCACTTAGAGGATTTAAACATCCTAATCATTAAAATCTGGAGTAACTAATTAAGAAGTTAATTATTTAAGCGTTAAATTAGTGGTGTAAAATGTTTACAAAATTTTATGATTGGAGATGAATATTTTCTCACCCCCATAAATTAAGGAAATTTGGTCACACATCCACAAAGAAATGGTTACACATAGGACTCACACCAAGTTACCATTGGATATGCTCTTAGATATCATCTACATACCCACATAAAAATGGGTTAAACATATGTAAAGGTAGAAGCACCTGCACTCTGCCGACTCTGGTCTTAAATTTTAGGTGTACCATACACTCCAACCCCAGAAATCAATTCCACTTTCCTACTAAAATGAAGTACATCCCGCAGTAAGATACATACATACCCATAACACCAAAAAAAAGAAAAGAAATCATTAACTGAACAACATAATGTGAAAGGAAATATTTTGGAAACAGACTGCCCTTGCATCATCGATAGCGAACAAAAATGCATGTCCAGTCGTTGCATCATATCATAATCATAATAATAACTCAAAAAGAAATTATTGGTGATTCTAAAAAAGTATGAATGATGAAGCATTAAATTGCATCCTTGAACTTAGCGGAATTCCCACATTTTTCAGTTACATGCTCTGACCTACAAATTACAATCTCTTTCATCTGCATCATCCTTAGGCAACATTGACTAAACCAAGAGACGAAAACTTCTTATGTTGCCTAAGTATGATTTTGTAACCCAAGTTAAAGCTTATGATGCTCCATTCCGCGGAGGGTTTCCTGTCGTAATCATGTGTTAATAGTAACCACCACCACCCCGAGCATTCCCAATGGTTTGGACTTCTTTTCCTCGCATGAGTCTCCCACAGTTGTTCTATTATGTGATTCTTGTCTTATATTCCCTGGGATACATGTACACCTGTAATTCAATGAAGATTTAATAATAAGCAAGATTAATCAAAGATTATGAAAGAATGAGACAAAGGAAGATACGTTAATTTTACAAAGCCGAAGTGTTCCCGCTGGCATCTGTAGGAGCATTTGTCTTGAGTCCCTTAAAGACTCATACTACAGATGAAGGCTCAACTTCATGTTCAGTAAAAAGAACAATTTCCTAGCAAAAAATAGGATATGAAATTCTTGAATTTTATGTTTTCATCGCCTCTTCCCTTTGATACAAAGGTTAGTAACCCACTGGATATAAGAAGAAACGCATTCTTTCCATGCACAATTTATCATTGAATATGATGTATACTTCTACCTCATCTATCAGATTAAGCTTAACAGATGCTAAAGGTTAGGGATCAACATAACTTTCCTCCATGACTACATACTCCATATATTCAGATTGGTGTCTCAAGTAACTGTTGGCACATGTGTCAGTTTCAACTTTGTAGGTCATAATTTGTTTTGGTAGAACAGGTACTGCAAAGGGAAACCTGTCATTAAAATAATTTGTAACTTGTAAGTCATAGTTACATCCCAAATTTTTTAAAAGAATACATCGCTAACTTACCAATGATTAAAGGATTCATAAAGTATTGACGGAGTTTTGGAACTGTGAAGGCTCTCCAAGTACGTAGAGCATCCACTGGAGCTTCTCTACACTTAAATACTAATGAACTTGAGTCATGTAAGCTTCCCTCGATTATTCTGTGAAGTCAAAGATGAGATAATATGCAAAATTGGTCATATTTTAAACGACCATCCTAAAGAAACAAAATTCGTAATAAGGTAATTTCCAACCAATTAATTGCAACAGGGAAACTTACTTAATTGTAAGCGCTGACATTCATACTCATCTGGTAATACTGCAACTTCACCTTACCAAACTTTTCTTCCTTATTCTTCAACATTAATCTATCCTAGTAGAAGTATAAACTCCAATGACTTTTCTGGTGGCGTCACCTAAAAAAGATGGTCAAGCCATCAATATAACAAAAAATATAATTTCAATTTCATCTTGGTCTCTGATTCCCTATAAATAAGTAACAATTAAGTGGCGTGATTATGGAAGAAAATTATTTTTAGCACATAGGTAGGTATACATAACCGGAATTCAATGAATAAATTCAGCATAAAAATATAGGAAGTACCTACCTCGATAACTTAATAAATTCAGCATAACCATTACTGTGAAGCTATTAGATGGTATTTACTAATGTCAGTAGGTTCCCCAATACCATACAATTTAGGTGTAAATAATCAAAATATAGAAGAGAATAATTATTAACAAATCTACCAACGTAAGGTGTATCCATCAAAGTTGGAAAACAGGATCATGAGGGATAGCTCTCACTGCGCTCGCTATCATATTGCATCTCCATTTCAAATCCCAACTAATTAGCTTCTCTTATTTCATACAAAGCTAATTGGATGCATAATAAGTTCTCTTCGTATTAAAAAAATCTATCTCAACTTTGGAAATCAAACTATATTCAAGAAAGTTTAATTTTGCATCATCGGCAAAATAAAAAAGAGGCCCCATAATTCATAAATTCCACAAACATTAAGGCTTCTCAGAGTGCTAACAACATACAACGAACACTCATACCTTCAATCTTGAACATGTTAGTCCGAAACGACTCTGGTCAGCACCATTACCAAGTCCACCTTTAAACCACACCCAATGTAATATCCTAACGTAGATATATAAGTAGTTATCTTATATCATTGTAATTTTCCTAGCCTAGCATAGATATTAAGTATGCACAAAACTATATACCACACAGTTTTTTCATTACCGTACCACGCAGTGTACAATAACCCTCTATGTAAATCATTTAGATGTTAAAACATTCAACCAAGAGAACCAAAAGTACCAAAGAGTATATATACGAACCTATAAATGCAACGATATTAAGTAGTTCAAATTATAATCATCCTTTACATCCACCCATCAGGAAAAGTACTACAACTAAGCTTATGCGTGTATTAGGTAACTTCAGTGTAATATTTTTCTACTCGAAAAGACATCAACCCACCACCATTTAATCGAAGTTTATGCCAAAATGAAAACCCACCTTGACAAACCAAGTATCTCTCTAACAAAAGACAAATTAAAAAATTTCTCGGCCACATATGAAAAACAACATCGTTTCAATATCGACAAACTATGTTAACCGATGTCCGCCATCACACAAAAACTCAAAAAAATCATGCTCATATTACCCATCACTACCTTAAGAACCACAATGATCTATACTTGGATTATAAGAGACGAAAGATGAAGAAGAAGTTTTTCCTCACTGCACTGAAAAGTTGCAGTTGCAAATTCTATGTTACCTAAATTTAGCCGTAGCAACAAAACTCACCTTGTTAGGCTCATCCCATCAATAAATACTTCAACCAGAGTAGGAAAAATATATTTTAAGACTAAAGAGAAGTATGGAAAAAAAACGTCACTTTAAATGTGACGAACTGTGAAATGCACAATTAACAGAGTCATTCGATTCTGTAACAAAACTGAAATGTGTCCCAGCTCCTTGTTGCCGAGATTTTTTTATTTATTTTTATATTTGGCAATTGCAAAATTCACATACCGTATAGTGGAAAGGTATATGGTTTGTACATACAAATTACTCTATTTTTATTAATAGGCTTATGGATCTTGATTCTTGATGATGCACATTTTACTTATATAGCTTACAAAACCTCATTACACTCCCAGCCCCGTCTTACTTTCCAGATAACTTCATAGTCAACCTTTTGCACGGTATTATCTTCGTGATATCGTTAATTTGAACTCATTACCGCTGCTACCACCAATAATAAAAAGGTACATGTCTTAAACAGTAGTACAATTATAGAGCAAACATTACATGGAAAGTAGGCCTTTAACGAATGGCTCTGAATGTCATATCATAGCCATGGAGATGAAGAAAACTTAACAAATAAAACCACATTTTTAACTTTCAAAGGAAATAACAACATTTGAATTATACCAACATGTAACGATCAATTTTCTGTTTGGTCGAAAGATAAACGGGAGGTGCAAAGGATGGAATATGTTTCTAATATATTTTTGACGTACCTAGATATACTCATTCCCATCATAAGCCTCTCGGGATCACTCATAGTCTGCCAAGCTGCTCGAGGGTTGCAAAACTTACATTTTATAATTAATTAAGCAACAGTTTCTTTCTAAACAATGTAAATTTACTACATTCCAGACTCCAGTGTATCAAAATGTAAAAGAAAAATGAATTTACTGCAAACCCACACATAATTTACATAGATTTTTTAGTAGACTGTAATTTTTGTTATCAGTTCAATATTCCTATCCTCGCCACCATCTGCCATAATTAATAATTTGATTGGCGCAACGCAAAAATATTAATTCCTCCATCCATAGTTTATCATCAAATCATAAGATCAAAAACTTGCTACAGTTACAAAGCAAAAGTTAATTTTAAAAAAAAAAGATCGTACCTACTGTACTGTGGCAGATTTATTTTCCTATTTCAAGAGAATCAAGGTTTTCTTTACTTCATATAAATCATTGACCTCATTCTTTACTCATCCTGAGAGTTTAGAAAACGTTGGATTAAAATAGAAGAGAGAATCCGGTTAAGAGGTATTGGTGATAGAAAACATACCTATGGGAAGTGGTGCGACGATGTTGTTTTCAAATCTTTGTAAATATTATATATGGAGTACTTCTCTTACCATCTTGAGACACTACAACTCTCTATTTTATTTTTATTTTTCCTATGAACCAGATTCATTTAATAATTAATTAATTATGATTATGGCTTCTGCAAAACATAATGTTACTGAATCTCAAGTGAACACTGAACATAATCGGTAGATAACAATCAATTTACCTACCGATTATGGTTGATGTTCTTCATTTCCAAAAAAATATGCGAGAAGGTGAATTTTCCGATTGTGTACTTATCTCCCGATTATATTATATAAGGGAAATTTCATCATTAAGAAATATGAGATAAGGGGTGACTCAGTTTAGGTTTGGGTGGCCCTATTTTGTTTTATTGTTGGCCCCTAATTCCTTTTGAGTGGCCCCTAAAAACCTAAAGACGCAAGGAAAAATAAAAGCATACAAAATATTTGAGAACTACGGAGAGAGTGAAAAATGCAATGGTCGTGCTCCTGAAGGAAGAAAGAAATGAACTAATATTGCTCTAAAATGAACTCTTATATCTTATTGTGCTCAAGCTCGTTCTAAAATGTTCTGCATGATTTTATGCTTTCACTCTTTGGTATCATGGTGAAAAATAAAATAAAATAACTAAAGATTAGTAAATGTTGGCGGGTAATGACATGAAATATACAATTGCCGACTTAAAAATATCATTTACTACATAAAAAACTTTCACTGATTTTCTTTTGAAGTACAAATTGGAGAAGTATCCAGGAAATAAAGAGAAAAAAATAGTTACTCTGCATCTCCTATGGTTTTCATACATTTCCCTTGCACTGTCTCACATTACTCTATTTCATAAAGATTTGCATGTTTAGCTTTATCGGCGCTGACGAAATTTTCGTCGAATTCACAACAATTGTGTGTTATGCATCTGATAGGCAGTTAACATTATGACATCAGAGAAACGGTACCAGTGGTTCTTTTCATTATAACTCAAGCTTCCAATTTTTTACTACATGGTGCCGTTTATATATGTTCCTATACCTCCTACTCCTTATCCAAACATACACCTTGTACCTATCACCGCCATAGTGTGCTTTTGTAAATTAACATCCCACTAAGCCATAGTGTTCCCACTAAGCCACCATGCACTCTTGTATACCGTATCCAAGTTCAATATACCAAGTAAATCATACATTAGACCTCACTTATCTATCTTAGTGCTCAATAAGTTACACTATCCCTTGGATCAAACTTAACTCCAGCTGGTCCTAGAAAGTCATGAAATCTAGCCTATACATATGGTGAATATATCAGAACAGTACTCGTAACACGGACAATAATAATTAAGCAAACTCTATCAACCAATAATAATAAATGTTTTCATTTATTATGTATCCTATATATCAATAATAAAAACATTATTAGTTATTCTTGGAATAAACAATAACCAATGTTTTCATTTATTATGTTTTCATTTTCCTTTACGAATCAATTATATCAACCTTTTTTGTTGAAGATGAAACAATAGTTTTTGCCAAGATTGCCAAGAGATCCATAGTAACAGTGCATGCCAAAACCCTACTTCTGTACAGTAAACAATTGGGAAAGAATTAGAGAACTGCTTTAAATCTTGGTTGTATATGGTTAGTCATTTTCATCTTACTGTTGCTTCTGAATAAATGAATGCGTAAGATGTAGATATTAGATAAAGCTAATAGTTTATGTACATAAGCATGCTTATCATGTATGAAAGACAATTTTGGTATTTAAGGAAAGCTTGTCGCATATATATTTAACCATATAAATGGGAAACCAAGAGAGCACGGATGAGTCATCCAAAAGAGCTTACAATTGATGATTCTACATAGCTGAAACTACAAATACGGTAGTAAGGAATACAACAATTAAATGCTAGCAAAAGTAAAGAACACTCCTTTACCTACTATCTAAGTTTTCCTTTATAATTCAATTAATTTTTCTACCATGAAATGCAACAATAAGAAAAGAATACTAAAGAACACTCCTTTACCTGGTATGATTCTCCGTTAGAAATGAAAATTAGGACTTACGCTGTCGACTGCAATCCAAACAAAAAACACATACACAACAACAACAAAAACTGAACCAAAATTTACATCTGCTCTGTTGGCAAATAGGAAAGTCAGTAATGGAATTTGGGGTAGATGGTATGGTCACACTTCATTACACATGAATAGGCTGGAATTAATTAAAAAAATTATTTCAAGTTTCAACACATATGATTATTGGTTGAAAACTAACCACCCATGATGAATAAGGAGTTGTTGTTGATTGCGCAGGCTTCAAAAAATTTAAGAGCGTTGGTATTAAAGGTGTATAAATTTGAAAATAAGAAGAATGGAAAAGTACGGAGTGTTAAACTTCATCTTATTGATCAGGATGTGAGTGTTACCTCTGCAAATCCATTTTCAACGTACTCCCTTTACCACTTAGTTTCAAAACATCACCTTACCAATGGATCACAACATCCGTCTCCTTCTCCAGTATCTCCACCAACAACCTCTCATTCTTCACCTTCACCATATTTAGTTCCTAACCCATCCAAACGCTCTCGTTCACCTTTACATGTACAAACATATATTTACAACAACCTCTCATTCTTCACCTTCACCATATTTAGTTCCTAACCCATCCAAACGCTCTCGTTCACCTTTACCTGTACAAATAGATATTTACAATGAGCATTTAATTTCCCTATATTAGGGTAATTTTTTAACAATTAGAGAAGTTTAAAGACTCCATACTTTTCCACTCTTCTTATTTTCAAATTTCCACACCTTTAATACCAATGCTTTCACAACCTTCTGAGATGCCTTGTTTGGTTCGAGATGATGAATGGTTCGTAAACTGTACCTGCAGATGATCAATAATTATACACAGTTGCAGCCATGAATTAAAGAGAACATTAAATTCCATAATTAAATAAAATCAGTTGCATATAGAATCGAAGCTTCCGTTCAAATAAAAAATTAAACGCCAATTTAATTGGCAATTCTAAGAAGTTTTAAACCCTAAAACCAGTGATTCTGCACATGAATTTGTTCGTTTGAGAAGCCCTGAGCAATAACCCATCTTAACAAAAACAATAATATACTTTAAAAACAAACACAACAATCAACTTAAAACCGAAGGCTAACTAATACCAAAAAAAAAAAAAACAGCAAACCTTTTTCCTTAATCTTCATTGTTCATTGATGTTCCTTTCCACCAACTGTATCTGAACTTTCAAACCCTGAAGATCGGCGTACTTTATATATACCCCTTTAACTTAATCTCCACGAAAATTGCTTTTCTTTTTTCATTGAATGCCCACACACTTGCTAAACTTAGCATCAACTGCCAATGATAGAATCACTAAAACTATCAACAAAATATTTCTGGAAGTTGCCAGATTTTTTATCCAAAATATACTAACAAAAATACCTAAAAGTATCTCGATTTAAATGCTTGAAACAAAATATTTCTGGAAGTTGCCAGATTTTTCATCCAAAATATACTAACAAAAATACCTAAAAGTATCTCGATTTAAATCCTTGAAATAAATTTAAGAAAATTCCAACATTAACTGTCTATGATTCTATGAAAGAAAATAAATCACTTTAAAAAGTTTAAAATTTTATTATACAGGGAAAGAAATACACAAAGATCCAACGAAATATTAAAATCCTAAATATTGTCGAAACATTCTAAATACATACCAAACTTGCGGCACAATTTTCTCTCATACTAATTGCATTTTTTAAAGCTAATTAAAATTAAAAATCCAACGACTTATATTCTACTTTAAAGTTGTTAACGTGGTGTAGGAATATAAAGAGATACTACAATGCTATCCCTAAATCTGGAGCATTAAATTGAATAAATTCAATCACAAACTAACGGAATCTTAGATTACACGAAAACTCCACCCATAAAAATTTATTTGTGTTGATTTTTTTTATTATGATATGGAAATTATCAGATTTTTTCTAAAAAGAGAATTGTTTCAACTTTTATTCCAAAGATCTTCTAAGATTTGTTTTCCATTAATTTCTAATGAAAGAATTTTGCAAAAGCTTATTTATGTCAATCTTCTCTCTACATGGAAATCTTCCGATTTTTTCCCAAAAAATTTGTGTTGATTTTTATTATGATATGGAAATTATCAGATTTTTTCTAAAAAGAGAATTTTGTTTCAACTTTTATTCCAAAGGTCTTCTAAGATTTGTTTTCCATTAATTTCTAATGAAAGAATTTTGCAAAAGCTTATTTATGTCGATCTTCTCTCTACATGGAAATCTTCCGATTTTTTCCCAAAAAAATAAAATCATGCCAACTTATGTGTATATTTTGTGGCTAATCCGAAGGTCCATATTTTATGAAAATCATAAATTGACGGCCACGAAATGTAGGGGGCTAACTTTGATTTCGGCCAATCAGGAGCGAGGGTTTCTTTGACCGGCCAATGGGAGGGGAGGTAACCGCAACTCTCAACGTGGTGTGAGAGATGTGGTTGGGTGTTTAGGTTATTGATTGATTGTTAAACAAACCTTAAGGGTAGTTATGTAAATTTATCTTTATATATTATGTAGGTTTGTTATCAAAGGTAAGTTATATAAATTTGTCTCTTCCAAAATCCCCCAAGGCCGATAAAATATGTCTATTTTAATGTTTAATACTCCCACCGTTCTGAACTTGGACAAGAAAAATTAAAAGCTAAAATGAATCTAAATAAATTAAAAAAAAAAGGTACTATCTATTACTAAGGAATGAAAAACCTCCCGGAGGATCTAATCCGAGAACAGACTGGAGTCAAGGTAAATAATGGAGTTGATTTTAGGTGGGGGTTTGGAAAAGGGGAGGGAAGGGAGGCGAGAGGGAAAACCAAAATACAACTTAAAATTTTATTTTTTAAGGATGCATTTTTTTCTTAATGGTTGATATATAGTTCTCTCGAGATTATCGTTCCAAATTATATTAGTTGTTCAAGCATTGTAGAGCTTTATGTTTGACGAAAGGGAGAATTTCTAGAAATTCTCAATGGCCTTAGGAGACGTAAGGCCAAGAGAGGGTTTGGAAATAGTTTTTAACCAACAATTTACACATTTTGGTTGTTAGCTCATCAACAACATCATTAACCCAAGCGCGAAGATGCTTTTGATATAAAGCGTCATCAATTTTTATTATACCTTTGTTAATATCCGTAAACTCCTATATGAAATTCCTCGGATACCTTTGTTAATATCCGTAAACTCCTATATGAAATACCTTTGTTAAAAAAAAAATATCCTCGGATAAATCATAAGAAAACTTTCTTAAACCTAACTAGGAAATGGGTTTGTAGAGCTAAAGATCAGTGGTTAGTAAAAGGGTGAAAGAAATTGAAAAAAAAAATAAAAAAAAAATCATAAAAATGCTTCTTATAAGGAGAATGTAAATGACATTAGCTCTCTTTTAATCAATGGAATATACTCCATGTCTCATGATAAAGTCAAGATTAATAAAGAAGCCAAAGAATTCTATATCAATTTGTTTTTGTTTTTTTTAGAATGTGCATGCGAGACCCTGCCTTTCATAAATTACAAAGTCTAAATGTTTATGAAAGTATTATGCTTGAGAAGCCTTTTGAAAAAATAAAAATGAGGAGTGCAATTTGGAAGAAATAAAAGTGAGGAATGTGATTTGGAATTTTGGTAAGAATAAGTCAGCAGGTGCTGATGGTTGTATTATTGAATATTTCAAGGATGTTTGGGATATCATCAAAAATGAGCTAACATTTATGAAGAAATTTGAGCAAACTGGAAAAATTGAGTGGAGGTTAATGGTGCATCATATATGCATACTTTTAGACCCATTAGTATTATTGGTGGTATTTACAAAATCATTTCACGGCTACTTGTCGATAAACTGAAGCAAGTACTTCCTTCCTTCTTTCACTGAATATTAGGAGGCCATTATGGACAATAGGAAAATTACTGATGGCATTCTTATTGCTTCAAAGATGCTTGATTTAGAGAAAAAGAAGGCGTTCGTAGTTTAGTGTTAAAAGTCGGCTTGGAAAGATTTTTTGACGATGTTAGTTAAAGTTTTGTGGATTATACTACTAGATTTGGATTTGGAGTGGTGTGGAGGAATTGGATCAGATGGTGCTTTCCAAGCAAAATATATTCTAAGGCTATCGATGGACTTGCTTCTAGTATGTTTAGAAATAGTAAAGTCATCAACAAGGTGACCATATGTTTCAAAGTCCGTTCTTTTTAGTTGTCGAAGTTTTATCCGTGATGATCAAAAAGTGCTTCTTTCCTATATTTGGGTTATAGTTCCAAACCTGCTAGTAATGCTTTTAAGATTAATCATCTAAAGCTTGTAGATGATCTCATTATCTTTCTGGATGATGAGAATGAACAAATTATACCTTTATGATTAACCTGCTTTCCTTAAATTAAGATAAGGCAGGATAAGCTCAGGATCCTATATTCCAATAATCTTTCTATCTCTCTGTGCCCACCAATAAAAGAGTGCCAATTATTATTAATGTAGTATCATTTTATTACCTTTAACATCATTAATTCCTTTTAATAAAAAAAGATTAGTGATCAACTGTTATAAATTTTAGGTTTTGTTTGTTATTCTCTTTTGATAGTATAGTACATAAACACGTTGTAACATCCGTACACGTTGTAATATCCGTACATGTTGTAACATCTGTACATCTCGCATGATGTATGCTCAAAATTGCATTATTTAATGATATGAAGCTTCAACCCAAAATTGTGTTGGACGTTTAGGGCATGTTACTCCAAAACAGATATAGCACCATCATGGTGCATCACGCTAGTGGGATGACGGCAAAGAGCGAAATTGTACCTGTTAGAGCATTTCTTGGTCAAACTCGAAAGCGTTGCTATCTCAAGCTTGTTTGTCAAGTTTATTTGATCAAAACTATAAGTCTTGATTTCTAGTCTACTTATAACTATGTCTCGGAGTAGGATAAAATGTGTAGTTGAGCTTTAGACTTCACGGCGTTCACTAATTGAAGATGAAGATCTAATGAGGGGAGCTTGGAGGAAGTATATAAACTTATCTATCACTCAGAAGTATATTCTATTCTATCTCCTAATGAGACTAAGTCGTATAACTATATAAACTTTTATATTATACACATTTGATATTGCGAGCTGAGTTTATCTCGCTTATCTATTTCTCGATATATGTGTTGGAAACTTTTTGCTTTAACTATGTTCATCATTATTCTTGACGAGTTTAGTGGAAACTAAATGTTAAGTCAAAAGATGATCATATGGAAATTGCCTTCAAACATCTTACACAATTTATGTGAGACAATCATTTGATGTCGACTTGGAAAGTTTGGTATTGATCATTCGATTATTTGAAGCTAATAGTTTATGTGAGACAACTATTGTCGTCTTCTAAGGATGTTTCAATGATTGAAATGAGAGTTTACAACAATTAACCATGTTTGGATACAACACGGTATGCACCTAGTATGCGATTTTTTTTTTAGTGATTCAGGTCCGGGAACCTTGTTTGCGAACGGTTTTAACTGTTAAGGTCCGGGAACCTTGTTTGTGTACCTAGTATGCAAACGTTTCTACCTGAGTTGTGTCCTGGACGGCTGGTCACGTGCCTGGTATGCGAACGGATGGACAGACCAAGGTCCCGAGCTGTTGTTCGCGTACCTAGTATGCAAACACAGTGGTTTAAGTTTTAAAATCAGTTAAGTATGTTTTCCATACTCATGAACTAAAACATTTATGAATTAAGGAATGCAATCTTTGCACACCGTGTCTTAAGTTCATGAATTGTTTCGTGTATAAGTACTTTGTATGATCAATCCGATTTTGTTTCAACTTGTTCATATATATTTCTATGAGATAGTGAACAACTGAACAACTCTATGTGAAACACAATTAGATTCATTTGATTATCTTTTATGCTTAATTGATCATCATATTTGATCTAGAAGTGTTAGATGAATGTGGTTAAGACAAAAGTATTCATATGGCTAAGTTCGGTTAATTGTTATTGTTGGTGCAAAAATATTCACCCCAACACTCTTCGAGATACGTGTATATGGATTAAATCTACACCGTGGACTTGTTTTCACCAAAAATGTTGATGAAATTGTGATTGATTGATCTCCAAATTCTGATTCAGATTCTCAAGAAATTGCTGGTATGATTAATGTTGAACGGTGGGGGTACCTGCAAAAAACACTCCGATGCTGAAGTCAGAAAGAGTTTTTTTTCACAAGTGAATTGTATGGAAAAGGATTAGAAAATCTGTACCTTTTAGCTAGGATTTTGCCTTTATTTATAGGCATAAAGTGAATCTAGGTTTAGGGTTTCATAGTTAACTTAATAACCTCCTTACTTGTATTTAACCCAAAAAAGTAGCCAGATTCATGATAACCTTTATCGCCATCCTTATTTATCTTAATTATTATCTTAAATAATAATTAACCTCTTTATACTTATCTAAAATAATCATAAAACTAATTTCCTCCTTCTCTGCTAGGGTTTTGACTTATCTTAACCATTATCTTATATAATAATTAAAGATAATTATCCTCTTCTTTCAGGATTAAAAATGGTTTCTACATTAAACCAAACGGGCCTCTATAATAGCCAACTGGGCTTCTCAAATAATCCAGTTATGTTTCCACAATAAACTAAATAGGCTTCAATAATAAGCCAACTGGGCTTCTCAAATAAGCCAGTTATGTTTCCACAATAAACAAAATGGGCTTCAATAATAAGCCAACTGGGCTTCTCAAATAAGCCAGTTATGTTTCCACAATAAACAAAATGGGCTTCAATAATAAGCCAACTGGGCTTCTCAAATAAGCCAGTTATGTTTCCACAATAAACAAAATAAGCTTCAATAATAAGCCAACTGGGCATCTCAAATAAGCCAATATTAATATACTGTTTTAATATGGTGCAAACAGTTATTGAGACAACTCAATATACACGTTTAGGTACGGCTACATATATCCAAATGAGGGTATATTTTATTTGCGTGTAACAAGCTAAGACCATCTAACGGTGGAGATTAATTTCTTTGGTTTTAAGCAGACTTAGCTTGAATCTTAAATCAAGTTTTCATCTAATGGTGAATATTGAATGCTTTGTTACTAAGCTATCTTATCTTTGATTGTAAGCAGATTTGAAAGAATATATAAGGGAGAACTCTAGCAAATGGAAAACCTAATCCTGGCACTTTCCTGTGTATTAATTGCGACTAGAGTCGATTCTCCTTTAACCTAGGTTTTTCCAAAACCATTATAGGTTAACGACTTGAAGACTTCATTTGGGATTCATGAAGGCAGATCCAACTATTTTTCTGTAGTTACGTATTCTGATGTTACTTGTTCTATCGTATTGATTACTATCTTCTCTAAGATTTTTTCGAGATTTATCTCTGATAGGTAAGATATAAAAATTAATCACAAAGTTCTTCGTCTCATTCTTTGTGATTCCATAATAACTTCTTCTACTACCATATAGTTAAGTTATTGTGAGGTAATTGATATTTCTAGGATGCTCTTCGGAAGTATAAGATCGAATTATCAATTGATTCATGTTCACCTTGATTTATCAAAATACGGAACAAAACTTCATAGGTACTTCTATGGGAGACAAATTTATCTATTAGAATAGACTTATCTGTGGGAGATAGATTTGTTTATAAATCTTTGACTTTGGGTCGGACCAACTCTTAGTTGTGGGTGAGATTAGCTAAGGGAATCAATTGCGCAGAATCTGGCGTGGTCATAGAGGCGTAAGGAACGCGACTGTACCTTAATCGTTGTGAGACTTGGTTAGGGATCAACTACATTCCAACCCGAAGTTAACTTGTAGTAGGCTAGTATATATCTGTAGCGGCTTAATACAGAGTGGTGTTCAAATATGGACCAGGTCCCGGAGTTTTTATGCATTTGTGGTTTCCTCTTTAACAAAATTTCTAGTGTCTATGTTATTTCTTTTCTGCATTATATTTTTATATAATTAAAATATCACAGGTTGTGCGTAGTTCAATCAATTGGTAAATCCGACCTTTGGTTGTTGGATATAAATTGATTGACACTTGAAAATTGGTCTTTGGTACCGTCCAAGTATTTCTCATATCAATTAGTCTCATAGATTTTTATCTGTTTGATTTGCTGATTGATTTGAGAAAAAAAGATATAACTCTTTGATATCTTTCTTGATAGAGCTTAATTTATAAGCTGGTGCTCTCGGAATGATATTGGAGTTAGTCCATACAAATTTCCGAATGAATTATTGGGTGTGGTTGTTATACCCCCGCTTTTTCAGTACCACTATGGTGCAATTTGCAAGTTGAGCATTGGACGATATCGAAATTGCACCACTTGCAATTTTCGAGACTCGTTATAGAGAAAGCAGGTGGACTTGTTACATGTCCATCCTCTCTGCTTTTTTTATTTATAAAAATGTTAGTAAGACGTATATAGGGAAGGCATGGTTGAAAGGTGCATTAAGGGGAAATGCATCAATAAGTGAAAGCTTGGACGACGGAGCCTATATAATGCAAAAGCATCATTATGTCATGTTGCTTACTAAAGAGCTTCATGATGCATAGAATCATCGTTGATACGTTTCTAAACTAAGAATGGACCACCATGATGCATTCCGACGGAAAATCCAATGATGCACACTCTTATGCACCATTTGTGAAATATTCTTTGGCATGCGCGTTTTGGCGATGGAGGAGGAATTTTTTGTTTCGTCATAGTTGGTATCAAATCAATTACGAGGTAACACTAGGGATTGTGCGTGTTGGACTCATCAATAAGTATTTTTATAACGAGACTGCAAAAATTTTCTTCAAAGGGAAATAGTAATTTGGAAGAGTAGGCCAACTGTTGCGCGAAAATAAAGTTCGGAACTGCTAAACCGGTTACTGAGAAGATTGTGTTAGACTTATTCGAGTATTGTGAGTTTACAGACCTTAAATACCAACCCACCAGATAGTTGGTGCTCCGGAAGACCGTTCAGAATGGTAAGCCGACACTGGGACTGATTATCCCATCACCCATTTGAGATGGTGTATGTTTTTAGGCTGGTTAGCTCCGACTACATCAGTGGAAGCCTGGCAAACGTTTGGAACGATGGCTTGCATATGACTCATGGAATTAGAGTTTGGTTTTCACAATATTATGCTAAAAATTGTTATCATATTCAATAACCCTGGAAAAAATATGAAATTTGGGATCCCTTGGTGTTACGATATGGGAACGTGCACTTAGGATCCCATGCAAAGATATTCTTTTGGAAATCCTAAGTACGTGGTATGATACATATGCTTAAGTGATACAAATCAATATTCTCAATAGTGTTGTGGTCTCTCTTGGGATTCTCTAGTATCGATTTGCAAAATCCAATGATGCACACTCTTGCACATCATTTGCAAAATACCCTTTGGCCTATACAGATTAGGCTTTTCTTGTCTTTGACTTTACAACACGCGTTGATTTCAGTTGTTAGCCCCGAAATGAATGAACTGCAATCTATGATTGATATTTTTGAGCTACAAAGCAGCCACAATGAGTTGCAATATTTATGGTAGAGCATTTTGTCGTTCACATCATATAATTGCGAGGTGATTGCGATATTTGGCGCATACTCCATATCAAGCCTTTCTACTTAGGCACGCATTGATTGCGAATTGTTCATGCGCATAAAAGAAAACTTAGTCAATATTGAAAATTAGGAGAGATTACATAAACCACTTGCATCACTGCAATGATGCAAGGAAAGGATGGCATGAGCCTGACTGATGCACCTTGTGCACGAGTAAGACCAGTGCATGCTTTTAGTAATACCGAAGCGAAGTAAGGAAATTTGAAAATAGGCTTGCAATGGCCTATGTGCAATCCAATCCATATTCCATATACCTAGACAAGGCTTTGAAGTCAATGATGCATGCAAAGTGCATCACCATTAGTTTTTATGTCTTTGTACTCTTCGTAGAACAAGGGTAAGTTGGAACGGTGTGAAAGCTGCGTTTAAGGGATCATGCTTATAATGACAAATGGACGTGCATTTTCCTGGTGAAAAATGAAGTTTTATGGCTCGGTCACTGCATTGCAAGTGAGGCATCGCGGAGTTTCGACCTGCGCGACTTGACGTTGGATGCATTATGCATAATTTTCCTATCCCTCACACAAGCTAAAGACAAAAGGTCTGGATTATTAGTCCTAAATAATAAATTTGATTCATGAATAATTACTTTCCGTTCTAAAATCAACAAAAACTTGCTATTAAGTGAAAACCCCTAATACATTTACATTAAAAATTCATTATGGAAGTTACAAAAGAGTTTCCTGCGAAAAAGAGCATCACAACAAGAAAATTTGTTTCAAAAGAAAAATCACTTGGTTGAATTCGGCAGTGACCATCATTAACACGTTACATGATCCAAAAAGAAAACAAAAAACCTATAACTAGTGTTACGGGCAAAAAAATCAGAGGGGCATTAATAAAAAAAAACAAGTATATATTTCTTTTTGTTTCTTCGTAAGGGGAAAGACTATAAGTTATATTTACAATTTACCAACGTGGGATGAGATGAAGGAGCAAGACATCTGGCATTCTATTATTGGCGGTCACAAATTCAGAGAGATTGTTTGAATAGAGGATCCAGAGTTGCAAGATATGTCTTGACTAAGCTTGAGGCGTATAAGGATATGATACCAGATCTATTTCCTATTATAAAGCCAACTCCCCTTCGGGGCTGTTCACCTACAATGATTGAAGCTGCAAAATTTGAATATCCATATTTGCCCCCGGTTTTGGGTCTTAGGAGTAATTCACAAAAAAAAATATATCCGAGGATATCATGGTAATTTAAGTCTAAATATATACGAGTATTTCTAAAAATCTGAACTTCGCATGTGACCGAGCGAGAATAAAGAGTAATAATTTGTTGTATCATTTACGCATCAGTTTGATGTATAAACAGTTTGTAGTACGCCACGTTGGATCTACAACCTTTTGCATTAATGCCAGGCCGTCGCCACTAGCTTAAGTTGACGACGCATATATTGAATCAACAAGTTTTCGGGCACGTGCAAAGCATGTGTGTTAGTTTTTGTCACTAATAATATGAACCCTTAGATGTACAAAAAATGATGGATGTGTTGGTTTGTCCTTTTTGTTTCTCAAACCCCGTGGTTTATTGGAAATGCTAGCTTGACTAACGCAAATCCCGTCAAAAATCTCATGATTTATAAATAAGATACCACTATTGGTTGGGGTGATACCAATTCAGCGATCCAACGGTTAAGATTCGTTAATATTTATTTTTTCTATATGGATTGGTATCACCCCAAATAATACGGGTATCCCATTATAAATAGTGAAAAATCTCGATCCACACAACTGCATGACCCTACAATTACCGATTTCCAATCTCAATAGACAGTTAGAAACCATTTGATCCTTTCTCAAAAAAAAAAATTGCGGTGAAAATGGCTACAGGTGTAGCATCACTCTTTGTTGACAATACCGTACCTATTGGATTTTCTTTAGCACTCGAATATCTCTTAACGAGTCGCATCAACCTAAGGAATCTTTCGATTCATAGTAGATTCGCCTATAAACCAGGACGCGGAGCCAATTCCAAAAATCTGAGGAGAATCTAAAACTTTAAAAACTATGTCCCTTGGCAAGGGACCATTATCAGCTGGATGGAAATAAAATGGACCCAAAGTACCCTATTTTAGACCACCCAAATGATCGTGCTTTCTTACATCTCGCTTTCAAAATTAGTTAGGCCTACAATATTGTGTGAACGATGCACGTGAGTTGCGTAATCTAATTTTGATCTTTTGCATGAAATGAGTTTAAATATGAGTAGGGATCCTTTCGCATTTTTATTATCACACTATCTCACACGTTGGATTTTATTTTTGTGAATAAAAATCAAACCATGAAATGAGTTTAATGAGTAGGGATTTGAAATTAATATTTTGGGCGATTTGAAATTAATATTTTGGGGATATGTTACTATTACATTGCTATACGTTCTTACTGAAAATGAGCGTAATCCGAAACGTATAACACTACCATCTACTACTTTGAAAATGAGCCGTTGAAAATTAAGGAAATTCTGGCTGTCGAAATTAAGATCGATAGATTGCGAGGTTTTATATTTTGGAATGTGCTCATTTTTGGTAGGCATGTAGAACTTGGTAATATGAACATATCCCCAAATTATTAGCTTCAAATCCGTTACGGTTTGATTTTTATTTACAAAAATGAACATGTGAGATAGTGTGATAATAAAAGTGTAAAGGGATTCTTGCTCTTTAAATATTGATTATAAAACATGTTTCTTGTCCTAACTTCTATTTTTTTTAAGCATTAATAAATGAATAAAAACTAGAAGTTTAGTACACTGGGATACGTCATTCCTAACGTATCATTGAAAGTAATGGAATTTAAGAAATTAGGAATTGTGTGATCCCGATGGAAGTGGTGAAATTATTAATTTTGCTGCTATCCTCCGCGTTGTTTGCAAGTCCATATGCTGCTTGGTTTCCTTCTCTGTATATATGAGTGAGTGCGTGGTGTGGAATAATTTGGAGAGCGAGGACGATTTCTTCGATCATCGCTTGAAGGTACCAAGGTGGTGGTGTTTTTGTTTTGATGAGTTGTACTAGGCTGTTAGAGTCTGTCTCGAACCAAACTTTTGTCCATTGGTGGTCTATTGCAGTTCTTACCGCCAGGAGAAGGGCCCAGGTTTCTTCCATAAGAGCAGTAGTGATTCCCAAAGGTTGGGAAATTGCCTTGATAGTAGTGATGCCTGATGATCTGCAAATAAGACCGGCCCCTGCATGTTCGGGGTGTCCTCTCGCGGCTTCATCTGTATTTATCTTGATCCAGTCTGGGTCTGGAGGTCTCCATCAGATGTAGATTGTTCTTGTGTTGTTGCCACAGGAGGTGGTGGTGGGATACTGCGAGTGGTTCGGTAGGAAGGTGGGTGATAAACTATTGGCCCAGGTGAACTCGTGTTGGAATTGGAAGGCCAGCCGGAAAATGTCAGCTGGTCTTTGTTGTTGTTTCATGTATATGAGGTGGTTTGTGGCCAGCCGGAGCGTCCATAGAAGGAAATAGAAGGCCGTGGTAGCATAAGATGGGATTTTTGAAGTTAACAAATGTTGCAAGGTTGAATTTTGGTTAACTGCTAGGGGTTTGTGTCGGGCAAATTCTGGGTCGCACATCAGTTGGAAAAAACAGATTTTCCAGGCCTCAATTGCGACTCGACAGTGAAGCAGTAAGTGGCTTTCAGATTCTGAATCTAGGTTGCAAGGCGTGCATAAGGGGGAGGAGGTGAGACAGATACAATGTAGGGTGTTGAAGGTTGTTAATCCTTCATTAAGAGCTTTCCACAAGAAAAGTCGTATTTTCGGTGGGCAGGGGAGCGTCCACAGGTACTTGGGTGGGGGTAGAAGGTTGGATCGGTTGGTTTCAAGTTGGAGTGCTAGTTGATTGTATCCCGAACTGGCGGTGAACTGGAGTGCTAGTTAATCCTGTGACAATGTTTTACTATTCGAGTCAATTTCTAGCATAGTTTTTTTTTTTTTTTTTTTGACAATTTCTAGCATATATCTTCTTAAAAGAAGTATATAAAACTTCATAAAATGAAAACAAATCATTCACATAATCTTCTTAACTTCATAAAATGAAAACAAATCATTGAAATGTGATATGATTGTGTGAAGTCGAACCACAGTCCTCCAGCGCACTCGTACGCACTCACAACCACTACTCCAACTACATGCACAGTGGTTGTTTACCAAATATCTTGAAACTATATAAATTTTATACCAAACCGGGCATGGAGCCATGATTTTTCCACAAAGAGACAAGGATAAATTTTTTTTCAAACACAAACAGTGACAACAATAAATTAAGAACGACCAATTGGGGATATCAAAACTAATTATCGGATATGAATTACTTCTCCCACCCCATGATTTCGGCTAAGGGTGACCAATTGATATGAAAGTACTAAAATATCTTTTGGTTAATTAAAAAACTTTATGAAAATATTGTTATACTCTTTCCCCTAAAACATTAAAATCAAAAACCAAAACATATATCTCCATTTCTAACATTAGTTCTGGTAGTCCTTTAGGTTTAGGTTTTCGTTTTTTTTTCTTCATCGTTCTTCAACCATTCCTTCTCTGATTTTTTTTTCTTCATCGTTCTTCAACCAATACATATATCCCCCATTTCTAACTTTGACTTTTTTTTTTTTACATTCGGTAGGGATGAAGACCACGCCGGAAGTGATGTAGACCATGCCGGTACTGAGTTCCGGCATGGTTATTTATGATGAAGACCATGCCGATACTGAGTTCCGGCATGGTTATTTAGGATGAAGACCACGCCGGTACTGAGTTCCGGCATGGTTATTTAGGATGAATATCACGCCGGAAGTGATGAAGAACATGTCGGAAATGATGAAGACCACGCCGGAAGTGATGAAGAACATGTCGGAAATGATGAAGACCACGCCGGAAGTGATGAAATTCAATGCCGGTACTGAGTTCCGGCATGCTCGATATAAATCTTTCCATGCCGGTAGTCAAGTGAAAAAAAATATCAAGTTTCTGGATACTTTTCATCATGTTCCGGCATAGAAATGTAAGCAAAAACCATGCCGGAAGTAGTTCCGGCATGCTCGAAAACTAAATTATCATGCCGGTACCTGTTCAAAACCAGAAAAAAAATCAACATTCTTAAGATCAAAACCAGAAAAAAATCGTGGCAATAATTTATGCACATTTCCAACAATGCCGGCATGGGTTTTTTGTTGAATACCATGCCGGCACCGAGCTTTTTCAGCTACAACAATGGTGGATTCAAAGACAAAAAATCAAATTTTCAACCTCTTATCTGCAATTCTCTCATCACAATCATCTTCCATTTTCAAAAAAAAAAAAATTCCACTCAAATTTTTTTCCCCTACTTCAACTCCTCACTCACACAAATTAAAATAAAAAATCAAACTAATATATCCCCAAATACTTAACATTTTTACTAATTATAATTATTCACTAATTAGGATTAGTCACGGCTAGATTAGGAATTAAAAAAATAATTACATATGGGGTCACCCATAATTGCTATTGAGACACCAATTTTGTCCTCTAGCTATATCCCCCAATTAGTTTGGATATCCCCCAATTGCGCGTTCTAAATTAAGCCGAAGCTAGTTAACTTAATAATTATCTTATCTTATCTTATCTTATACTATAATAAAAAAAAAGCCACTTTTTGGTGAAGCCTTTGTTTTGGTTGGTCATAAAATAAAAATACAAAATAGTTTGGTGTCACCTTGATATTAGTAATATGATCATTTTATATATGTATTCAAGGGTGAAAATGTACAATAAACCAATGTTTATACATTCATAGAAATGTCATTGTTTTAAAAATAAATCTAGAAATTTAAAACCTTGATATCTTTCAAAACACACACCGGATTTTGCAAAATTAGTATATTTGGAAAGCTCTTTGAATTATCTACGTAATGAGTACAAATGAGAATACTAAATTTTAATTTGAAGATTTTTTTTACATTACTATCTAGTTTGGTGGTGTTAAAAGAATCAAATTCAAACTTGTACATTGCACGTGTGATCTTACTAGTCTTAAGTATAATATTTATAGTTGCAATAACCATTCATTTTATAGTAATGTCTAGTTTTGATAACTTTCATCACCCAAAACATTCATCATCGACGGCAGAACTGGTATGCTTTGTGTGCCTCTTTTTCTTAACTAAAAAAATAGAAATTCCCAATTACATTAGTGATTACTGTTCAATGTTACAATAATGATTAGTGTCTCATAGTTTTTTGGGTCGAATAAAAAACTACATGTTGTATTACATATAAATAAAAATGAAAACACAAAAGTGTTGATGGTGGTTTTTAGTTTAAGGAGAAAACTGTAAAAGTATGTTTACCTGACCCGGCATCAAAAATAATGGATCTTGATATGTCTATATTCCGCAAGGAATTTGAAGAAAATATATAAAAATATGATGAGTGCATATGCCTCTCTTCATATTGTATTGAAACTCAATCTCCTAGATGAATTGTTCACTAGTATAGAGCCTAATGAGTATTTAAGTTCCTAGCTGCATCATTCCCTAATGCCGGGGTGTGCTACATAATAAGCTCCTAGTTGCATTATTCACTAATGCCAGAGCCTGTTGAGTATCTATTATATGCTCTTTTCTTAGCTGAACTCTCAATTTTGACATGATATGACGATTAATGTTCCTTCTTAGCTGAATGACATTAATTTCCCGAAGTGTCTAATTTGAGATATGCATGAATGTACTCAACCAGAGGAGGTGCGCTTCTCTCCAAGATGAAATTATTGATTTTGTACCAACGTGCAAAATTCACCAAAATTGATTAAATTTGTGTCAGCTCGCAAAATTCAAATTTTCTAAACTAATTTTATTAATTTACAAAAATTAGGTTTTTGCGGCATGCGCAATATCTCGATCCCTATTGGTCAAGACTAAACCTAGGCAAACTAGGAAATTAATCCATCATGGAACTAGTAGGAGCGAAATCGTATTAAAAGTTGGGAAATAAGAAATAAAGGGAAACTGTGGCACATAAAAGCAGTAGCAAAAGGAGCGCATCCGCGCCGCTTAACCGACCGGTTTTCCCTAGCCGGCACCTCTCATGGCCAACCGGCCATACCCTACCTTGCTGCCCGTCGGCCCTTCTTTCCCACTGGACGATCAAATTGCTCCAAATCCGCAGCCTACAATTATAATTAAACATGGAAGCTGGCTGGTCGACGTGCTTAGTTTCTTAAGAAATGGAATCTAGATTGTCCATGCCAGTCTTAAAACGATCACGGCCATCCAACTTGGCATGCCGATTTATCAAGCTTAGCCTCCTCTTGGCATGGCCAAGAAAGATCCACAACATTCGCCGGTGGGCCTACTTATGTTCCAGCCAATCGGAGCTCTTCTAGCCTGCATGTAGCATCCATTATCGCTAGCCAAACTAGGCTAGTCACGCTATTGAAAAAAGGTATTAAACGAGTTAAGACTGGCCATGGAAGTCTCAAATCCATCATGGCCGTCCAACTTAGCCAGCCTAATTGGATGGCATAGATTTTATTTTAGGCAACCAATGAAGTGCCGGTATGCTCACCGGCGGCTCGGCATTATCCTTTGCCAATTACGTTGCTCACAACCTGCCAGCATCATATCAAATCGATCACCTAAAGTAGGTTGGTCACACGGCTTAAAAATCCTTGTATTCAACTAACGGCAGCACGCGGCTGTCGCAAAATTATCTCAGCCATCCAACTTGACCAGCCAAATTGACCGGCCTAGATCCACTTCTGGGCGACCAATCCGATGTCGTCGTGATCGCCGCCCGCCCATCTTCCATGAGGACTGATCAACTCATCCTCAATCTTCTGCCCAAAGATGGCTGGTGTTGATGGTGGTTTTTAGCTTAGGGTTAAAATCGTAAAACCCTAGTCAGACAGTGACGTCACAGAATTTGAGTAATAATGTCTCCACTAAGCGCTTTTATTAAACCATTTAATATGTCTGCGAGAAAATTACCAGGGTACCTTTTTTTTATACTAATTAGGGTTTCGATAGGTCAAACCCTAATTCCCACACCACCGTGCTAATAGCAAATTGTGTCAGCCACGTCTTCGCGCCAAGGCATGCCAACTGTGCCAGCCGCACCACCGTGCCAATGGAAAATCATGCCATCCAAGCCTTCGCGCCAAGGCATGCCAACCGTTCCAGCCGCGCCACTGTGCCAATGGCAAACCATGCCAGCCATGTCTCCGCGCCAAAGAACGCCAACCATGCCAGCCGCACCACTGTGCCAATGGCAAACCATGCCATCCACGTCTCCGCGCCAAGGCATGCCAACCATGCCAGCCGCACCACCGTGCCAATGTCAAACCATGCTAGCTACGTCTCCGTTACAAGGCATGCCGACCATGCCAGCCACGTCTTTGCGCCAAGGCATGCCAACCGTGCCAGCCGCACCACCGTGCCAATGGCAAACCATTCCAGCCATGTCTCCGCGCCAAGGCATGCCGACCGTGCCAGCCGCGCCATCGTCCCAATGGAAAACCATGCCAGCCATGTTTCCACGCCAAGGCATACCGACCATGCCGGCCGCGCCACCGTGCCAATGGAAAACCATGATAGCCACGTCTCCGCGCCAAGGCATGCCGACCATGCCAGCCGCACCATCATGCCAATGGAAAACCATGCCAGCCAGGTCTTCGCGCCTAAAACATGCACAAGCATGCCAACCGTGCCACCATATTGCTGGATGCCAAATGAAGGGTTGCGAAAATCGACGGCTACCCTTCTCCCTGAGATGCAGATCCCAGCCGTATAAGTTCGCCACCAAACGCGTGGCAACTTCTGGCCCAGTGCCAAAACTACACTGTTTGTACCAAACCCTAATTTGGCCACGCCAAATCCATGCCGTCCATGCCACCATACCGCTGGCTACCAACATCCCTCTTGAATTCTTCTTGAGTTTTACTTTCGGGCTGTTTTCACCTCCCGAACGAGCTCAAACCTAAATAGTCCTACGTAGGAAGATAGAAAATTCTTTTCTGTACATAATGGAGTGACGGACAATAAAAATACGAGTCCGTATGAGAATTCTACATCAATTCTATTAAAGGGAGCTAATTAAGGTTTCAGCATACCAAGCCCTAATTTAGACAAATCCGCAAGCGCTTCCCTTCCAATCCGCACACTGCTAGTGGCTTCACTCCACATTAAAGCCATGCCGGCCATGCTTTCATGTCGCTTGCTACCAAACGAAGGGTTGCAACGATCAACAGCCACCCTTCCGTCTAAGATGCGGATCTTATCTATCCAAGGTCACCTGCTAACGCATGGCCACCTTTGTCCCAATGCTAAAATCCTAGCTTGGCTACGCCTAAACATGTTAAAGCCATGCCGGCCATGCTTTCATCCGCTGGCTACAAAATGAAGGGTTGGAATGATCAATGGCTACCCTTCCATCTAAGATGCATATCTTAACCGTCTAAGTTCGCCACCTAACGCAAGGAAACCTGCGTTCCAAAGCCAAAACATCACGGTTTGCACCTAAACCCCAATTTTGGCCGCGCATACTCTATGGCGAAGCCATGATCAGTGCTGGTTGCTAAAACGGAGGGTTGCAATGATCAACGGCTACCCTCCTCTTTGATATGCAGATATTGATCGTCCAAGTTCGCTACCAAACGCATGGCAACTTGCGTCCTAAAGCCAAAACATCACGGTTTGCACCTAAACCCCAATTTTGGCGGCGCCTACTCTATGGAAAGCCATGCTCAACGTTGGCTTCTAAAATGGAGGGTTGAAATAATCAACGACTACCTTCCTATTTGAGATGCAGATCTCGACCATCCAAGTTTGTTACCTAACGCATGGAAACTTGCGGCCCAAAGCCAAAACATCACGGTTTTGCACCTAAACCCTAATTTTGGCCGCGCCTACTCTATGGAAAGGCCATGCTCAACACTGGATGCTAAAACGAAGGTTTGTAATAATCAACAGCTATCCTTCCCCCTGAGATGCAGATTTAGACCGTTCAAATTCGCCACCTAACTTGCGACCCAAAGACAAAACGTCACGGTTTGCACCCAAACCCTAATTTTGGCCACGCCTATTCTATGAAAAATCCATTTCGACTCTACCATGGCCACTGGCATGCCACCACGCCACACGTAACATCATGATACACGTTTTCCCGTGAAAACACTCGAGACATCTAACAAATGTCACAAACTGGGGATGCTCATAAAGGGTATTGGTTTGGCGGTTTATAGCATGCGGCGTACACTACTCCCGTTACAAAAAAGTATCATAAGAATGAGTCGGTCAGTAAAAGCAAGGAATAATGGTAAAACGTTTCTTTCATTATGGAACATCAATTCCAGATGTTACCCGTTACCACCTCCTTCCACTTTACTCAACCGTTTTTATTTCTTACGAGACCATAGTACGTTTGGGTTATGACTTGTATAAATAGGTATTACCTATTTCATTAGAACAACAAGTTCTCATCAGGAGCATACAACACTCAGAAAACATTTGCAAGCTCTCCATCTGTTAGCTTCCCACTTTCTGATACAAGTCGTAAAACAACTACTCTTCTAGAATCAACTATTCTGGTCTCAACACTTTCTTCGCTTCCTTCCCCAAAACCAACCCTTCTCCTTTACTTTGTGACCGAAGCAAATCTGAAACGACTATTTCTTGGTTTAGGCTGGATTCGAAATTACCAAAATCTGCAGAAACCGTTTTCACCCTCAAACAGCTGGTAACGCCTTTTTTAAGACATTGAGTTTCGCGGCTAACTAAAATGGTCTATGAACAATGATGCTTCATGAACATCGATTATTTTGAGTTGCTTTCTTAAAAGCGATGCTTCACGAGCATCGAATACAAGCGATATTTTGTGAATATCAATTTCACAAATAATTTAATTATTTAACCTAAATGGCAAGTCTCACGACTTGTCCTATCACATATGACTGCCTTCCACTTAGCTTGCGCGTGATTGGTCGAAATAATTAGGTCTTGCAAGCAATATTCACTCAGCAACTACCATGTAGGACTTGTTCCATTCCTCATGTAACTTGCTACATATTTTCTACAAAATACTCGAGACATCAAATATGTCACAAACTGGGGGATGTTAATCAGGGTATTGGTCTTGCGGTTTACAGTGTGCGTCGTGTAACACCCCCATTACGAGAAATTTTCAGGAAAGGCAGACAGTTAGTGGCAGTAGAGAAGTAGTGGGAGTAAAACCAACCACCTTCCCCTCATAGTAGGGACGTGGTTTTCACCATTCTATACGATCCCCACTTCTCCATCACTCAACTACTTCCACTTCCTATGAGATCAGTGTATGTTCGACTATGAATTATAAAAATAGATTTTCAATCTGTTTCAACCGACAAGAGTTCATTAACACAAGTATTTAGAAAACACCAAGAACTTATAACTTACATTCTGCAAGCAGGTTCTACATTCTGATACAAGTCATAAAACAACCACACTTTCATAGTTCATCATTATGATCTCAACACCTTCTTTGCTTCCCTCCCTAAGATCAACCCTTCTCCTTCATTTTGTGACCGAAGCAAGACTGGAACGGCTATTTCTTGGTTTAGACCAATACAGATTGATCTCTCGAATCTAATGTACTCATGTGCAGTGCATTTGTTTAGGGTTTAGATTCGTTTCTCGGCGACTCATCCAATTTAATTATTTTCAGCAGAATCAGTTTTTGCCCCAAAACAAGAAAAAAAACAAAAAAACAAGCACATTCTTACCTTTCCTGATGCACTTTCATCTCCACCGCATCCAAACATATGCGCGCAATAATCTAGTTTTTTTTTTTTTTTGCACCTATGATAAATTGTAAAAGTTCTTGTACACTATCAAACAGTACTAAAATAGAAGTGAGACAAAGAAAAGTGGTGGAGGGGAGCGAGCAAGGCCTCAGCAGAATCGCAATTCACATCCATTGTTCAAAGTTTGAATCCTCTTAAAGGTTGAGTGGTACTTAAATTGTTTGTTAGGTCACAAAGCAATTCGCAGGGCCTATGGTTTTTGTTTTTGTATTACTAAAGAACTTTTACTTCATAGATTTTTTTTAAATAGTCCCTAAATGTATTTCAAACATTAATTAAATGAAAAACAAATGAATTATAGATTTTAATTATGAAAGAAAAAATATCAAATTCTCAAATGTAAAATTTATTTTCCAATTCAATAGAGTAACTAAATTATATTTAAAAAATATACCTTGAAATGTGATCGCTTTCATATATCGTCTGATAAGGATTGAAAAATCCTAAAGCCTTGTTCACTTAATCAGTTACTTTCTTTATTCTCCGTACAACATATAAACACCAAATCCCTAAAGAAGATGAACTAAAAAAAAGAACGTGCCACAAATTTATTACACCCCAACTCCATTACGTTGTTTCAGGATAAAAAAAACAAGGCTGCTAATGGGGGTACCAAATTGCTTGGAGGTGTATCAACCCCAAGGTAAATGATTTTTTGTCTTATTAGCATTTGGTACACCCCCAATCAAAACCAGTCCCCCCATTAGCAGCATTGGGAAAAAAAGTGGGAAGTGATAACAGACTTGCGTAATCCACTCCCCAGATAACCCCTAATTGTTTTTAAATAAAAAACTATTCACGACTTAAAAACCTTGCCTGTGAACGTGAGGGAATCCAAATTTGATCTTTAATATTTTTATAATCATGAGATTAAAATTATTGGTAAAAAAAGAAAATACTGTATTATTTATGTTCGGAAGAATCAAAATCATGATTCTCTCTCATGATTCCGGTCTCTGATGAAAAATATCTATCCGTTTTTCTTGTCCCTTCCTCCCCCAACGGTTTTTTTTCACCGTGTTCTACCATGTGTCACCGGTTGTTCATTATCGGAAACCATGAAAACTCCATGTAATCTCAGTTCCATGTTTTCCATAACCTACATTATTCTCCCATGTTTTCCTCTTTTTGGTAACCCATCACTTTCTTGCTTCTTGTTACTCTTTTTGTTGCTCAATATCATGGAAATCAACTATTACAATAATCACATTAGCATTCATACCTTCATCTCAATAAAGAATCACATCATCAATCATCCTATCAATCACAAAGATTCTTAACAATCCTAATAATAGTCAGTACTACAACATTCTTGAATACAAGCTACAAAGCCTCAAGCATATCAACAATTTAATGAATTACCCAAGTGAAAATATTATATTTGTAACTCAATATGCTAATTATGCTATTCAACTTATTCATGCTAGGGTGAAGGAAAAGAAAATCAAAACCACAACAACAACTTCCAATAAACACCAGATTCATATTAACTAGGAAGTTTATAAAACCAAATCAGATAAACAAACTTCCATCTTCAAACCCATACCCAAAAAATCAATAACATTAAGTATCTTAAACACCGATCAAAACCCATTACACCAAAAATGTCAAACACAAATTCAAGAACCATAACAAGAAATTTAAACATTACAAACCACATTGTATGCCTTTAGAGACTGAAGAAAAGAGTTTAAGCACTAATAATTTTTTTTTTACGTCAGATAAATTTACAGATGTCATACCTTGTTATTAATTGTTTGGCTGATAAGATCGCCACTCCGAGTCCTGGCTCTGATATATTCATCTTGACGTCTAGTTTCTCGGGAAGAATGACTACGAGTACTTCTCTGGTGGTGCCTTGGCCTTGGCTTTGCAGGAGAAGGAACTGGGACTTCCACGACTGGTGCTACTGGATGTTGGTTTTGCTGCATTACGTTTAGTGGTGGTTGCATTGTCTGAGATTCAGTTGGTGGATTATGATCTCCATACCCTGCATCAGTCATAAAAGATACATTCTCAGCAACTCGGCCTACCACTGGACACAACAAATCAAGAAGGGGAAATGCTATTGTATCAGCAGGTATGGGTATACCTGCAATCCTTTGAATTTCATTTCTAACAGGTGCAGGCATCAAAATAGAATCAAATCCCTGATGCAACCCGCCTATCACAACATGCCTATCACCAATCAATGCAATACCCTCATTGACAACAAGTCGGTCAAGATGGGTATGAGAGGCATACAACACCCACCCAAACCCCATTCATGACCAGGATCCTGTGCAATACTAACACTTTCAGGCAAAAATAAATCACCAATATTATCATCACCATCCCCAATCTGACCATTATCAGAACCACTACCACTTATACTTCCACTCCCAATTTCAAAAATACTATCTTGGAAAGGATATTGTCCTGTATCAGAGTGAGGCATTTCTAACATCTTAAATACCTTTGTTTCTATGGGCATCAACAATAACACTTTCATGCACCTGATTCTTTACATGCACACATACTCATAAAACACCCAAATAAACTTGGAAAGGAAACAAAGGTTTTGTAAAAGCATATTAGAGTACATGTGTATGATCTCTGGGGACACCTCTCTGATGCAAAGTAAGAGCACCTTGTCCAGGGGGTACTTGATCATACATCACTTGCCAATTGTATCGCAAATTCACCCAATGCCAGTTGAAGTTACGAGTATTGGTTCCCTTACATTTGGAAAAGCTATTCCATATGGAAAACTGGATATGGGATAATTAGGATTATTCCAATCAAGTGTCCACTATTGAAGAATCTCTGGAGTATCCTCAACAACTCCACCTTCACTATAAAAAATTTGAGGAATATTTATTGTTATGAATCCGACTCTAACGTTTGCAAGTCTGACTATCAAAACACTTTCTTCTGGAACAAACCTACAGATCTGCTAATGCAAAAGACTGGAAATTTGAAGAGTTGAGGAAAATTTATTTTATATAAAATATTTAAAGGGGAAATTGGTCTTCTATGGATTAACTTATACTGGGGCATCAGAACAACTACCCATGCAAAAGAGTAATTATGAAAGTAATTGGAAAGACACAACATCCTAAAAGCGACTCGATGGCGTGATATAATCCTCTGGATGACGGTTGGAGTGGTTCTGCAATTTTTTTTTTCTCGGTCAGAGTGGTTCTGCAAAAAATTACAAGAAGGAACTGCATGCTGGGATCGACAAATCCTATCAAATGGAATATCCTTTCGCACGTACTTCTCACATGCTGATTTTACTCAATAATCCTACTGGTATTAACAAGCCATCTCAGTCTGTTGGATAAGCCCAAAGGTCTAAACCCATGTATTTCAGGTACACTATACTTCATTAGATAATAAAAACAATTGATTTAGTATTAATCATACATGTCACTGCAGGCATAACGGAGAAGAATGCAACACCAAGGTTAGGCTCACAATTTTTATTATTCTACTTATACCTAGTACAAGTTTTCTTAATTTATGCAAATTAAACCTTGGCGAGAAGCTAGTAGTCAATGGTTAAGTCACTGTCCGGGTCAAACACATCTCCACTAAAAGTCACACTCGTACCATCCACGTATGGACTATCCATTTCAGCTTTGGGAACAGTATGCACTGTCAACAATATTTACACATAAATGGTTCTGATCATTTTAAGATACTAAACCGGTGATGTACCATGCTCAGCACAACCAATCAAAATACGAGATTCAATTTAAATCTCAAAATCGTATGTCTACACATATTCAACTCCACACTCCCTTTCTTATTCATTACCATCATGTCCCCTTCTTCTAAATCCAAACCAGAAGAAAAAATTGAAAAAACTTACTGAACAAATGAATAATACCTTAACTATTTCAGAGGATCTTTATCCTAAAGTTTTCATCAACCCAGAAAATATCAACCACGTGAAAGATATTAACTGGAAATGGTATTTCATTGGTAAACTCTATAGCAAGATATCTTATGAAACCAAGGTCATTTCAAAGTTCATAAACTCCAACTGGGAATTACACAGAGATGCTGAATCTAACCTCTATAAAAAGCGAAGGAACTACTACTCCATCAAACTGAGGATCTTGGAAGACTACAAAGTTTTTAGAAATAGAGTAACAAGAGTAATATTTAGAAATCTCATTGTTCTTACAGAAGTACCTCCTGAATTCCTCTTGGGTACTTTGTAGTCTTCCAAGACATCAAAGAATATTCCTCTTGTTACTCTATTTCTAAAAACTTTATAGTCTTCCATGCTCCCCAATTTAGAAAGCCATAATTCATTGATGAGGAAAATTTCTATGATGTCATGACTTGGGTACTGGTATAAAAAGTTCTCACTCATATTATACAAGACATCAGAAACATGTTAAGACCAGCTGGAATCTTCCAAGAGGATGAGAAGAATATTGAGGTCTTCCTAAACATAGATGTCACAAAAACTCTCAAATATGGGGTTGATACCTATGAAGAGACAGTCATTTGACACTGGCTGGAAATAACTTAAGCTCTCCCTGGCATTCAGTTTTGCAAAGTTTGCGAAATCTTAGACCACCCTGGTCTACTATGTGAAAGAAAAAATAATCTTTTTCCTACAACCCCAACCCCAACAACAACAACACCTCACACTCAGATCACTGCTACAACATCTTCACCTTCAACACCTATTATAACCAAAAGAAGAGGGTACAACGATAAAGATGTTGTAGAAGAATTTGAAATTAAAATGAAAATTTCTCAAAGAAAGCTCACCTTGGAAAGGAATAAAAATAACTGCTTGATCTTCAAAGCTTAACCCAATGAAATGGTTCATTATTGGAAAAGTCAAAGGATCAACTGTTCAAGTTTTACTACAATATATTACTTGGACCTCGGCAATTAGTTAACCATAGACAAATTTTAGGTAATGGTCATATGGTAGGAATACCAAGTTATCGTTGCGAACCCTGAGATATGCACCATGTAACTCAAGTACTCATGAGCAATACAACACATCTAATTTATATGTCCAATTTTGCCAACAATTTATTCGAGCATTATGAATTGTCAATGATTTATCCGAGAGTTATGAATTATTTTACTTAGCATGACACACGTTGATTAGTATTTGATTTGATTTCATTGATTAGTTTAGCTGTGGTGTTTTCTAACATTATGGTCTAAAAACCTTATGGAATTCATTGATAAAGCGATTCAGAGAAGGAATGTTACGCAAAAGTGGGTTGGATATAAACAGATCAGCTGAAGATGAGTGATTCTTTTTTGCCATTTTTGAATTAAATTACTGAAAAGTATGGATTCTTACACAGTTCTCCGTATGCCTTTTTTCATCCCCGCCGGTCAAATCACTCTGTAGGCTTTGTAAATTTCTAACTTATCTTCGTAAATCAGAAAATAGGAGTTCTTATAGTGATGTTTTGTAAATTGCTAACTTTCATTCCAACACCACTGCGTGAGACCCTCATTTCTTTCTTATATGTTTGACACACACACAAAAGAAAAAGCGAATAAGATTGGACATAACTGGACTCAAATAAAATGTATTCCATGTTTAAAGAGTGTCAATTGGTTTGTGTTAATTCAGATGAACACCAAGTTAACACAGTCTAAATATTAATCCTACTTTTAAGTTGTACTCACTATGATCACTGTAAAAGCCATTGTTTCATTATTTTAAGCTTGATTTGCAGTAAACGGGTTTTGTAACTTAAATTACAAATGATGCAGCTAACCCATAAACTGGTAACCATTAGCCTAATCATAAAGAAATCATTTTCAAGTATCCAGATAACATTTACCTTAAAAATATGTAGTAGACAACATATAATCCTAGGACCAATGAAATTACCGGTGGTTATTGACCCAATTAAGGATCCGTTCAGTCCCTTGAGATTCCGATGCTCAGTTATAGTAGTACCACCAGGTTCAATTGAAGCTTGAAAGTAAAATAATCATATTCAACTTGACAGGTAGTTATCGTGTGATATGAGCACTATAATAACCATCACCACCACATCTAACCACCAACAGACACCAAAATAAATCTCTTTGAGATCACCATAAAAATAACAAAAAATTGAATTGGAGCAAAAAAATTTATTTTCTTTTGAAAAACTCTAAAACATGAAAAATAAGTAAGCATGAATGGATGAGTAATATTACCTTGTTGTTCAAAGTGAATAGACAATCACATCCAGTATCTAATATAGGCATTTGGGATACTCAAAGAGATGAGGCATGTGGTGAGATCACATTATGAACACGATAACCTTTTTTTAACCAATTATATAATGACTCATTACCTTCACAACACAAATTTACATTTACATATTGATAATCATTGCAAATTTTTTAGTAACTTAAGCATAATAATAATTTTACTATATAAAGAGAAACCATCAGTCATCCACTGCCAAGAAAATAAAAATATCAACAAAAAATTAGAATTAGAATTTTCAAAATTTATACAATTGAAACACATCAAAAAGAATTAAAATGAGATGAAGTCCATAATTAAAATGAGACGAAGTCTAACGGCAATTTGATAATAATGATAACAAAAATGTAAGTGTGTAACGTCTTAAAATGTCTTCGATAACACCGCGGGAGGTTCTACTGAAAATGGAAACAAAATCTTATGTTTCTAATATGAGTCGAATAGACTTGTTAAAAATGCCTTCAAAATGGGATAGATGACTGGTGCTGATTAAAACCTGTAACCATTTCAAAAAATAAAATAGGATTACTATATCTCAAAGTATATCACAAGTTGCGCATCAATAAATGATAAAATAAAAAAAGTTTAGATTACGCATTAGAATAACATGAACTACTCCCTAACTCAACATACTTGTGGGAACCTCAATTGCAAGCAATTAGTTTAACATGTATGTACTCCAAATCTAACAAAAAACAACTAAGCGAAAATTGCGAATTAATATTTTTTTCATAATATATTAGGTTGGGTGAAACACCATATTCAATCAACTGCCTTCACATTTTCTGTTTAGAAGTTGGATTTTCAGTTTTATGATAAGAAATACCGCGCCTTGACACTAATAAACTTTGGGTCAACCATCCACATCCATTTTGCATACCCTAGCCGTTAATGGAAAGGAAATATAGTATTTGTAGAAGTAACTCGACATAAGTTATTTTTTATGTCAGTCTAAGAACCGAGAATAACATTAATTTTAAAACCCAACTTATCTACAAACTATATAAGATTGATTATAAACCCTACTTGTGTTAGCAATTATCAATGCTTACTACAGACCGACCTTAAACAACATGCTTCAATTCTATCACTGAATTGGATACAAAAGACGGCTATTCGCTATTCTTTCTATCGTGAAATAATGTTCCCCCTTACCTTTCTGAAGCCGCACAGTCTCATGGCTTGTCAAAATGTGACGTGTAATACTCACTCTCAAAAGTGTAGGGTGTTTGTGTCACACACCGAATATAAAATAGAAACCAAATATCAAAAAAGATGCATAAAAAATTAAATAGATAGAACACTCTTAAACTACTTATTGCAGGGATATGTAATTTACCGGTGCTGAAATCTAATAAGGATCAAGTCAATAATATTATTGTGTCATCTAATTGGAGTCGAACATTGTTCATGTGAAAGTCAAACCCATGTCTATATGGCTAAAAATCATGTGCTTTACCATTTGAGCTAAAACAACAATTTGATTTCGTACTCATCAAAAAAAAAAAGTATGAAAAGTCATACTTTTACATCATTAAAACATGAAGTACGAAGAAGGTGAGGATTTTTACCAATTCTTCCATCTTCAAAGAACTTCCAGCCGTAGAACTTCTAGCCGTCTTCATTCTTATATTTAGGATTTTCAACGGTTTAACATAAAAATCTTCTCCAATGGAAACCTCAAAGATGAATGTGAGGATGACGTTTGAGGTAGTTATTCAAATATCCTCTAACCGATCCTCTGGTTTTAGAGGTTCACTTAGAGGATTTAAACATCCTAATCATTAAAATCTGGAGTAACTAATTAAGAAGTTAATTATTTAAGCGTTAAATTAGTGGTGTAAAATGTTTACAAAATTTTATGATTGGAGATGAATATTTTCTCACCCCCATAAATTAAGGAAATTTGGTCACACATCCACAAAGAAATGGTTACACATAGGACTCACACCAAGTTACCATTGGAGATGCTCTTAGATATCATCTACATACCCACATAAAAATGGGTTAAACATATGTAAAGGTAGAAGCACCTGCACTCTGCCGACTCTGGTCTTAAATTTTAGGTGTACCATACACTCCAACCCCAGAAATCAATTCCACTTTCCTACTAAAATGAATTACATCCCACAGTAAGATACATACATACCCATAACACCAAAAAAAAAAAAAAATCATTAACTGAACAACATAATGTGAAAGGAAATATTTTGGAAACAGACTGCCCTTGCATCATCGATAGCGAACAAAAATGCATGTCCAGTCGTTGCATCATATCATAATCATAATAATAACTCAAAAAGAAATTATTGGTGATTCTAAAAAAGTATGAATGATGAAGCATTAAATTGCATCCTTGAACTTAGCGGAATTCCCACATTTTTCAGTTACATGCTCTGACCTAAAAATTACAATCTCTTTCATCTGCATCATCCTTAGGCAACATTGACTAAACCAAGAGACGAAAACTTCTTATGTTGCCTAAGTATGATTTTGTAAACCAAGTTAAAGCTTATGCTGCTCCATTCCGCGGAGGGTTTCCTGTCGTAATCATGTGTTAATAGTAACCACCACCACCCCGAGCATTCCCAATGGTTTGGACTTCTTTTCCTCGCATGAGTCTCCCATAGTTGTTCTATTATGTGATTCTTGTCTTATATTTCCTGGGATACATGTACACCTGTAATTCAATGAAGATTTAATAATAAGCAAGATTAATGAAAGATTATGAAAGAATGAGACAAAGGAAGATACGTTAATTTTACAAAGCCGAAGTGTTCCCGCTGGCAGCTGTAGGAGAATTTGTCTTGAGTCCCTTAAAGACTCATACTACAGATGAAGGCTCAACTTCATGTTCAGTAAAAAGAACAATTTCCTAGCGAAAAATAGGATATGAAATTCTTGAATTTTATGTTTTCATCGCCTCTTCCCTTTGATACAAAGGTTAGTAACCCACTGGATATAAGAAGAAACGTCGTCTTTCCTTGCATAGTTTATCATTGAATATGATGTATACTTCTACCTCATCTATCAAATTAAGCTTAACAGATGCTAAAGGTTAGGGATCAACATAACTTTCCTCCATGACTACATACTCCATATATTCAGATTGGTGTCTCAAGTAACTGTTGGCACATGTGTCAGTTTCAACTTTGTAGGTCATAATTTGTTTTGGTAGAATAGGTACTGCAAAGGGAAACCCGTCATTAAAATAATTTGTAACTTGTAAGTCATAGTTACATCCCAATTTTTTTAAAAGAATACATCGCTAACTTACCAATGATTAAAGGATTCATAAAGTATTGACGGAGTTTTGGAACTGTGAAGGCTCTCCAAGTACGTAGAGCATCCACTGGAGCTTCTCTACACTTAAATACTAATGAACTTGAGACATGTAAGCTTCCATCGATTATTCTGTGAAGTCAAAGATGAGATAATATGCAAAATTGGTCATATTTTAAACGACCATCCTAAAGAAACAAAATTCGTAATAAGGTAATTTCCAACCAATTAATTGCAACAGGGAAACTTACTTAAATGTAAGCGCTGGAATTCATACTCATCTGGTAATACTGCAACTTCACCTCACCAAACTTTTCTTCCTTATTCTTCAACATTAATCTATCCTAGTAGAAGTTTAAACTCCAATGACTTTTCTGGTGGCGTCACCTAAAAAATATGGTCAAGCCATCAATATAACAAAAAATATAATTTCAATTTCATCTTGGTCTCTGATTCCCTGTAAATAAGTAACAATTAAGTGGCATGATTATGGAAGAAAATTATTTTTAGCACATGGCTAGGTATACATAACCGTAATTCAATGAATAAATTCAGCATAAAAATATAGGAAGTACCTACCTCGATAACTTAATAAATTTAGCATAACCATTACTATGAAGCTATTAGATGGTATTTACTAATGTCAGTAGGTTCCCAAATACCATACAATTTAGGTGTAAATAATCAAAATATAGAAGAGAATAATTATTAACAAATCTACCAACGTAAGGTGTATCCATCAAAGTTGGAAAACAGGATCATGAGGGATAGCTCTCACTGCGCTCGCTATCATATTGCATCTCCATTTCAAATCCCAACTAATTATCTTCTCTCATTTCATACAAAGCTAATTGGATGCATAATAAGTTCTCTTCGTATTAAAAAAATCTATCTCAACTTTGGAAATCAAACTATATTCAAGAAAGTTTAATTTTGCATCATCGGCAAAATAAAAAAGAGGCCCCATAATTCATAAATTCCACAAACATTAAGGCTTCTCAGAGTGCTAACAACATACAACGAACACTCATACCTTCAATCTTGAACATGTTAGTCCGAAACGACTCTGGTCAGCACCATTACCAAGTCCACCTTTAACCCACACCCAATGTAATATCCTAACGTAGATATATAAGTAGTTATCTTATATCATTGTAATTTGCCTAGCCTAGCATATCTATTAAGTATGCACAAAACTATATACCACACAGTTTTTTCATTACCGTACCACGCAGTGTACAATAACCCTCTATGTAAATCATTTAGATGTTAAAACATTCAACCAAGAGAGCCAAAAGTACCAAAGAGTATATATACGAACCTATAAATGCAACGATATTAAGTAGTTCAAATTATAATCATCATTTACATCCACCCATCAGGAAAAGTACTACAACTAAGCTTATGCGTGTATTAGGTAACTTCAGTGTAATATTTTTCTACTCGAAAAGACATCAACCCACCACCATTTAATCGAAGTTTATGCCAAAACGAAAACCCACCTTGAAAACCCAAGTATCTCTCTAACAAAAGACAAATTAAAAAATTGCTTGGCCACATATGAAAAACAACATCGTTTCAATATCGACAAACTATGTTAACCGATGTCCGCCATCACACAAAAACTCAAAAAAATCATGCTCATATTACCCATCACTACCTTAAGAACCACAATGATCTATACTTGGATTATAAGAGACGGAAGATGAAGAAGAAGTTTTTCCTCACTACACTGAAAAGTTGCAGATGCAAATTCTATGTTACCTAAATTTAGCCATAGCAACAAAACTCACCTTGTTAGGCTCAGCCCATCAATAAATACTTCAACTAGAGTAGGAAAAATGTATTTTAAGACTAATGAGAAGTATGGAAAAAAATGTCACTTTAAATATGACGAACTGTGAAATGCACAATTAACAGAGTCATTCGATTCTGTAACAAAACTGAAATGTGTCCCAGCTCCTTGTTGCCGAGATTTTTTTTATTTTTATTTTTTCTATTTGGCAATTGCAAAATTCACATACCGTATAGTGGAAAGGTATATGGTTTGTACATACAAATTACTCTATTTATATTAATAGGCTTATGGATCTTGATTCTTGATGATGCACATTTTACTTATATAGCTTACAAAACCTCATTACACTCCCATCCCCGTCTTACTTTCCAGATAACTTCATAGTAAACCTTTTGCACGGTATTATCTTCGTGATATCGTTAATTTGAACTCATTACCGCTGCTACCACCAATAATAAAAAAGTACATGTCTTAAACAGTAGTACAATTATAGAGCAAACATTACATGGAAAGTAGGCCTTTAACGAATGGCTCTGAATGTCATATCATAGCCATGGAGATGAAGAAAACTTAACAAATAAAACCACATTTTTAACTTTCAAAGGAAATAACAACATTTGAATAAAAAAAAAATACCAACATGTAACGATCAATTTTCTGTTTGGTCGAAAGATAAACGGGAGGTGCAAATGATGGAATATGTTTCTAATATATTTTTGACGTACCTAGATATACTCATTCCCATCATAAGCCTCTCGGGATCACTCATAGTCTGCCAAGCTGCTCGAGGGTTGCAAAACTTACATTTTATAATTAATTAAGCAACAGTTTCTTTCTAAACAATGTAAATTTACTACATTCCAGACTCCAGTGTATCAAAATGTAAAAGAAAAATGAATTTACTGCAAACCCACACATAATTTACATAGATTTTTTAGTAGACTGTAATTTTTGTTATCAGTTCAATATTCCTATCCTCGCCACCATCTGCCATAATTAATAATTTGATTGGCGCAACGCAAAAATATTAATTCCTCCATCCATAGTTTATCATCAAATCATAAGATCAAAAACTTGCTACAGTTACAAAGCAAAAGTTAATTTAAAAAAAAAAAGATCGTACCTACTGTACTGTGGCAGATTTATTTTCCTATTTCAAGAGAATCAAGGTTTTCTTTACTTCATATAAATCCTTGACCTCATTCTTTACTCATCCTGAGAGTTTAGAAAACGTTGGATTAAAATAGAAGAGAGAATCCGGTTAAGAGGTATTGGTGATAGAAAACATACCTATGGGAAGTGGTGCGACGATGTTGTTTTCAAATCTTTGTAAATATTAATATGGAGTACTTCTCTTACCATCTTGAGACACTACAACTCTCTATTTTATTTTTATTTTTCCTATGAACCAGATTCATTTAATAATTAATTAATTATGATTATGGCTTCTGCAAAACATAATGTTACTGAATCTCAAGTGAACACTGAACATAATCGGTAGATAACAATCAATTTACCTACTGATTATGGTTGATGTTCTTCATTTCCAAAAAAATATGCGAGAAGGTGAATTTTCCGATTGTGTACTTATCTCCCGATTATATTATATAAGGGCAATTTCATCATTAAGAAATATGAGATAAGGGGTGACTCAGTTTAGGTTTGGGTGACCCTATTTTGTTTTATTGTTGTCCCCTAAAAACCTAAAGACGCAAGGAAAAATAAAAGCATACAAAATATTTGAGAACTACGGAGAGAGTGAAAAATGCAATGGTCGTGCTCCTGAAGGAAGAAATAAATGAACTAATATTGCTCTAAAATGAACTCTTATATCTTATTGTGCTCAAGCTCGTTCTAAAATGTTCTGCATGATTTTATGCTTTCACTCTTTGGTATCATGGTGAAAAATAAAATAAAATAACTAAAGATTAGTAAATGTTGGCGGGTAATGACATGAAATATACAATTGCCGACTTAAAAATATCATTTACTACATAAAAAACTTTCATTGATTTTCTTTTGAAGTACAAATTGGAGAAGTATCCAGGAAATAAAGAGAAAAAAATAGTTACTCTGCATCTCCTATGGTTTTCATACATTTCCCTTGCACTGTCTCACATTACTCTATTTCATAAAGATTTGCATGTTTAGCTTTATCGGCGCTGACGAAATTTTCGTCGAATTCACAACAATTGTGTGTTATGCATCTGATAGGTAGTTAACATTATGACATCAGAGAAACGGTACCAGTGGTTCTTTTCATTATAACTCAAGCTTCCAATTTTTTACTACATGGTGCCGTTTATATATGTTCCTATACCTCCTACTCCTTATCCAAACATACACCTTGTACCTATCACCGCCATAGTGTGCTTTTGTAAATTAACATCCCACTAAGCCATAGTGTTCCCACTAAGCCACCATGCACTCTTGTATACCGTATCCAAGTTCAATATACCAAGTAAATCATACATCAGACCTCACCTATCTATCTTAGTGATCAATAAGTTACACTATCTCTTGGATCAAACTTAACTCCAGTTGGTACTAGAAAGTCATGAAATCTAGCCTATACATATGGTGAATATATCAGAACAGTACTCGTAACACGGACAATAATAATTAAGAAAACTCTATCAACCAATAATAATAAATGTTTTCATTTATTATGTATCCTATATATCAATAATAAAAACATTATTAATTATTCTTGGAATAAACAATAACCAATGTTTTCATTTTCCTTTACGAATCAATTATATCAACCTTTTTTGTTGAAGATGAAACAATAGTTTTTGCCAAGATTGCCAAGAGATCCATAGTAACAGTGCATGCCAAAACCCTACTTCTGCACAGTAAACAATTGGGAAAGAATTAGAGAACTGCTTTAAAGCTTGGTTGTATATGGTTAGTCATTTTCATCTTACTGTTGCTTCTGAATAAATGAATGCGTAAGATGTAGATATTAGATAAAGCTAATAGTTTATGTACATAAGCATGCTTATCATGTATGAAAGACAATTTTGGTATTTAAGGAAAGCTTGTCGCATATATATTTAACCATATAAATGGGAAACCAAGAGAGCACGGATGAGTCATCCAAAAGATCTTACAATTGATGATTCTACATAGCTGAAACTACAAATACGGTAGTAAGGAATACAACAATTAAATGCTATCAAAAGTAAAGAACACTCCTTTACCTACTATCTAAGTTTTCCTTTACAATTCAATTAATTTTTCTACCATGAAATGCAACAATAAGAAAAGAATACTAAAGAACACTCCTTTACCTGGTATGCTTCTCCGTTAGAAATGAAAATTAGGACTTACGCTGTCGACTGCAATCCAAACAAAAAACACATACCCAACAACAACAAAAACTGAACCAAAATTTACATCTGCTCTGTTGGCAAATAGGAAAGTCAGTAATGGAATTTGGGGTAGATGGTATGGTCACACTTCATTACACATGAATAGGCTGTAATTAATTAAAAAAATTATTTCAAGTTTCAACACATATGATTATTGGTTGAAAACTAACCACCCATGATGAATAAGGAGTTGTTGTTGATTGCGCAGGCTTCAAAATTTTTAAGAGCGTTGGTATTAAAGGTGTATAAATTTGAAAATAAGAAGAATGGAAAAGTACGGAGTGTTAAACTTCATCTTATTGATCAGGATGTGAGTGTTACCTCTGCAAATCCCTTTTCAACGTACTCCCTTTACCACTTAGTTTCAAAACTTCACCTTACCAATGGATCACAACATCCGTCTCCTTCTCCAGTATCTCCACCAACAACCTCTCATTCTTCACCTTCACCATATTTAGTTCCTAACCCATCCAAACGCTCTCGTTCACCTTTACCTGTACAAACATATATTTACAACAACCTATCATTCTTCACCTTCACCATATTTAGTTCCTAATCCATCCAAACGCTCTCGTTCACCTTTACCTGTACAAACAGATATTTACAATGAGCATTTAATTTCCCTATATTAGGGTAGTTTTTTAACAATTAGAGAAGTTTAAAGATTCCATACTTTTCCACTCTTCTTATTTTCAAATTTCCACACCTTTAATACCAATGATTTCACAACCTTCTGAGCTGCCTTGTTTGGTTCGAGATGATGAATGGTTCGTAAACTGTACCTGCAGATGATCAATAATTATACACAGTTGCAGCCATGAATTAAAGAGAACATTAAATTCCATAATTAAATAAAATCAGTTGCATATAGAATCGAAGCTTCCGTTCAAATAAAAAATTAAACGCCAATTCAATTGGCAATTCTAAGAAGTTTTAAACCCTAAAACCAGTGATTCTGCACATGAATTTGTTCGTTTGAGAAGCCCTGAGCAATAACCCATCTTAACAAAAACAATAATATACTTTAAAAACAAACACAACAATCAACTTAAAACCGAAGGCTAACCAATACCAAAAAAAAAAAAAAAAAACAGCAAACCTTTTTCCTTAATCTTCATTGTTCATTGATGTTCCGCTCCACCAACTGTATCTGAACTTGCAAACCCTGAAGATCGGCGTACTTTATATATACCCCTTTAACTTAATCTCCACGAAAATTGCTTTTCTTTTTTCATTGAATGCCCACACACTTGCTAAACTTAGCATCAACTGCCAATGATAGAATCACTAAAACTATCAACAAAATATTTTTGGAAGTTGCCAGATTTTTCATCCAAAATATACTAATAAAAATACCTAAAAGTATCTCGATTTAAATGCTTGAAACAAAATATTTCTGGAAGTTGCCAGATTTTTCATCCAAAATATACTAACAAAAATACCTAAAAGTATCTCGATTTAAATCCTTGAAATAAATTTAAGAAAATTCCAACATTAACTGTCTATGATTCTATGAAAGAAAATAAATCACTTTAAAAAGTTTAAAATTTTATTATACAGGGAAAGAAATACACAAAGATCCAACGAAATATTAAAATCCTAAATATTGTCGAAACATTCTAAATACATACCAAACTTGCGGCACAATTTTCTCTCATACTAATTGCATTTTTTAAAGCTAATTAAAATTAAAAATCCAACGGCTTATATTCTACTTTAAAGATGTTAACGCGGTGTAAGAATATAAAGAGATACTACAATGCTATCCATAAATCTGGAGCATTAAATTGAATAAATTCAATCACAAACTAACGGAATCTTAGATTACACGAAAACTCCACCCATAAAAATTTATTTGTGTTGATTTTTATTATGATATGGAAATTATCAGATTTTTTCTAAAAAGAGAATTGTTTCAACTTTAATTCCAAAGATCTTCTAAGATTTGTTTTCCATTAATTTCTAATGAAAGAATTTTGCAAAAGCTTATTTATGTCAATCTTCTCTCTACATGGAAATCTTCCGATTTTTTCCCAAAAACTTTGTGTTGATTTTTATTATGATATGGAAATTATCAGATTTTTTCTAAAAAGAGAATTTTGTTTCAACTTTTATTCCAAATGTCTTCTAAGATTTGTTTTCCATTAATTTCTAATGAAAGAATTTTGCAAAAGCTTATTTATGTCGATCTTCTCTCTACATGGAAATCTTCCGATTTTTTCCCAAAAAAATAAAATCATGCCAACTTATGTGTATATTTTGCGGCTAATCCGAAGGTCCATATTTCATGAAAATCATAAATTTACGGCCACGAAATGTAGGGGGGCTAACTTTGATTTCGGCCAATCAGGAGCGAGGGTTTCTTTGACCGGCCAATGGGAGGGGAGGTAACCGCAACTCTCAACGTGGTGTGAGAGATGTGGTTGGGTGTTTAGGTTATTGATTGATTGTTAAACAAACCTTAAGGGTAGTTATGTAAATTTATCTTTATATATTATGTAGGTTTGTTATTAAAGGTAAGTTATATAAATTTGTCTCTTCCAAAATCCCCCAAGGCCGATAAAATATGTCTATTTTAATGTTTAATACTCCCACCGTTCTGAACTTGGACAAGAAAAATTAAAAGCTAACATGAATCTAAATAAATTAAAAAAAAAGGTACTATCTATTACTAAGGAATGAAAAACCTCCCGGAGGATCTAATCCGAGAACAGACTGGAGTCAAGGTAAATAATGGAGTTGATTTTAGGTGGGGGTTTGGAAAAGGGGAGGGAAGGGAGGCGAGAGGGAAAACCAAAATACAACTTAAAATTTTATTTTTTAAGGATGCATTTTTTTATTAATGGCTGATATATAGTTCTCTTGAGATTATCCTTCCAAATTATATTAGTTGTTCAAGCATTGTAGAGATTTATGTTTAACGAAAGGGAGAATTTCTAGAAATTCTCAATGGCCTTAGGAGACGTAAGGCAAAGAGAGGGTTTGGAAATAGTTTTTAACCAACAATTTACACATTTTGGTTGTTAGCTCATCAACAACATCATTAACCCAAGAGCGAAGATGCTTTTGATATAAAGCGTCATCAATTTTTATTATACCTTTGTTAATATCCGTAAACTCCTATATGAAATTCCTCGGATACCTTTGTTAATATCCGTAAACTCCTATATGAAATACCTTTGTTAAAAAAAAAAAAAAAAAAAAAAAAACATCCTCGGATAAATCATAAGAAAACTTTCTTAAACCTAACTAGGAAATGGGTTTGTAGAGCTAAAGATCAGTGGTTAGTAAAAGGGTGAAAGAAATTGAAAAAAAATAAATAAAAAATCATAAAAATGCTTCTTATAAGGAGAATGTAAATGACATTAGCTCTCTTTTAATCAATGGAATATACTCCATGTCTCATGATAAAGTCAAGATTAATAAAGAAGCCAAAGAATTCTATATCAATTTGTTTTTGTTTTTTCTTAGAATGTGCATGCGAGACCCTGCCTTTCATAAATTACAAAGTCTAAATGTTTATGAAAGTATTATGCTTGAGAAGCCTTTTGAAAAAATAAAAGTGAGGAGTGCAATTTGGAAGAAATAAAAGTGAGGAATGTGATTTGGAATTTTGGTAAGAATAATTCAGCAGGTGCTGATGGTTGTATTATTGAATATTTCAAGGATGTTTGGGATATCATCAAAAATGAGCTAACATTTATGAAGAAATTTGAGCAAACTGGAAAAATTGAGTGGAGGTTAATGGTGCATCATATATGCATACTTTTAGACCCATTAGTATTATTGGTGGTGTTTACAAAATCATTTCACGGCTACTTGTCGATAAACTGAAGCAAGTACTTCCTTCCTTCTTTCACTGAATATTAGGAGGCCATTATGGACAATAGGAAAATTACTGATGGCATTCTTATTGCTTCAAAGATGCTTGATTTAGAGAAAAAGAAGGCGTTCGTAGTTTAGTGTTAAAAGTCGGCTTGGAAAGTGAGCTAACATTTATGAAGAAATTTGATCAAACTGGAAAAATTGAGTGGAGGTTAATGGTGCATCATAAATGCATACTTTTAGACCCATTAGTATTATTGGTGGTGTTTACAAAATCATTTCACGGCTACTTGTCGATAAACTGAAGCAAGTACTTCCTTCCTTCTTTCACTGAATATTAGGAGGCCATTATGGACAATAGGAAAATTACTGATGGCATTCTTATTGCTTCAAAGATGCTTGATTTAGAGAAAAAGAAGGCGTTCATAGTTTAGTGTTAAAAGTCGGCTTGGAAAGATTTTTTGACGATGTTAGTTAAAGTTTTGTGGATTATACTACTAGATTTGGATTTGGAGTGGTGTGGAGGAATTGGATCATATGGTGCTTTCCAAGCAAAAGATATTCTAGGGCTATCGATGGACTTGCTTCTAGTATGTTTAGAAATAGTAAAGTCATCAACAAGGTGACCATATGTCTCAAAGTCCATTCTTTTTAGTTGTCGAAGTTTTATCCGTGATGATCAAAAAGTGCTTCTTTCCTATATTTGGGTTATAGTTCCAAACCTGCTAGTAATGCTTTTAAGATTAATCATCTAAAGCTTGTAGATGATCTCATTATCTTTCTGGATGATGAGAATGAACAAATTATACCTTTATGATTAACCTGCTTTCCTTAAATTAAGATAAGGTAGGATAAGCTCAGGATCCTATGTTCCAATAATATTTCTATCTCTCTGTGCCCACCAATAACAGAGTGCCAATTATTATTAATGTAGTATCATTTTATTACCTTTAACATCATTAATTCCTTTTAATAAAAAAAGATTAGTGATCAACTGTTATAAATTTTAGGTTTTGTTTGTTATTCTCTTTTGATAGTATAGTACATAAACACGTTGTAACATCCGTACACGTTGTAATATCCATACACGTTGTAACATCTGTACATCTCGCATGATGTATGCTCAAAATTGCATTATTTAATGATATGAAGCTTCAACCAAAAATTGTGTTGGACGTTTAGGGCATGTTACTCCAAAACAGATATAGCACCATCATGGTGCATCACGCTAGTGGGATGACGGCAAAGAGCGAAATTGTACATGTTAGAGCATTTCTCGGTCAAACTCGAAAGCGTTGCTATCTCAAGCTTGTTTGTCAAGTTTATTTGATCAAAACTATAAGTCTTGATTTCTAGTCTACTTATAACTATGTCTCGAAGTAGGATAAAATGTGTAGTTGAGCTTTAGACTTCACGGCGTTCACTAATTGAAGATGAAGATCTAATGAGGGGAGCTTGGATGAACTATATAAACTTATCTATCACTCAGAAGTCTATTCTATTCTATCTCCTAATGAGACTAAGTCGTATAACTATATAAACTTTTATATTATACACATTTGATTTTGCGAGCTGAGTTTATCTCGCTTATCTATTTCTCGATATATGTGTTGGAAACTTTTTGCTTTAACTATGTTCATCATTATTCTTGACGAGTTTAGTGGAAACTAAATGTTAAGTCAAAAGATGATCATATGGAAATTGCCTTCAAACATCTTACACGATTTATGTGAGACAATCATTTGATGTCGACTTGGAAAGTTTGGTATTGATCATTCGATTATTTGAAGCTAATAGTTTATGTGAGACAACTATTGTCGTCTTCTAAGGATGTTTCAATGATTGAAATGAGAGTTTACAACAATTAACCATGTCTGGATACAACACGGTATGCACCTAGTATGCGATTTTTTTTTAGTGATTCAGGTTCGGGAACCTTGTTTGCGTACCTAGTTTGCGAACTGTTTTAACTGTAAAGGTCCGGGAACCTTGTTTGTGTACCTAGTATGCAAACGTTTCTACCTGAGTTGTGTCCTGGACGGCTGGTCACGTACCTGGTATGCGAACGGATGGACAGACCAAGGTCCCTAGCTGTTGTTCGCGTACCTAGTATGCAAACACAGTGGTTTAAGTTTTAAAATCAGTTAAGTATGTTTTCCATACTCATGAACTAAAACATTTATGAATTAAGGAATGCAATCTTTGCACACCGTGGCTTAAGTTCATGAATTGTTTCGTGTATAAGTACTTTGTATGCTCAATCCGATTTTGTTTCAACTTGTTCATATATATTTCTATGAGATAGTGAACAACTGAACAACTCTATGTGAAACACAATTAGATTCATTTGATTATCTTTTATGCTTAATTGATCATCATATTTGATCTAGAAGTGTTAGATGAATGTGGTTAAGACAAAAGTATTCATATGGCTAAGTTCGGTTAATTGTTATTGTTGGTGCAAAAATATTCACCCCAACACTCTTCGAGATACGTGTAGATGGATTAAATCTACACCGTAGACTTGTTTTCACCAAAAATGTTGATGAAATTGTGATTGATTGATCTCCAAATGCTTATTCAGATTCTCAAGAAATTGCTGGTATGATTAATGTTGAACGGTGGGGGTACCTGCAAAAAACACTCGATCTTGAAGTCGAAGAGTTTTTTTTCACAGGTGAATTGTATGGAAAAGGATTAGAAAATCTGTACCTTTTAGCTAGGATTTTGCCTCTATTTATAGGCAGAAAGTGAATCTAGGTTTAGGGTTTCATAGTTAACTTAATAACCTCCTTTACTTGTATTTAACCCAAAAAAGTAGCCAGATTCATGATAACCTTTATCACCATCCTTATTTATCTTAATTATTATCTTAAATAATAATTAACCTCTTTATACTTATCTAAAATAATCATAAAACTAATTTCCTCCTTCTCTGCTAGGGTTTTGACTTATCTTAACCATTATCTTATATAATAATTAAAGATAATTATCCTCTTCTTTCAGGATTAAAAATGGTTTCTACATTAAACCAAACGGGCTTCTATAATAGCCAACTGGGCTTCTAAAATAAGCCAGTTATATTTCCACAATAAACTAAATAGGCTTCAATAATAAGCCAACTGGGCTTCTCAAATAAGCCAGTTATGTTTCCACAATAAACAAAATGGGCTTCAATAATAAGCCAACTGGGCTTCTCAAATAAGTCAGTTATATTTCCACAATAAACAAAATGAGCTTCAATAATAAGCCAACTGGGCTTCTCAAATAAGCCAATATATTAATATACAGTTTTAATATGGTGCAAACATCACCCCCTCTTAGTCCTCTACTGTTGGTCGAAGGACTAAGAAAAACAATATCCACGTCATCTGCCGTACCACAAACGGCCCTTGAAGATATTATGTAAAGTATAAGATGAAATGAGTATGAACGGTAGGCAACTGAGTGGCCCATGTCGCGATATTTGATTAGCCGTGTGCTCCTTACCAGAATAGGTCCACGTAATCATTACCGTTCTCCACCCATGTCGTTTCTGTATTACCTTATCTCGGTTTGATAAGGCTCCAGCTTGGAAACTTTTCCTAGTACTGTATATACATCTTGCATATTTAATTCAACCATGAAAATGTGTCCACATACTTCTTCTTCAGACTGTTTAGAGTGAGTCCGAATTAAGATATACGTCGGGATACTATGGATTCCCTATGACTTTCATAATGATTGTACATTAACCATAATGGGTCCACCTCTTCAATTCCCCCGTTTGGGATTTGCTTATGTGACACAGTAGCACGTAAAGTCTATCCACTTTCCTGATATTGATATGGATGAATCTTTTCCTCAAATATTCATTCTTCGTAAATTAATTATTGATTGCTTGAATCGGGTCTCCTAAAAAGCTTTATTCATGTCTCAGCATAACTGACACAATATTCTGCAAAAACAGATTTCACTTATCGAGTCGCTGATGTTTATCCCATATCACCTCATTTTGGTCTATATAAATATCAATGCATCACTTCCATAATTTCACGTCAGAGACTCCTCTCCCTGCTTTGATTACTCCTTTAAGCATGTATGTTTTTTCTTCTTTAGATATTTTGTACTATTTCCAATCATTTCAATTAACATCACATTTAACCATTGTTTTTAACTTGCTTATTTTCTCTTTCATCTTTGTTAGCAGCTTGCGATATCTCCTCTGCTCGGCCCATCCCATACCGAGTAAGATGATTTTAACTCGACCTTCCTGTAGCCTTTGTTTTTTACTGTAACTCGTCCAATTTCAGAAAAATGATGACTAACCTGTAACATACATGTTGGCTGTTGCTTCTCCTTTTAGTTATTAAAATGAACTAACTTATGCGTTTTCTTTTGCTGTTTACGTACGATCATGATACATGATGCTTGTAAAATCCTATTGACTTGTCCCCATCGATGCTTCTTAACCAATAAGCACCATCGCTGGCGGGTCTATCGACTAAGTAAGGTCCCTGCCAATTTTCTCCCAGCTTCCCACTGTTTGAATCTAAAGCTTTCAGCCTTGTTCTCCTCAAAACTTGTTCTCCCGACAGGAATGATCTCTCTCGTACTTTCTTATTATATTGCCGCTTCATGGACTGTTGGTAAATTTCCAACCTTCTTGAAGCTTCATCTCTAACTTCATCTAGGAATTCTCTATCTTTGGAAAGAATTTCGGAGTTCTGACCTAAACGCTCTGCTAGAGTTTTTGTAGTTGGAACCAGCAGTTCTATAGGAAGTACGGCTTCGGTTCAGTATGCTAGCATAAAGGGTGTGAATCCTGTTGATCACCTTGGTGTCGTCCAATATGCCCACAGAACTCCAGGTAAGAATTCTGTCCACCTTCCCTTGGCTTTATCCAGGGTTTTCTTCAAATTATCTAGGATAACCTTATTTTTCGCCTATGCTTGTCCATTACTTTGTGCGTAGTAAGAAGTAGAAAAGTTGTGTTTAATATGTAGTCCTTCGCACAATGACTTGATTGTTTCTGAGTCAAACTACTTTCCATTGTCAGAAACGATCACCACTGCCACACCGAACCTGCATATTATGTTCTCCCAGATGAATCTACGGACGTGTACTGCCTCCATTCTTACCAATGCTACTGCTTCCACCCATTTAGTGAAATATTCTGTCGCCACTAACAAGTACTTGACGCCCCCAGGTGCCATGGGGAATGGACCTACAATATATAAACCCCATCTACTGAATGTCCACGGGCTATTTACTGGATGTATCTCATTTGCCGGTCTCTTTATTAGAGGACCATGTAACTGACATGCCATACATTTCTTCGTGTATTCCTTCGCATCATTTTGCATATAGGGCCAAAAGTATCCTTGAGACAGCAATCTGCGTGCCAGGATCCTACCTACAGAATGGTTCCCACAACATCCTTCATGTGCCTCTGCTAACAACTGCTTCCCAGTATCTTAGGTTATACATCGCAGGTACGGTTCCATTGCGATAGGTTTCTTATATAGTTCAACTTCTATCATAGTATATCTCCAAGCAGTTTCGTTATTTTTACGGCTTTGTATTTATCATCTGGAAGCTCCTGTGTTTGTAAGTAGCGAATGTACGGCTGTCTCTAATCTTCAGGACATTATTGAGCGTTTCATCAGTATCCATAGGATCATTCTGGATTTCGGATGAGGGGGAATTGCTCCTACCGGCGTAAACTTTGTGTGCAACATTGATGGTGTCGTGAATGCTAGGAATTTCTTGGAAATCGACTACAATATACCGTGTTGTATCTGACACAACGGCTGCTGACACGTAAGCAAGAGCGTCCGCATGCCTATTTTCTATCCTTGGCTTTTTCTCGATATCGAACACCTCGAATTCCTTTGCTATCTCATGTATGTACTCCAAGTAAGATGCTCACCTTTCATTCCTAGCTTTATATGCGCCACTGTAATGGTTGGCAACCAGTTTTGAATCCTTTGTCAGCTTATCCTTCCGCGCCCCCAAGTGAAGAGCCGTCTTCAAGCCTGAAATTACAGCCTCATATTCATCTTGATTGTTTGAGGCTATAAATCCTAACCGGACAGCCTTTTCAATTTGTAATCCTTCGGTGGAAATCAGCACACACCCAACACCTTCCCCGTCGGTGTTCGCGGATCCGTCTGTGTAGACTTGCCACATTCCTCTATCACCTTCACGCGTCATTACTGAGTCCTTGTCACTCATTTGCTCATTTCCTACTTTTGAAGGTTTCTTACTACAGTTTATGATTTCTCATGGGAGCGGGATGGGTCTTATACCATCGTTATCATGCAAGATCTCCTCCTCGAGCATGGATTCTGAAACTGTAATATCATCCACTGGGAAGTCCGCCATCAACGACGCTATTGCATGCCCCTTCTCGGCCGTTCTTGGCTCATAAAAATAAGTAGCCCTCGTGGCCAGCCTACTAGAGTCATCAGTTCTCCCTAATACCTTCTTTAACGGGTACTCAGTATAGACTACAAGTCGCCGTCCTTAGAAATATGGCTTGAAACACCTTGATGTATGCATAAGAGCTAACACCATTTTCTCTATTTTCGAGTACCTGGTCTCAGCGTCTGTTATGGATTTGCTAACGAAATAGACAGGTCTCTCCTCCGGTTCTCGAACAAACAATACTGCACTGACAACATAATCACTTGCATCCAAATAGATGTAGACCGTTTGGCCAGTCTTTGGACTTGTTAGGACTGGTGGTGAAGTTAAATACTGCTTAATTGCAATGAATGCATGCTCACATTCCTCATTCCAGCCAAACTTTTCGGCCTTCTTCAGAATCAGGAAAAAAGGTTTACATTTGTCCGAAGCTCGAAAGACAAATCTGTTTAATGCATCCAACCTCCCCGTAAGCCTTTGCACTTCCTTTTTATTTCTTGGCGATGGAATTTCCAATATTGCTCTAATTTGCTCTGGATTGGCTTCGATCCTTCTTCGTGTCATCATATATCCAAGAAACTTCCCAGACGTAAGCCCGAAGGAGCACTTTGCTGGATTTAACTTCATTCCATATCGTCGTAACTGATCAAAAGTTCTTTTCAAGTCCATAAGGTGAGACTCCTTCTTTTTGGACTTGACCACCATATCATCGATATAGACCTCCATGGTATCCCCGATCATATCCTTGAACATTTCATCCACAAGACGTTGAGAAGTTGCTCCTGCATTTTTCAAACCAAATGGCATGACTAGGTAACAATATATCCCTTTGTCTGTTATGAACGCCGTATGTTCTTGATCTTCCTCATATAACGGAATTTGATTGTAGCCGCAGAAAACGTCCATAAACGACAATCTATCGAAACCGGAAGTAGCATCCACTAATTTCACAATCCTGGGTATTGGGTAAGGATCACTTGGGCATACTTTATTTAAATTTGTAAAATCGATACATACCCGAATTTTCCTATTTTTCTTCGGAACTGCTACAATATTTGCCAACCACTTTGGATACTTGACAGGTCTTATTATTCTCGCCTCTAACATCTTGTCAATCTCCTCAGCAACCTTTGACTTCTGTTCTGGTGCCATTTTTCGTGGCTTCTGCCTTATTGGTTTAGATCCTTCACCGATATTCAACCGATGGCACGCGACGTCAGGGTCGATGCCAGGCATATCTCCAAGGCTCCAAGCGAACACATCTCTATTACCCTTCAATAGGTTAATCAAGCTCTCACTTTCTCCTAAAGGTAGCTCTGCTCCGATAAACGTTGTATGCTCCTTTTGATTCCCAATTTGTACTTCTACCAACTCCTCAATAGTTGGCGGACCTTCCTTTCCTCTTCATTGATAAGAGGTTGGGAAGCACTGTGATTGATATGCTTTCTTTCCAACATGGAGTATCTCTGAACCATTTAGTTCAGACTTTCTATACTCCTCCATTACGTTTTCATGACATTTATGAGACGCCACTTGATCGCTTCTAACCTTCATCACCCCTGATGGAGTAATGAATTTCAAACATTGATGAATAGTGGAAGTTACTTCCTCCATTGCATGAATCCAATCACGTCCTAATATGGCATTATAAGGTGCACGACAATCTAGTAATGAGAAGTACTGCATAAATGTTCTTCCTCCCACAATCGTAGTCAAACTTACTCTTCCAATTGCTGTCATTGTCTCACCGCTAAATCCGATGATCGGATTATTGTCAGCTTCAACTTGACCCTCATTCAAGTTCATTGAGGAGTACGCTCCAGAGAATATGACACTGATAGAGCTTCCAGTATCGACTAGAACTCGGCGTACCTTGTACATTCCAATGAGATCTAAGATAACAATTGCATCATTATGAGGCTGATAAACTCCAGCAAGATCTTCATTCGAAAAGGATATCTCAGTTTTCCCTTCCTCTAGAGTTTCAGTTCCAATCAGATTGGCGTAATCAACTTTGTTTGATACTCGCCAGTTATGGATGTAACGCAACTTCAGACGGGTCACATTTTCATGTGCCTTTCTTGATGCTAAATTAACTCTTGCATGGCTTACTCTGATCTCTCGTAGATCTAGAGTGTTGACCCGTGCTAGATCCTTCTTCACATACTGCTGTAGATTCCCGTCTGCAATCATTCTTTGGATTTCATCCGCAAGCGTACGACAAGAGTCTGTATTGTGTCCATGATCTTGATGATGATCACAATATTTGTTCTTGTCTCTCTTATCCTTTGTTTCTATTGGAAACGGCTTTGGAGATGGAAGTGAGCCCCTAATATTCTTGAAAAGCTCTCTGAGTCCGATGTTTAGACTGGGAAACTTCACCTTTTCTTTTCCTTGATTTTTTCGGGCGTCCTCTCCATTTCCAGATCTGCTTCTGGATTCATCATAATTTTTATTTTTAGAATCACCCGCATGCCCTTCGGATCTGGGCCCTTTCGATGCTTGTGACATCTTGGCCTTTTCTACTTTTCAGCTCTTCCATATCTATCTGCCATGTCGTACAACTCCTTGAGTGCTCCAACTGGTTGGACTGTTAAAGAGTTGTATATCCCAAACTCGTCATAAGGAAAAGCATTCTTGTATGCTTTAATCACGAGGCCAGGATCAACCTTTCCAACTTCACTAACCTCTTGACGAAATCTTCATGTGAAGTCTAAAAGATTTTCACTTGTCTCCTATTGCAAAAGAAACAAGTGGCTGCTCCCCTTCTTGTTCCCGAAATTGATTTTTATATTGTTCGAAAAATGGATCCGACAACATTCCAAAGTTTGCTATTGAATTTGAATCCAATTGTGAAAACCAGGTTAAAGCTTTACCAGTCAAGGTTATCGGGAAGGTTCTGCAGAGTAGCTCATCATTATACCCCCAAAAACTCATATAAGCTTGGAAATATTGGACATGCTCAACCGGATTTCCATTCTTTCCATTAAAAAACTCTTTGAACTGAGGCTGGACGAAGTTTAGAGGCGGGCGGAAATGTTTTATCTTGTCAATAAATGGTGAATACATTGACTTTTTCATCGACAATATTTGTTGTCTCTCGTCTTTGGATTGCTTCTGAGCTAACACTTCTTCAATCATTTTATTGAGTTTCCTTCTACTAAGCTCCTCATCCCGTGGCGAGTCACCTTCAATTTCTCTTCGGATTCATTCATTCCTGAGAGGATCTTTCCTTTTCTCTGGACGGTCTCTCTCGCGCCTGGATCTTTTTGAATGATCCCTGGAGACATAATCGTCTCTATGCCTACTCCTTTCTGGTCGTCTATGGCTTGGCCCGGATCGTCTGTCTTGCTCTTGGTAATGTCCCTCATCCGGTACGTAGCGATCATAGTAACCATTGTTATGTGGACCACGATTGTGTTGTCGGTCATTTCTAGTACCCTCCATTCTTCTTTCATCGTATCGGTTGGTTCGTCATCCATCAAGAGCCTCATTCCTTCCGCGTGCGGTGTTATGTTCTTGACGTGTACAACGGTTTGTCATGTTTCTCTCGGAACGTGAGGCGTGCACTCCTTCTAGATCCTTCCTTTTATCCAATGTGATCAAGAGCCGCTTTTTTTCCATTTCTAACTCCTGGTAACGCTCATGTAGCGTCAAATCAATGGGTGTCACTTGCAGATTGTTAACTTGCTTGGTACGTGGTGGATGTCGTACGCCTCTATTAGCGATTGTTTCAAGATGAATACCCTGAGTGCCTGGATGCAGGTTGGCATTTTCGCTATTAGTCCGAGGCAATGTTCTACGTACCCAAATATTGTTTCCTCTGAAACTCGGGCAAGTTCTTACAGAACGTGCTCCTGATGTTGTTGATGAAACTGATGTTTCTCTTCCATCTTGCAAAGGCTGGACGACGGCGCTCCGTATTATTTGATTGACGACGCTTTGAGTTGGAGGATTTCTGATAGGTGCCCCTCAATTCCTTCCATGCTGATTTGCTCTTGAAGACTCCATGTAAGCCTTTTTTGTTTTGTTGTACTTTGTAACACTGAATTTGTAACAGAAAAGAGTTTCTGTCTTAATGTTTCTGTAACGTTCATATCTGTTGCTGTTCTCCTGATAAATCTGTAACACCACGTTAAATGTTGCGGTTTCTGAACAAATCTGTAACACTGAGGAATGTTTCCGAACGGATCTGCAACACCAGTGTAACAGTTGCTGTTTATGAATAGATCTGCAACACGAGAACAGTTTTTGTTCAGATCTGCAACATATGATTAACAGTTGCTGTTTCTGAACAAATTTGCAACACGAAATTAAAAGTTGCTGTTTCTGAAGTGATCTGCAACACGAGAACAGTTTCTGTACAGATCTACAACACCTTGTTCAATTGTTGCTGAGACTTTTGCAACACTTCAAGATCTGTTACTGAAACATCTCTTCCAAAATAATTTGAAAGATAAAAAACTTCTTTTGCAGGGGAAAAACACGATATTTTTGCTTGTAGATCCCCTTAGCCGGCGCCAAAAGATGTTGGTGCAAAAATATTCACCCCAACACTCTTCGAGATACGTGTAGATGGATTAAATCTACACCGTGGACTTTTTTTCACCAAAAATGTTGATGAAATTGTGATTGATTGATCTCCAAATGCTTATTCAGATTCTCAAGAAATTGCTGGTATGATTAATGTTGAACGGTGGGGGTACCTGCAAAAAACACTCCGATGCTGAAGTCAGAAAGAGTTTTTTTTCACAGGTGAATTGTATGGAAAGGATTAGAAAATCTGTACCTTTTAGCTAGGATTTTGCCTCTATTTATAGGCAGAAAGTGAATCTAGGTTTATGGTTTCATAGTTAACTTAATAACCTCCTTTACTTGTATTCAACCCTAAAAAGTAGCCAGATTCATGATAACCTTTATCACCATCCTTATTTATCTTAATTATTATCTTAAATAATAATTAACCTCTTTATACTTATCTAAAATAATCATAAAACTAATTTCCTCCTTCTATGCTAGGGTTTTGACTTATCTTAACCATTATCTTATATAATAATTAAAGATAATTATCCTCTTCTTTCAGGATTAAAAATGGTTTCTACATTAAACCAAACGGGCCTCTATAATAGCCAACTGGGCTTCTCAAATAAGCCAGTTATGTTTCCACAATAAACTAAATAGGCTTCAATAATAAGCCAACTGGGCTTCTCAAATAAGCCAGTTATGTTTCCACAATAAACAAATGGGCTTCAATAATAAGCCAACTGGGCTTCTCAAATAAGCCAGTTATGTTTCCACAATAAACAAAATGGGCTTCAATAATAAGCCAACTGGGCTTCTCAAATAAGCCAGTTATGTTTCCACAATAAACAAAATAAGCTTCAATAATAAGCCAACTGGCTTCTCAAATAAGCCAATATTAATATACTGTTTTAATATGGTGCAAACAGTTATTGAGACAACTCAATATACACGTTTAGGTACGGCTACATATATCCAAATGAGGGTATATTTTATTTGCATGTAACAAGCTAAGACCATCTAACGGTGGAGATTAATTTCTTTGGTTTTAAGCAGACTTAGCTTGAATCTTAAATCAGGTTTTCATCTAATGGTGAATATTGGATGCTTTTTTACTAAGCTATCTTAGCTTTGATTGTAAGCAGATTTGAAAGACTATATAAGGGAGAACTCTAGCAAATGGAAAACCTAATCTTGGCACTTTCCTGTGTCTTAATTGCGACTAGAGTCGATTCTCCTTTAACCTAGGTTTTTCCAAAACCATTATAGGTTAACGACTTGAAGACTTCATTTGGGATTCATGAAGGCAGATCCAACTATTTTTCTGTAGTTATGTATTCTGATGTTACTTGTTCTATCGTATTGATTACTATCTTCTTTAAGATTTTTTCTAGATTTATCTCTGATAGGTAAGATATAAAAAGTAATCACAAAGTTCTTCGTCTCATTCTTTGTGATTCCATAATAACTTCTTCTACTACCATATAGTTAAGTTATTGTGAGGTGATTGATATTTAGAGGATGCTCTTCAGGAGTATAAGATCGAATTATCAATTGATTCATGTTCACCTTGATTTATCAAAATACGGAACAAAACTTCATAGGCACTTCTATGGGAGACAAATTTATCTATTAGAATAGACTTATCTGTGGGAGATAGATTTGTTTATAAATCTTTGACTTTGGGTCGGACCAACTCTTAGTTGTGGGTGAGATTAGCTAAGGGAATCAATTGCGCAGAATCTGGCGTGGTCATAGAGGCGTAAGGAACGCGACTGTACCTTAATCGTTGTGAGACTTGGTTAGGGATCAACTACATTCCAACCCGAAGTTAACTTGTAGTAGGCTAGTATATATATGTAGCGGCTTAATACAGAGTGGTGTTCAAATATGGACCAGGTCCCGGGGTTTTTATGCATTTGTGGTTTCCTCGTTAACAAAATTTCTAGTGTCTATGTTATTTCTTTTCTGCATTATATTTTTATATAATTAAAATATCACAGGTTGTGCGTAGTTCAATCAATTGGTAAATCCGACCTTTGGTTGTTGGATATAAATTGATTGACACTTGAAAATTGGTCTTTGGTACCATCCAAGTATTTCTCATATCAATTAGTCTCATAGATTTTTATCTGTTTGATTTGCTGATTGATTTGAGAAAAAAAGATATAACTCTTTGATATCTCTCTTGATAGAGCTTAATTTATAAGCTGGTGCTCTCGGAATGATATTGGAGTTAGTCCATACAAATTTCCGAATGAATTATTGGGTGTGGTTGTTATACCCCCGCTTTTTCAGTACCACTATGGTGCAATTTGCAAGTTGAGCATTGGACGATATCGAAATTGCACCACTTGCAATTTTCGAGACTCGTTATATAGAAAGAAGGTGGACTTGGTACATGTCCATCCTCTCTGCTTTTTCTATTTATAAAAATGTTAGTAAGACGTATATAGGGAAGGCATGGTTGAAAGGTGCATTAAGGGGAAATGCATCAATAAGTGAAAGCTTGGACGACGGAGCCTATATAATGCAAAAGCATCATTACGTCATGTTTCTTACTAAAGAACTTCATGATGCATTGAATCATCGTTGATACGTTTCTAAACTAAGAATGGACCACCATGATGCATTCCGACGGAAAATCCAATGATGCACATTCTTATGCACCATTTGTGAAATATTCTTTGGCATGCGCGTTTTGGCGATGGAGGAGGAATTTTATGTTTCTTCATAGTTGGTATCAAAGCAATTCCGAGGTAACACTAGGGATTGTGCGTGTTGGACTCATCAATAAGTATTTTTGTAACGAGACTGCAAAATTTTTATTCAAAGGGAAATAGTAATTTGGAAGAGTAGGCCAACTGTTGCGCGGAAATAAAGTTCGGAACTGCTAAACCGGTTACTGAGAAGATTGTGTTAGACTTATTCGAGTATTGTGAGTTTACAGACCTTAAATACCAACCCACCAGATAGTTGGTGCTCCGGAAGACCGTTCAGAATGGTAAGCAGACACTGGGACTGATTATCCCATCACCCATTTGAGATGGTGTATGTTTTCAGGCTGGTTAGCTCCGACTACATCAGTGGAAGCCTGGCAAACGTTTGGAACGATGGCTTGCATCTGACTCATGGAATTAAAGTTTGGTTTTCACAATATTATGCTAAAAATTGTTATCATATTCAATAACCCTGGAAAAAATATGAAATTTGGGATCCCTTGGTGTTACGATATGGGAACGTGCACTTAGGATCCCATGCAAAGATATTCTTTTGGAAATCCTAAGTACGTGGTATGATACATATGCTTAAGTGATACAAATCAATATTCTCAATAGTGTTGTGGTCTCTCTTGGGATTCTCCAGTATCGATTTTCAAAATCCAATGATGCACACTCTTGCACATCATTTGCAAAATACCCTTTGGCCTATACAGATTAGGATTTTATTGTCTTTGACTTTACAACACGCGTTGATTTCAGTTGTTAGCCCCGAAATGAATGAACTGCGATCTATGATTGATATTTTAGAGCTACAAAGCAGCCACAATGAGTTGCAATATTTATGGTAGAGCATTTTGTCGTTCACATCATATAATTGCGAGGTGATTGCGATATTTGGCGCATACTCCATATCAAGCCTTTCTACTTAGGCACGCATTGATTGCGAATTGTTCATGCGCATAAAAGAAAACTTAGTCAATATTGCAAATTAGGAGAGATTACATAAACCACTTGCATCACTGCAATGATGCAAGGAAAGGATGGCATGAGCCTGACTGATGCACCTTGTGCACGAGTAAGACCAGTGCATGCTTTCAGTAATACTGAAGAGAAGTAAGGAAATTTGAAAATAGGCTTGCAATGGCCTATGTGCAATCCAATCCATATTCCATATACCTAGACAAGGAATTGAAGTCAATGATGCATGCAAAGTGCATCACCATTAGTTTTTATGTCTTTGTACTCTTCGTAGAACAAGGGTAAGTTGGAACGGTGTGAAAGCTGCGTTTAAGGGATCATGCTTATAATGACAAATGGACGTGCATTTTCCTGGTGAAAAATGAAGTTTTATGGCTCGGTCACTACATTGCAAGTGAGGCATCGCGGAGTTTCGACCTGCGCGACTTGACGTTGGATGCATTATGCATAATTTTCCTATCCCTCACACAAGCTAAAGCCAAAAAGTCTGGATCATTAGTCCTAAATAATAAATTTGATTCATGAATAATTACTTTCCGTTCTAAAATCAACAAAAACTTGCTATTAAGTGAAAACCCCTAATACATTTACATTAAAAATTCATTATGGAAGTTACAAAAGAGTTTCCGAAAAAAGAGCATCACAACAAGAAAATTTGTTTCAAAAGAAAAATCACTTGGTTGAATTCGGCAGTGACCATCATTAACACGTTACATGATCCAAAAAGAAAACAAAAAACCTATAACTAGTGTTATGGGCAAAAAAATCAGAGGGGCATTAATAAAAAAAAACAAGTATATATTTCTTTTTGTTTCTTTGTAAGGGGAAAGACTATAAGTTATATTTACAATTTACCAACGTGGGATGAGATAAAGGAGCAAGACATCTGGCATTCTATTATTGGCGGTCACAAATTCAGAGAGATTGTTTGAATAGAGGATCCAGAGTTGCAAGATATGTCTTGACTAAGCTTGAGGCGTATAAGGATATGATACCAGATCTATTTCCTATTATAAAGCCAACTCCCCTTCGGGGCTGTTTACCTACAATGATTGAAGCTGCAAAATTTGAATATCCAGATTTGCCCCCGGTTTTGTGTCTTAGGAGTAATTCACAAAAAAAAATATATCCGAGGATATCATGGTAATTTAAGTCTAAATATATACGAGTATTTCTAAAAATCTGAACTTCGCATGTGACCGAGCGAGAATAAAGAGTAATAATTTGTTGTATCATTTACGCATCAGTTTGATGTATAAACAGTTTGTAGTACGCCACGTTGGATCTACAACCTTTTGCATTAATGCCAGGCCGTCGCCACTAGCTTAAGTTGACGACGCATATATCGAATCAACAAGTTTTCGGGCACGTGCAAAGCATGTGTGTTAGTTTTTGTCACTAATAATATGAACCCTTAGATGTACAAAAAATGACGGATGTATTTGTTTGTCCTTTTTGTTTCTCAAACCCCGTGGTTTATTGGAAATGCTAGCTTGACTAATGCAAATCCCGTCAAAAATCTCATGATTTATAAATGGGATACCACTATTGGTTGGGGTGATACCAATTCAGCGATCCAACGGTTAAGATTCGTTAATATTTATTTTTTCTATATGGATTGGTATCACCCCAAATAATACGGGTATCCCATTATAAATAGTGAAAAATCTCGATCCACACAACTGCATGACCCTACAATTACCGATTTCCAATCTCAATAGACAGTTAGAAACCATTTGATCCTTTCTCAAAAAAAAAAATTGCGGTGAAAATGGCTACAGGTGTAGCATCACTCTTTGTTGACAATACCGTACCTATTGGATTTTCTTTAGCACTCGAATATCTCTTAACGAGTCGCATCAACCTAAGGAATCTTTCGATTCATAGTAGATTCGCCTATAAACCAGGACGCGGAGCCAATTCCAAAAATCTGAGGAGAATCTAAAACTTTAAAAACTATGTCCCTTGGCAAGGGACCATTATCAGCTGGATGGAAATAAAATGGACCCAAAGTACCCTATTTTAGACCACCCAAATGATCGTGCTTTCTTACATCTCGCTTTCAAAATTAGTTAGGCCTACAATATTGTGTGAACGATGCACGTGAGTTGCGTAATCTAATTTTGATCCTTTGCATGAAATGAGTTTAAATATGAGTAGGGATCCTTTCGCATTTTTATTATCACACTATCTCACACGTTGGATTTTATTTTTGCGAATAAAAATCAAACCGTAACTGATTTGAAATTAATATTTTGGGGATATGTTACTATTACATTGCTATATGTTCTTACTGAAAATGAGCGTAATCCGAAACGTATAACACTACCATCTACTACTTTGAAAATGAGCCGTTGAAAATTAAGGAAATTCTGGCTGTCGAAATTAAGATCGATAGATTGCGAGGTTTTATATTTTGGAATGTGCTCATTTTTGGTAGGCATGTAGAACTTGGTAATATGAACATATCCCCAAATTATTAGCTTCAAATCCGTTACGGTTTGATTTTTATTCACAAAAATGACGTCCAACATGTGAGATAGTGTGATAATAAAAGTGTAAAGGGATTCTTGCTCTTTAAATATTGATTATAAAACATGTTTCTTGTCCTAACTTCTATTTTTTTTTAAGCATTAATAAATGAATAAAAACTAGAAGTTTAGTACACTGGGATACGTCATTCCTAACGTATCATTGAAAGTAATGGAATTTAAGAAATTAGGAATTGTGTGATCCCAGATGGAAGTGGTGAAATTATTAATTTCGCTGCTATCCTCCGCGTTGTTTGCAAGTCTATCCGCTGCTTGGTTTCCTTCTCTGTAGATATGAGTGAGTGCGTGGTGTGGAATAATTTGGAGAGCGAGGACGATTTCTTCGATCATCGCTTGAAGGTACCAAGGTGGTGGTGTTTTTGTTTTGATGAGTTGTACTAGGCTGTTAGAGTCTGTCTCGAACCAAACTTTTGTCCATTGGTGGTCTATTGCAGTTCTTACCGCCAGGAGAAGGGCCCAGGTTTCTTCCATAAGAGCAGTAGTGATTCCCAAAGGTTGGGAAATTGCCTTGATAGTAGTGATGCACGATGATCCGCAAATAAAGACCGGCCCCTGCATGTTCGGGGTGTCCTCTCGCGGCTTCATCTGTATTTATCTTGATCCAGTCTGGGTCTGGAGGTCTCCATCAGATGTAGATTGTTCTTGTGTTGTTGCCACAGGAGGTGGTGGTGGGATACTGCGAGTGGTTCGGTAGGAAGGTGGGTGATAAACTATTGGCCCAGGTGAACTCGTGTTGGAATTGGAAGGCCAGCCGGAAAATGTCAGCTGGTCTTTGTTGTTGTTTCCTATATACGAGGTGGTTTGTGGCCAGCCAGAGCGTCCATAGAAGGAAACAGAAGGCCGTGGTAGCATAAGATGGGATTTTTGAAGTTAACAAATGTTGCAAGGTTGAATTTTGGTTAACTGCTAGGGGTTTGTGTCGGGCAAATTCTGGGTCGCACATCAGTTGGAAAAAACATATTTTCCAGGCCTCAATTGCGACTCGACAGTGAAGCAGTAAGTGGCTTTCAGATTCTGAATCTAGGTTGCAAGGCGTGCATAAGGGGGAGGAGGTGAGACAGATACAATGTAGGGTGTTGAAGGTTGTTAATCCTTCATTAAGAGCTTTCCACAAGAAAAGTCGTATTTTCGGTGGGCAGGGGAGCGTCCACAGGTACTTGGGTGGGGGTAGAAGGTTGGATCGGTTGGTTTCAAGTTGGAGTGCTAGTTGATTGTATCCCGAACTGGCGGTGAACTGGAGTGCTAGTTAATCCTGTGACAATGTTTTACTATTCGAGTCAATTTCTAGCATAGTCTTTTTTTTTTTTTTTTTTTGACAATTTCTAGCATATATCTTCTTAAAAGAAGTATATAAAACTTCATAAAATGAAAACAAATCATTCACATAATCTTCTTAACTTCATAAAATGAAAACAAATCATTGAAATGTGATATGATTGTGTGAAGTCGAACCACAGTCCTCCAGCGCACTCGTACGCACTCACAACCACTACTCCAACTACATGCACAGTGGTTGTTTACCAAATATCTTGAAACTATATAAATTTTATACCAAACCGGGCATGGAGCCATGATTTTTCCACAAAGAGACAAGGATAATTTTATTTTCAAACACAAACAGTGACAACAATAAATTAAGAACGCGCAATTGGGGATATCAAAACTAATTAGGGGATATGAATTACTTCCCCCACCCCCATGATTTCGGCTAAGGGGTGACCAATTGATATGAAAGTACTAAAATATCTTTTGGTTAATTAAAAAACTTTATGAAAATATTGTTATACTCTTTCCCCTAAAACATTAAAATCAAAAACCAAAACATATATCTCCATTTCTAACATTAGTTCTGGTAGTCCTTTAGGTTTAGGTTTTCGTTTTTTTTTCTTCATCGTTCTTCAACCATTCCTTCTCTGATTTTTTTTTTCTTCATCGTTCTTCAACCAATACATATATCCCCCATTTCTAACTTTGACTTTTTTTTTTTACATTCGGTAGGGATGAAGACCACGCCGGAAGTGATGTAGACCATGCCGGTACTGAGTTCCGGCATGGTTATTTATGATGAAGACCATGCCGATACTGGGTTCCTCAGTACCGGCATGGTTATTTAGGATGAAGACCACGCCGGTACTGAGTTCCGGCATGGTTATTTAGGATGAAGATCACGCCGGAAGTGATGAAGAACATGTCGGAAATGATGAAGACCACGCCGGAAGTGATGAAGAACGCGTCGGAAATGATGAAGACCATGCCGGAAGTGATGAAATTCAATGCCGGTACTGAGTTCCGGCATGCTCGATATAAATCTTTCCATGCCGGTAGTCAAGTGAAAAACAAATATCAATTTTCTGGATACTTTTCATCATGTTCCGGCATAGAAATGTAAGCAAAAACCATGCCGGAAGTAGTTCTGGCATGCTCGAAAACTAAATTACCATGCCGGTACCTGTTCAAAACCAGAAAAAAAAATCAACATTCTTAAGATCAAAACCAGAAAAAAAATCGTGGCAATAATTTATGCACATTTCCAACAATGCCGGCATGGGTTTTTTGTTGAATACCATGCCGACACCGAGCTTTTTCAGCTACAACAATGGTGGATTCAAAGACAAAAAATCAAATTTTCAACCTCTTAGCTGCAATTCTCTCATCACAATCATCTTCCATTTTCAAAAAAAAAAAAAAATTCCACTCAAATTTTTTTCCCCTACTTCAACTCCTCACTCACACAAATTAAAATAAAAAATCAAACTAATCTATCCCCCAAATACTTAACATTTTTACTAATTATAATTATTCACTAATTAGGATTAGTCACGGCTAGATTAGGAATTAAAAAAATAATTACATAGGGGGTCACCCAGAATTGCTATTGGGACACCAATTTTGTCCTCTAGCTATATCCCCCAATTAGTTTGGATATCCCCCAATTGCGCGTTCTAAATTAAGCCGAAGCTAGTTAACTTAATAATTATCTTATCTTATCTTATCTTATCTTATACTATAATAAAAAAAAAAGCCACTTTTTGGTGAAGCCTTTGTTTTGGTTGGTCATAAAATAAAAATACAAAATAGTTTGGTGTCACCTTGATATTAGTAATATGATCATTTTATATATGTATTCAAGGGTGAAAATGTACAATAAACCAATGTTTATACATTCATAGAAATGTCATTGTTTTAAAAATAAATCTAGAAATTTAAAACCTTGATATCTTTCAAAACACACACCGGATTTTGCAAAATTAGTATATTTGGAAAGCTCTTTGAATTATCTACGTAATGAGTACAAATGAGAATACTAAATTTTAATTTGAAGATTTTTTTTACATTACTATCTAGTTTGGTGGTGTTAAAAGAATCAAATTCAAACTTGTACATTGCACGTGTGATCTTACTAGTCTTAAGTATAATATTTATAGTTGCAATAACCATTCATTTTATAGTAATGTCTAGTTTTGATAACTTTCATCACCCAAAACATTCATCATCGACGGCAGAACTGGTATGCTTTGTGTGCCTCTTTTTCTTAACTACAAAAATAGAAATTCCCAATTACATTAGTGATTACTGTTCAATGTTACGATAATGATTAGTGTCTCATAGTTTTTTGGGTCGAATAAAAAACTACATGTTGTATTACATATAAATAAAAATGAAAACACAAAAGTGTTGATGGTGGTTTTTAGTTTAAGGAGAAAACTGTAAAAGTATGTTTACCTGACCCGGCATCAAAAATAGTGGACCTTGATATGTCTATATTCCGCAAGGAATTTGAAGAAAATATATAAAAATATGATGAGTGCATATGCCTCTCTTCATATTGTATTGAAACTCAATCTCCTAGATGAATTGTTCACTAGTATAGAGCCTAATGAGTATTTAAGTTCCTAGCTGCATCATTCCCTAATGCCGGGGCGTGCTACATAATAAGCTCCTAGTTGCATTATTCACTAATGCCAGAGCCTGTTGAGTATCTATTATATGCTCTTTTCTTAGCTGAACTCTCAATTTTGACATGATATGACGATTAATGTTCCTTCTTAGCTGAATGACATTAATTTCCCGAAGTGTCTAAGTTGAGATATGCATGAATGTACTCAACCAGAGGAGGTGCGCTGCTCTCCAAGATGAAATTAGTGATTTTGTACCAACGTGCAAAATTCACCAAAATTGATTAAATTTGTGTCAGCTCGCAAAATTCAATTTTTCTAACCTAATTTTATTAATTTACAAAAATTAGGTTTTTGCGGCATGCGCAATATCTCGATCCCTATTGGTCAAGACTAAACCTAGGCAAACTAGGAAATTAATCCATCATGGAACTAGTAGGAGCAAAATCGTATTAAAAGTTGGGAAATAAGAAATAAAGGGAAACTGTGGCACATAAAAGCAGTAGCAAAAGGAGCGCATCCGCGCCGCTTAACCGACCGGTTTTCCCTATCCAGCACCTCTCATGGCCAACCGGCCATACCCTACCTTGCTTCCTGCCGGCCCTTCTTTCCCACTGGACGATCAAATTTCTCCAAACCCGCAGCCTACACTTATAATTAAACATGGAAGCTGGCTGGTCGACGTGCTTAGTTTCTTAAGAAATTGAATCTAGATTGTCCATGTCAGTCTTAAAACGATCACGGCCATCCAACTTGGCAGGCCGATTTATCAAGCTTAGCCTCCTCTTGGCATGGCCAAGCAAGATCCACAACATTCGCCGGCGGGCCTACTTATGTTCCAGCCAATCAGAGCTCTTCTAGCCTGCATGTAGCATCCATTATCGCTAGCCAAACTAGGCTAGTCACGCTATTGAAAAAAGGTATTAAACGAGTTAAGACTGGACATGACAGTCTCAAATCCATCATGGCCGTCCAACTTAGCCAGCCTAATTGGATGGCTTAGATTTTATTTTAGGCAACCAATGAAGTGCCGGTATGCTTATCAGCGGCTCGACATTATCCTTTGCCAATTACGTTGCTCACAACCTGCCAGCATCATATCAAATCGATCACCTAAAGTAGGTTGGTCACACGGCTTAAAAATCCTTGTATTCAACTAACGGCAGCACGCGGCTGTTGCAAAATGATCTCAGCCATCCAACTTGACCAGCCAAATTGACCATCCTAGATCCACTTCTGGGAGACCAATACGATGTCGTCGTGATCGCCGGCCGCCCATCTTCCATGAGGACTGATCAACTCATCCTCAATCTGCTGCCCAAAGATGGCTGGTGTTGATGGTGGTTTTTAGCTTAGGGTTAAAATCGTAAAACCCTAGTCAGACAGTGACGTCACAGAACTTGAGTAATAATGTCTCCACTAAGCGCATTTATTAAACCATTTAATATGTCTGCGAGAAAATTACCAGGGTACCTTTTTTTTATACTAATTAGGGTTTCGATAGGTCAAACCCTAATTCCCACACCACCGTGCTAATAGCAAATCGTGTCAGCCACGCCTTCGCGCTAAGGCATGCCAACCGTGCCAGCCGCACCACCGTTCCAATGGAAAATCATGTCATCCAAGCCTTCGCGCCAAGGCATGCCAACCGTGCCAGCCGCGCCACTGTGCCAATGGCAAACCATGCCATCCATGTCTCCGCGCCAAAGAACGCCAACCATGCTAGCCGCACCACTGTGCCAATGGAAAACCATGCCATCCACGTCTCCGCGCCAAGGCATGCCAACCATGCCAGCCGCACCACCGTGCCAATGTCAAACCATGTTAGCCACGTCTCCGTGCCAATGCATGCCGACCATGCCAGCCACACCACCATGCCAGCCACGTCTCCGCGCCAAGGCATGCCAACCGTGCCAGCCGCACCACCGTGCCAATGGCAAACCATTCCAGCCATGTCTCCGCGCCAAGGCATGCCGACCGTGCCAGCCGCGCCATCGTCCCAATGGAAAACCATGCCAGCCATGTTTCCACGCCAAGGCATACCAACCATGCCGGCCGCGCCACCGTGCCAATGGAAAACCATGCTAGTCACGTCTCCGCGCCAAGGCATGCCGACCATGCCAGCCGCACCATCATGCCAATGGAAAAGCATGCCAGCCAGGTCTTCGCGCCTAAAACATGCACAAGCATGCCAACCATGCCACCATATTGCTGGCTGCCAAACGAAGGGTTGCGACAATCGATGGCTACCCTTCCCCCTGAGATGCAGATCCCAGCCGTATAAGTTCGCCACCAAACGCGTGGCAACTTCTGGCCCAGTGCCAAAACTACACTGTTTGTACCAAACCTTAATTTGGCCACGCCAAATCCATGCCGTCCATGCCACCATGCCGTTGGCTACCAACATCCCTCTTGAATTCTTCCTGAGTTTTACTTTCGGGCTGTTTTCACCTCCCGAACGAGCTCAAACCTAAATAGTCCTACGTAGGAAGATAGGAAATTCTTTTCTGTACATAATGGAGTGACGGACCATCGAAATCCGAGTCCATATGAGAATTCTACATCAATTCTATTAAAGGGCGCTAATTAAGGTTTCAACATACCAAGCCCTAATTTAGAAAAAGCCGCAAGCGCTTCCCTTCCAAGCCGCACACTGCCAGTGGCTTCACTCCACCTTAAATCCATGTCGGCCATGCTTTCATGTCGCTTGCTACCAAACGAAGGGTTGCAACGATCAACAGCCACCCTTCCGTCTAAGATGCGGATATTATCCATCCAAGGTCACCAGCTAACGCATGGCCACCTTTGTCCCAACGCTAAAATCCTATCTTGGCTACGCCTAAACATGTTAAAGACATGCCGGCCATGCTTTCATCCGCTGGCTACAAAATGAAGGGTTGCAATGATCAATGGCTACCCTTCCATCTAAGATGCAGATCTTAACCGTCCAAGTTCGCCACCTAACGCATGGAAACCTGCGTTCCAAATCCAAAACATCACGGTTTGCACCTAAACCCCAATTTTGGCCGCGCATACTCTATGGCAAAGCCATGCTCAGTGCTGGTTGCTAAAACGGAGGGTTGCAATGATCAACGGCTACCCTCCTCTTTGATATGCAGATCTTGATCGTCCAAGTTCGCTACCTAACACATGGCAACTTGCGTCCTAAAGCCAAAACATCACGGTTTGCACCTAAACCCCAATTTTGGAGGCGCCTACTCTATGGAAAATCCATGCTCAACGATGGCTTCTAAAATGGAGGGTTGCAATAATCAACGACTACCTTCCTCTTTGAGATGCAGATCTCGACCATCCAAGTTCGTTACCTAACGCATGGAAACTTGCGGCCCAAAGCCAAAACATCACGGTTTTGCACCTAAACCCTAATTTTGGCCGCGCCTACTCTATGGAAAGGCCATGCTCAACACTGGATGCTAAAACGAAGGTTTGTAATAATCAACAGCTATCCTTCCCCCTGAGATGCAGATTTAGACCGTTCAATGTCGCCACCTAACTTGCGGCCCAAAGACAAAACGTCACGGTTTGCACCCAAACCCTAATTTTGGCCACGCCTATTCTATGAAAAATCCATTTCGACTCTACCATGGCCACTGGCATGCCACCACGCCACACGTAACATCATGATACACGTTTTCCCATGAAAACACTCGAGACATCTAACAAATGTCACAAACTGGGGGATGCTCATAAAGGGTATTGGTTTGGCGGTTTATAGCATGCGGCGTACACTACTCCCGTTACAAAAAAGTATCATAAGAATGAGTCGGTCAGTAAAAGCAAGGAATAATGGTAAAATGTTTCTTTCATTATGAAACATCAATTCCAGATGTTACCCGTTACCACCTCCTTCCACTTTACTCAACCGTTTTTATTTCTTACGAGACCAGAGTACGTTTGGGTTATAACTTGTATAAATAGGTCTTACCTATTTCATTAGAACAACAAGTTCTCATCAGGAGCATACAACACTCAGAAAACTTTTGCAAGCTCTCCATCTGTTAGCTTCCCACTTTCTGATACAAGTCGTATAACAACTACTCTTCTAGAATCAACTATTCTGGTCTCAACACTTTCTTCGCTTCCTTCCCCAAAACCAACCCTTCTCCTTCACTTTGTGACCGAAGCAAGTCTGGAACGACTATTTCTTGGTTTAGGATGGATTCGAAATTACCAAAATCATCAGAAACCGTTTTCACCCTCAAACAGCTGGTAACGCCTTTTTTAAGACATTGATTTTCGCGGCTAACTAAAACGGTCTATGAACAATGATGCTTCATGAACATCGATTATTTTGAGTTGCTTTCTTAAAAGCGATGCTTCACGAGCATCGAATACAAGCGATATTTTGTGAATATCAATTTCACAAATAATTTAATTATTTAACCTAAATGGCAAGTCTCACGACTTGTCCTATCACATATGACTGCCTGCCACTTAGCTTGCGTGTGATTGGTCGAAATAATTAGGTCTTGCAAGCAAGATTCACTCAAAAACTACCATGTAGGACTTGTTCCATTCCTCATGTAACTTGCTACATATTTTTTACAAAATACTCGAGACATCAAATATGTCACAAACTGGGGGATGTTAATCAGGGTATTGGTCTTGCGGTTTACAGTGTGCGTCGTGTAACACCCCCATTATGAGAAATTTTCAGGAAAGGACGACAGTTAGTGGCAGTAGAGAAGTAGTGGGAGTAAAACCAACCAGCTTCCCCTCATAGTAGGGATGTGGTTTTCACCATTCTATACGATCCCCACTTCTCCATCACTCAACTACTTCCACTTCCTATGAGATCAGTGTATGTTCGACTATGAATTATAAAAATAGATTTTCAATCTGTTTCAACCGACAAGAGTTCATTAACACAAGTATTTAGAAAACACCAAGAACTTATAACTTACATTCTGCAAGCAGGTTCTACATTATGATACAAGTCATAAAACAACCACACTTTCATAGTTCATCATTATGATCTCAACACCTTCTTTGCTTCCCTCCCTAAGATCAACCCTTCTCCTTCATTTTGTGACCGAAGCAAGGCTGGAACGGCTATTTCTTGGTTTAGACCAATACAGATTGATCTCTCGAATCTAATGTACTCATGTGCAGTGCATTTGTTTAGGGTTTAGATTCGTTTCTCGGCGGCACATCCAATTTAATTATTTTGAGCAGAATCAATTTTTGCCCCAAAACAAGAAAAAAAAACAAAAAAACAAGCACATTCTTACCTTTCCTGATGCACTTTCATCTCCACCGCATCCAAACATATGCGTGCAATAATCTAGTTTTTTTTTTTTGCACCTATGATAAATTGTAAAAGTTCTTGTACACTATTAAATAGTACTAAAATAGAAGTGAGACAAAGAAAAGTGGTGGAGGGGAGCGAGCAAGGCCTCAGCAGAATCGCAATTCACATCCATTGTTCAAAGTTTGAATCCTCTTAAAGGTTGAGTGGTACTTAAATTGTTTGTTAGGTCACAAAGCAATTCGCAGGGCCTATGGTTTTTGTTTTTGTATTACTAAAGAACTTTTACTTCATAGATTTTTTTTAAAATAGTCCCTAAATGTATTTCAAACATTAATTAAATGAAAAATAAATGAATTATAGATTTTAATTATGAAAGAAAAAATATCAAATTCTCAAATGTAAAATTTATTTTCCAATTCAATAGAGTAACTAAATTATATTTAAAAAATATACCTTGAAATGTGATCGCTTTCATATATCGTCTGATAAGGATTGAAAAATCCTAAAGCCTTGTTCACTTAATCAGTTACTTTCTTTATTCTCCGTACAACATATAAACACCAAATCCCTAAAGCAGATGAACTAAAAAAAAGAACGTGCCACAACTTTATTACACCCCAACTCCATTACGTTGTTTCAGGATAAAAAAAACAAGGCTGCTAATGGGGTACCAAATTGCTTGGAGGTGTATCAACCCCAAGGTAAATGATTTTTTGTCTTATTAGCATTTGGTACACCCCCAATCAAAACCAGTCCCCCCATTAGCAGCATTGGAAAAAAAAAGTGGGAAGTGATAACAGACTTGCGTAATCCACTCCCCGGATAACCCCTAATTATTTTTAAATAAAAAACTATTCACGACTTAAAAACCTTTCTTGTGAACGTGAGGGAATCCAAATTTGATCTTTAATATTTTTATAATCATGAGATTAAAATTATGGGTAAAAACAGAAAATATTGTATTATTTATGTTCGGAAGAATCAAAATCATGATTCTCTCTCATGATTCCGGTCACTGATGAAAAATATCTATCCGTTTTTCTTGTCCCTTCCTCCCCCAACGGTTGTTCTTCACCGTGTTCTACCATGTGTCACCGGTTGTTCATTATCGGAAACCATGAAAACTCCATGTAATCTCAGTTCCATGTTTTCCATAACCTACATTATTCTCCCAAGTTTTCCTCTTTTTGGTAACCCATCACTTTCTTGCTTCTTGTTACTCTTTTTGTTGCTCAATATCATGGAAATCAACTATTACAATAATCACATTAGCATTCATACCTTCATCTCAATAAAGAATCACATCATCAATCATCCTATCAATCACAAAGATTCTTAACAATCCTAATAATAGTCAGTACTACAACATTCTTGAATACAAGCTACAAAGCCTCAAGCATATCAACAATTTAATGAATTACCCAAGTGAAAATATTATATTTGTAACTCAGTATGCTAATTATGCTATTCAGCTTATTCAGGCTAGGGTGAAGGAAAAGAAAATCAAAACCACAACAACAACTTCCAATAAACACCAGATTCATATTAACTAGGAAGTTTATAAAACCAAATCAGATAAACAAACTTCCATCTTCAAACCCATACCCAAAAAATCAATAACATTAAGTATCTTAAACACCGATCAAAACCCATTACACCAAAAATGTCAAACACAAATTCAAGAACCATAACAAGAAATTTAAACATTACAAACCACATTGTATGCATTTAGAGACTGAAAAAAAGAGTTTAAGCACTAATAAAAATTTTTTACGTCAGATACATTTCCAGATGTCATACCTTGTTATTAATTGTTTGGCTGATAAGATCGCCACTCCGATTCCTGGCTCTGATATATTCAGCTTGACGTCTAGTTTCTCGGGAAGAATGAATACGAGTACTTCTCTGGTGGTGCCTTGGCCTTGGCCTTGCAGGAGAAGGAACTGGGACTTCCACAACTGGTGCTACTGGATGTTGGTTTTGTTGCATTACGTTTGGTGGTGGTTGCATTGTCTGAGATTCAGTTGGTGGATTATGATCTCCATACCCTGCATCAGTCATAAAAGATACATTCTCAGCAACTCGGCCTACCACTGGACACAACAAATCAAGAAGGGGAAATGATATTGTATCAGCAGGTATGGGTATACCTGCAATCCTTTGAATTTTATTTCTAACAGGTGCAGGCATCAAAATAGAATCAAATCCCTGATGCACCCCGCCTATCACAACATGCATATCACCAATCAATGCAATACCCTCATTGACAAAAAGTCGGTCAACATGGGGATGAGAGGCATACAACACCCACCCAACCCCCATTCATGACCAGGATCCCGTGCAATACTAACACTTTCAGGCAAAAATAAATCACCAATATTATCATCACCATCCCCAATCTGACCGTTATCAGAGCCACTACCACTTCTACTTCCACTCCCAATTTCAAAAATACTATCTTGGAAAGGATATTGTCCTGTATCAGAGTGAGGCTTTTCTAACATCTTCAATACCTTTGTTCTATGGGCATCAACAACAACCCTTTCATGCACCTGATTCTTTACATGCACACATACTCATAAAACACCCAAATAAACTTGGAAAGGAAACAAAGGTTTTGTAAAAGCATATTAGAGTACATGTGGATGATCTCTGGGGACACCTCTCTGATGCAAAGTAAGAGCACCTTGTCCAGGGGGTACTTGATCATGCATAATTTCCAACTTCACTCGCCAATTGTATCGCAAATTCACCCAATGCCAGTTGAAGTTACGAGTATTGGTTCCCTTACATTTGGAGAAGCTATTCCATATGGAAAACTGGATATGGGATAATTAGGATTATGCCAATCAAGTGTCCACTATTGAAGAATCTCTGGAGTCTTCTCAACAACTCCACCTTCACTATAAAAAATTTGAGGCATATTTATTGTTATGAATATGACTCTAACATTTGCAAGTCTGACTATCAAAAAACTTTCTTCTGGAACCAAGATACAGATCTGCTAATGCAAAAGACTGGAAATTTGAAGAGTTGGAGAAAATTTATTTTATATAAAATATTTAAAGGGGGAATTGGTCTTCTATGGATTAACTTATACTATTACTGGGGCATCAGAAACAACTACCCATGCAAAAGAGTAATTATGAAAGTAGTTGGAAAGACACAACATCCTAAAAGCGACTCGATGGCGTGATATAATCCTCTGGATGACGGTTGGAGTGGTTCTGCAAAAAATTACAAGAAGGAACTGCATGTTGGGATCGAAAAATCCTATCAAATGGAATATACTTTTGCACGTACTTCTCAATAATCATACTGGTATTAACAAGCCCATCTCAGTCTGTTGGATAAGCCCAAAGGTCTAAACCCAGGTATTTCAGGTACACTATACTTCATTAGATAATAACAACAATTGATTTAGTATTAATCATACATGTCACTGCAGGCATAATGGAGAAGAATGCAACACCAAGGTTAGGCTCACAATTTTTATTATTCTACTTATACCTAGTACAAGTTTTCTTAATTTATGCAAATTAAACCTTGGCGAGAATCTAGTAGTCAATGGTTAAGTCACTGTCCGGGTCAAAGACATCTCCACTAAAAGTCACACTCGTACCATCCACTTATGGACTATCCATTTCAGCTTTGGGAACAGTATGCAATGTCAACAATAATTACACATAAATGGTTCTGATCATTTTAAGATACTAAACCGGTGATGTACCATGCTCAGCACAACCAATCAAAATACGAGATTCAATTTAACGCTCAAAATCGTATGTCTACACATATTCAAATCCACACCCCCTTTCTTCTTCATTACCATCATGTCCCCTTCTTCTAAATCCAAACCAGAAGAAAAAATTGAAAAAACTTACTGAACAAATGAATAATACCTTAACTATTTCTGAGGATCTTTATCCTAAAGTTTTCATCAACCCAGAAAATATCAACCACGTGAAAGATATTAACTGGAAATGGTATTTCATTGGTAAACTCTATAGAAAGATATCTTATGAAACCAAGGTCATTTCAAAGTTCATAAACTCCAACTGGGAATTACACAGAGATGCTGAATCTAACCTCTATAAAAAGCGAAGGAACTACTACTCCATCAAACTGAGGAGCTTGGAAGACTACAAAGTTTTTAGAAATAGAGTAACAAGAGGAATATTTAGAAATCTCATTGTTCTTACAGAAGTACCTCCTGAATTCCTCTTGGGTACTTTGTAGTCTTCCAAGATATCAAAGAATATTCCTCTTGTTACTCTATTTCTAAAAACTTTATAGTCTTCCATGCTCCCCAATTTAGAAAGCCAGAATTCATTGATGTGGAAAATTTCTATGATGTCATGACTTGGGTACTGGTATAAAAAGTTCTCACTCATATTATACAAGACATCAGAAACATGTTAAGACCAGCTGGAATCTTCCAAGAGGATGAGAAGAATATTGAGGTCTTCTTAAACATAGATGTCACAAAAACTCTCAAATATGGGGTTGATACCTATGAAGAGACAGTCATTTGACACTGGCTGGAAATAACTTAAGCTCTCCCTGGCATTCAGTTTTGCAAAGTTTGTGAAATCTTAGACCACCCTGGTCTGCTATGTGAAAGAAAAAATAATCTTTTTCCTACAACCCCAACCACAACAACAATAACACCTCACACTCAGAGCTTTGCTACAACATTTTCACCTTCAACACCTATTATAACCAAAAGAAGAGGGTACAACGATAAAGATATTGTAGAAGAATTTGAAATTAAAATGAAAATTGGTCAAAGAAAGCTCACCTTGGAAAGGAATAAAAATGACTGCTTGATCTTCAAAGCTTAACCCTCTCAAGTTACCTCACAGGTAACAAACACTGAGGTACCTACTAGCCAAAAAAAAACAACAAGAAATTGATCAACGCTCATAAACCAAAAGATACTTTGGCTAATAGAAAAGGAATAAACATTAAATATGTTGCTAGACACCAAAACAATATTCAGATTCTTGTGGTGGATGTAGCTAATGTTTTCCCAAAAGCTTCTCTAATTCTCCTAACTCCTTTTGCTGACCTACCCACATTATCAGAAATTCAAGCCAGTCACAAAGCCACACTCAAAAACTATAACAAGAAACTTTTGGAGAAAAGAAAGATAGAAAAGAGAACACATACCACTCGTGATCAATTCATCCAAGACAAGACGGACTATAAGAGAAAAGGTAGAACTTTGGACAGCATGGAGTGCACCCCTTTACAAACTAAGAAATTCAGGGACTACCCACCAAGTTTTGGCTACTCTGATGCAGAGGACCAGGAAGAGCTTAGACAGACTGAACTCAACAACTTGACTACTAGCAACCCTTAGGGAACAATTCCTCTAAACAGAACTGAGGTATCCTATCAATTTATCACCTAAAACTTCTACTTTTTCATGATCAAATATTACTTTCAATTATAATAATAATTTCTTAAACTTGCACATTTATTTCACTCACATCACTTGTTAGAGCATTGCTCGGTCGAAATCGCAAGCGTGTCTATCTTAAATTATGTAGTTGAGCATTAAACTTCACGGAGTTCATTAATTGAAGACGAAGAACTACTAAGGCGAGCTTGTGGAACTTCATCAACAAAAGGTATTTGAAGACTGAAACTCATCTATCACTTGGAAAGTCTATTTCTACTCAATCTCATATATTGAGACATATATGGTTTTCGATTATACACATTTGAGATTTCTAGCTGAGATTAACTCGCTTACATATTTCTCGGAATATGTGTTGGTAAGCTTTTGCTTCAACCAAGTTCATCTTATATTCTTGACGAAAGTCAAAAGATGATCATATGAAAATCGCCGAGTAACTTCTTACATGGTTTGTGTGATACAATCATTTGATGTAGGCTTGGAATGTTTCGTTATGATTATTTCAATAACTTGAAAATTGCTTTGATGCTAATAGTGTGTGAAAATGTCTATTGTCATTGTTGATGGTGGTTTTTATTATAGGGCGAAAACTATAAAAGTCTATCTACCTGACCCGGCATCAGATGTAGTAGACATTGATATGTTTATATTCCGCAAGGAATTTGGAGAATATATCAAAATTTGATGAATGCCTATGTCTCTCTTCATAAATTGAAACTCAAGCTCCTAGATGAATTGTTCACTAGTATAGAGCCTAATGAGTATATAATCTCCTAGATGCATTACTCACTAATGCTGGATCCTGCCGAGTATTTTTCCTATACTATGTTCCCCAGCAGAACCCTTAATATTGATATGGTATGACAATTTGTATTCACTCGCAGCAAAGTAACACGAATTTCCAAGTATCAAGGTTAAGGTCCTTGCATAAAAATACTCAATCGGAAAGCATGCTGCTCTCTGCCAATAAACTTAAAGAACTCTGTGTCAACAGATAGAATTCAACCAATTTTGTGATAATTCACAAGATTAGAATATCAACCTGATTCGCAAAATTAGGGTTTTGAGCCGACCTTGCCTGTCGAAATTAAGCCTAGGCGAGCTAGGTAATTAATCCGCCATGGATTAGTATGTGCAAAATCCTACCCAAAATCAGAAAACAAGGAATAAAATGAGCCGCGGAACAGGAGCAACAAAAAAGGAAAGGTGGACATGCCATAGGCCAGCCGGCGCCACCTGCAAGTGTCCACACCTCATGTTGCTCGATCGCCCCTATTTCCTATCGACCAATCAGGTCGCTCTAAACCCGCCACACGCACACCAGAAGTGTGTCCAAACCCACCACACGCATACCAGAAGTGTGTCCAAACCCGCCACATGCAGACCATAAGTGTGTCCAAACCCGCCACATGCATACCAGAAGTGTGGACAAACCCACCACACGCACACCAAAAGTGTGTCCACGCCCATTTTTGGCCGGCCCCCTCTTTTTCGACCAATCAGGTCGCTCTAAACTTTACACAGTATTAAAATATTCAAAGTTGCGCCAATACCAAATTGGCTTTCCAAAAATTGCGCCAATGCGCTAATTGGCATGCCAAACATGCTAAACATGCCACTTTGCCAAAGAAGCATGCCGAATGTGGCAACATGCCATAAATAGCGCGCCAACGTCCTAACCTGCTTCTTGTTCATGGCAAACTCCATAACACTTTCCAATTAGGGTATTCCACGGCTCTGCCTTATGGCATTAGTCGAAACCCTAATTTCCAGTCGTTGGCCAATTACGCCACTTTGGCCCTACAACATGCCACGAGCCATGTGGGACCCGACAAACCCTAAAAATGGCGTCATTCTATAACCTCCCATGGCCATCCTTGTACCTGTGGGTATTCCCATATTATGGCATGTCATAATTCCTTTAATGTTGCCATGGCACCGATTGCATAAAGCGCCACAGTGCCACAACCATGCCACACGCGCTAATTAGGGTTTCGATATGCCAAACCCTAATTTAGCTAAAAGTTGCCATGCCAACTAAGTCAAGTAATTCTCCTAAGGCCTTACGTCTGATGTATCAACAGGTCCGATGTTGCCGGAGCCATATTTGGGTTTAACACCAATATGCCAAAATAGTCGCATGGCTACGCCAGGCGCCACTATGCCACCACACCATTAGCATGTACCAAAGACGCCACTATACTACCATCAGGCGCCAACAGAATGTTGCCATAATCCATGGCCTCCCTTTCTCATGAGTTGCAATCTCATCCTTCCAAACTCTCCACAGAATTGACAGACCTGTGGCAAGTATTAGGAGACCATCTAAGACAATCTTAATAGCATCACATGTTATTTTCCTGTGGCAAGTATCTTGACTTTGACTTGCTACACGTTTTCCATGAAAACACTCGAGACATCAAACATGTCACAAACTGGGGGATACTCATCAGGGTATTGGTCTGGCGGTTTACATCGTGCGGCATGCAACACGCCCATTATAAGAAAGTGTTATAAATCAGGGCAGTTAGTGGCTGTAGGTACCGAATATCACAAGGAATTAACTTACGAACATCGTGACAAATATAAGAGGAAAGAATTACAAAATGATGCGATGATAGAGGAAGCACGGGGAAGTATGAATATTTGTGAAGATAGAATAATCTTGCGAAGTTGAATTGCGATACTTCGCAATTCATATACAGCTGTACAAATTTCACTATAAATAGGAGTTCAAATGTAAAATTCGAGAGGTTCTTTTGGTGAGTATTAGAAATTATCTTAGGAAAGAGAATAGAGAAAGTTGTAACTATTCTAGTTCCATTTAGATACTTCTTTGTAATCAATTGAGAGAATTAATAAGAAAATATCATACATCATCAAGAACTTCTTAAGTTTTATCAATTCTACTGAGGGTGTAGTTGTAGGTTATTCTGCAACTACATAATTGGCGCTAGAAACAGGGACTTGAGGATTGTGATAGCCAAAATTTGAAGGAATTGTGGAAAATTTGAAGATCAAATGGAGTCAGTGGATGGAGATTGCAAAAAAAAAGAATGTAATATGATCACAAAGACAATGATTGATAAATTTCATAATAACATGAAGGGAAAGATATACAAGCGAGATTGTATAGGAAGAAAGATCATGGAGGAGGAGAAAATAACAACTTTAGAAGAATGGGAAAAACAAAAAATCACATTTTCAGTAGCATAAATTCCAAATGAATACTTGAACCACACTTCACCATTGGTGAACACAGTTCCAGTTATGCGAGAAGAGAAGAAAGCTATAGAAAAATGGAAATTAAACCGAATCTTGGTTGATACATGGAGTTCTGTTAATATCATATTCTATCATGCACTTAAAGGGATGGGAATTAAAGATGAAGAAATCACAAATTCAAAATGTCTCATTCATGGATTAGGAAAATCTACAACAAAATCTAAAGGGGAAATAACACTACGAATATTGTTAGGAGAAATCGAAACACATATAGTCTTATGTGTGATAGATATGGAATCTCCATATAATATGCTGATAGGAAGGTCGTGGATTCATGCGATCAAAGCTATTGCTTCAACATTACATCAGAAAATCAAATTTCCTACACCAAATGGAATACAGGAAATAAAAGGAGATCTTGATAGTGCAAAATTTTGTTATCAGATTGAAGTAAAATAGTGCGGGGGGAGAGCAAGAAAGAAACAGTTTCGTAGAAAACTTGCGAAGGAGGTAAAAAAGGAAGAAGAATTCAGAGTGTATACAATAAGAGCAAAGGAAGGGAGAGGAATACCAAGTGAGATTCCAGAAAAAGAAGGGGAACCAGCAAAAATAATCAAAGAACCAACACCTATGGGGGAGCAAAATCCAAGCTATGTTGCAGCTGAACCAACTAAAGAAATAAATATTGGAAGTAAATAGGAGCCTTTATTCTTACGAATAGGAACTAAGATGGATGAAGAATAAGAAAAGAAAACTATTGATCTCTTACAAGAATATAAAGATATATTCGCAGGAAGTGTAGATGAGATAGCAGGAATTGATCCATCAGTGGCGTGTCATAGATTGAACATCGATAAAAACGTAAGACCATTCAAACAAAGAATAAGGAAGATATCACAAAATTATCATGCACAGATAGAAGAAGAATTACAAAAAATGCTAGATGCAGGAATCATAAGGGAATCAAAATACCCAGAATGGATTGCGAATATGGTCATTGTTCCAAAAAAGAATAAAGGGATAAGAATTTGTATAGATTTCACTGATCTAAACAAAGCTTGCCCCAAAGATAGCTTTCCATTACCAGACATACCAAAAATGGTGGAATCAGCTGCAGGACATGATAGAGTCACTTCACTTGATGGATATAAAGGGTATAATCAAATATCACTCGCAGAAGAAGATCAAGAAAATACTGCCTTTTTTGCTCCAAGAGGTTTGTATTGTTATGTGAAGATGCCATTTGGTTTGCGAAATGCGGGTGTTACATATCAACGAATGGTTGAAAAGGTGTTCGCAAAATGGATACATAAAACTTTGGAAGTATATGTATATGATATGTTGATAAAAAAGCAAAGAAGCCAAAGATCATGTGCAAGATTTGAAGGAAATATTTGAACAAATGAGAAAGTTCAACATCAAGTTAAATCCTGAGAAATGTATAATTGGAGTTGCGTCTGGAAAATTCTTGGGATATATAGTATCAAAGGAGGGAATACAGGTTGATCCAGAAAAAGTACAAGCAATTTGTGACATGCCAACACCCGCAATAGTAAAGGAAGTACAAAAGCTAAATGGACTCTTGACTTCACTCGGAAGATTTATTTCGCGAATGTCAGATAAGTGCAAACATTTTTTCAACATACTTAAGAAGGGAGCAAAATTCAAATGGACTGATGAATGTGAAAGATCTTTTCAAGGAATCAAAGAATATCTCACAAATACATCCATATTACAGAAACCAGAGAAAAACGAAGAATTATTGGTATACCTCGCAACAACTCCATATGCTCTAAGTGCAGTTCTGTTGCGAACAGACGCAGGAATATAAAGGCCCATTTACTACATCAGTAAAACTTTTAACGCAGCAGAGAGAAATTATTCTAAAATGGAGAAGTTAATCTTAGCCCTGGTTTATGCATCATTCAAGTTACGAATATACTTCCAAGCACATGTGATAAAAGTGGTAACCAAGGTGCCAATTGAATTAGTTATGAAGAACACCAAAAGGTCAGGGAGAATAGAAAGGTGGAATGTACAAGTAAACCATTACAAGATAAAATAAGAAGTATTATCATCGCAAAAGTCACAAGTTGTCGCAGATTTATTGGCAGAATTTCCTTTGGAAGAAGATGAAGCAGTAGAAGAAATGATGGATGTTGAAGAAGAGTTTGGGAATCCAAAAGACTTGTTAACAGAACCAAATAGATGGGAAATTTTAGTAGACGGATCATCCAACAGTGAGGGGAATGGAATTGGAGTTGTGTTGATCTCACTAGAAGGAGAAAGAACAGCATTCTCATTCAGACTAGAATTTGCATCCACGAACAATGAAACAGAGTACGAAGCTGTAGTGTACGCATTGAAGATCGCAATAGAAAAGAAGCTTGAAAGTATAAGGATAACAAGTGATTCGCAGCTGGTAATTTTTCAAATTAAAGGGGAATATACCACAAATGAGTCTTCCTTGAAGAAATACAAGAAACTTGTTGCTGAATTATCTGCGAAGATACCAAAATGAAAGTGGAGGCATATAAAAAGGAAATAAAATCGACTCGCAGATGCTTTTGCATTCATTCTAAGTATGATGACAAATCCTAATACAAGAAATATCAAAATTCAGACGATTCAACACCCATCGGTGAACAAAGAAGAAGAAATTGAGGAGGCAGTTGCGATGGAAGTAGAAAGAGAATTACCAAATAACATCGCAGATTGGAGAAAATAAATTCATGCATATCTCGCAACAGGAGAAGTATCCAGGAACAGACTAGAAGCACATAAATTAAAGAGTCATGCAACAAACTATGAGCTACGAGAAGGAATTTTATACAGAAAATCTTTCAGTGGACCATCTCTCAGGTGCTTAACTCGTGAAGAAGGAGAAAAGATATTGAAGATGTTACATGGAGGATAAGCTGGAAATCATAGTGGGGGAAGATCTCTAGCGTACAGAGAAAATATACAAGGATATTACTGGCCTTATATGCATACAGATGCAAAATTGTTCGTACGAAGATGCAAGGAATGTCAACGACATGGTAAAAGAATTCATGCACCAGGGGCAACATTAACTTCTTCAACAAGCTGCTGGCCTTTTGGGAAATGGGGGTTGGATATTGTTGGACCTTTTCTGCCTGGATCCGGACAAAGGCGATATTTGATAGTCGCAATAGATTATTTTATGAAGCTCGCAGAAGTAAAAGAAGTACAACATATTCGTGATAAAGATGTTTTTACATTCATATTTGAGAACATCATTTGCAGATACGGAGTTCCAGCACAATTAGTATCTGATAATGGAAAACAATTTGAAGGGTAGAATATAGAGATGTTACTAAGTGCTTTTAGGATAAAATGCGGGAAATCAACTCCGTTATATCCACAAGCTAATGGACAGGCAGAGGTAACAAATAAAACAATCGCAGATACAATCAAAAAGAAATTAGAAGGACATCTCAAAGGGTGGTGCGAGCAAGTACCTAGTGCAGTCTGGGAATACAATACAACTAGAAGAGAGGCAACTGGATTGTCTCCTTATTGCTTAACATATGGATTAGAAGCAGTATTACCAACAGAGGTTGTAATTACGACAACAAAGAAAGAAGATTGGGAAAGAAATTTAAGTGCAGGGGTAATATTAAGTGAACTGGATGATTTGGAAGAAAAAAGAGAAAAGGTGTTGCACCATATGAAGATTTATCAGGAACGATTAGCTCGAGAATACAACAAGAGAGTCATTGAACGTGAATATCAACCAGGTGATTTGGTCATGCGAGAAACACCTCCATATCAGAAAGAAAATGGAGGAAAATTAGCACCAAAATGGGATGGACCATATGTTATCAAAGAGGTTGTGGGAAGCGGAGCTTATCGGCTGATGGATCCAGAAGGGAGAGACATGGGTTTGAGACTTGGTAAACCTTAGAATAGATTGTATTTGAAAAGGTATTATCCATAAAACTCATGATAAATTTTACGAATATTGTTTGCTCGCAGGAAATATGCAAAAATTACGAATTTCAAAATTTTTATTGCGATTAACTTTCATTAAAGAAAGACTCACACATTAACTTGCGAAGAAAACACCGCAATTTGCGAATAAAAGACCGCAATCTGTGATCAGCTTTCAAAAAAGAAGGAAAGCCGCAGAAATATTACACAGGCGAACCTTTGTGGCGTACAACCTAGTTCGCGAAGCAACATTTCGTAAGAGGCAAAGCCCTAAAGTACGTCATTTAAGGGGGTACCTATAAGCATGGCTCAGGGACACCGGAACAACACCAAGGCACTTGAGTACATGGAACTTTATGGGGTACAACCTAATAACGGGGTACCTATCCGGGTTAGACACCTTGGATTCTCACCTAATCTTGCGACATTACGCAATATTATGCGGTGTAACATGATTTAGGTTGGGCGACTAAGGCATATTGTCTTTCCCAAGAAGTGCAGAAAACTATCAAGGCGCCAAGGTACACGGTTGAGTCAAGAGTGCCGGGTGAGCTTGAAGCACATCTGCCATTTTTGACAAGTCTTGGCAAATGATGCATTTGGCCCAAAGATACCCCATAGGGTGCAACCTCGTAACTATAAGCCCTATAGGAAAAAAGGATAAGAGGTTGCGATCAAAAGCTGGTTGTTTGTAGAGCCGGATGGGAAGAGCTAACCTTGTATGGTCGATGTACACTTCCTTGAAGGGGAAGCCAAGGGGAAGATAAAGGGAAGCACCCTCCATTAGGGAGCTGATACGTGCTATAAGACGCAAATGTCACGAGGCTTCTTGTTTGCAAAAACATAAAGGCTTGTCATATTTGTGCAACAACTGAATTTCTGCGAGCATTCTAAAATATATATATATATATATATATATATATACAAAGAGAACACGCAAAACATAACAAAGAGAGATCAATGGGTTATTACATGAAAGTGTAAAAACGTCCTGCGATTTCATCGCAAGATGATAATGTCACGAAGTTGTATATTCGGAAGAATGTTCAAACTTGTCATATTATCGCAAATACAAGAATATTATCACAAAAGAGGTGGCAAAATAAGACCTTTACTTAGGAAGGCATGATAAGACCACAGCAATTAATGAAAATTATTCCATCAATATCATTGAAGAATTTTTACAAGAATATATATATCATGAAGTTCTGACAAAGAAGACAGCTCCGTCAATATCATTGAAGAATTTTTACAAGAATATAAATCATGAAGTCCTAAAAAAGAAGACAACCCTATTGAAGAATTTTCATGAAGATATAACAAAAGATGCGATTTTGCTCGCAATCAAAAACAGATAGTTCGTATTCCATTAAATTTTACGAGAATTACATACTTCTTATACTTCTTCATATACTGAATATTTTTTCACAACTTGAATACTTCTTATAATTCTTCAAGAACGTCCCATATTTATTATACTTCTTAAATGGATACTTCATTTTGCGAAGGTTAAAGTACTTATTATACTTCTTCATACATTGAGTAATTCTTCATAGATTGAATAATTCTTATACTTCTTCATACATTGGATAATTCTTTACGGATTGAATACTTCTAATACTTCTTCAAATATATTTTATACTTCTTATACTTCTTAAGGATATTTCATAAGAATCTATTCTTATATTTCAAAAGGAGGATTTATTATTCACAATCGTAACAAACAGAAGCTTCATAGGTTAAATTGGAGCAGATATTCTAAAACTTCCAACAATGTTTAATCATCTGAAGAGCAATAATAGGGGGAAAGGAGATACTAAGCTAAGTCTTTAAGTTATATTATTTCTCTTCATATGATCAAATGATGCAAAGAAGGAAAGCATTCAATTTAAGAAAGGCCAAATCATCTTCGCAAAATATCAAATGTACTTCTTAAAAGAACAAAAACAGTGGGCAGAATTGTTTGCAAAAAGAGAACCAACAGTAGCTAAGAGAAAAAATTCAAAAGAAAGGAAAACGAGAGAATCAATGATAATTTGAGAAAGAATATTATTATGCTTCATCAACACTTTGTGCTGGGTCTTTAAGATGAGCAGGGTCATTAGTAGCATTCGAATTTTGCGAAATATCATCCTTTGTAGAGTCTGCAACAGGAACATCTCTTTGAGGAACAAATTCCTTTTCACCATCAAATCCTTCATCATCACTTTCATAATAAAAATCACTATCAGGATCACGAACAACTTCATCATCATATATTTCCAGAGGAGTAATCTTCACAGGAGGCAAGGATCTTGATAAGAGAATGTTATTCACAAAGACTTGGGCTTTCAGATGACTTTCACGAAGTATAGCTTTCTGATGATTGGTATCTTCGATATCTTTGGAATAAGCAAGATAGTTGAATCTCCGAGTAGCACGATCACGAGAGTTGATTAAGTGAGTAGAAAGCAAAGCATTTTTCTTACGAAGCTCAGAACAGGAAGCTTCTAATCCAGCTTTAGCATTGCGAAGGTTGTTCTATGATTCTGCGAGTAAAACAAAATTTAAAAGGTCAAATTTGCGAATATAACAAAATTTAAAGATACATCAGAGGCAGTCAAATTTTAATGACTACCTTCTCTTTGATAAATAAGAGATTGAGCTAAAGATAGACAACAATTCTTCATTTGATCCATCGCATTATCAAAACCATCACCAACTAATCCTTTAAGTCTAGATTGAAGCTTCTGATCTTTAGAAATAAGAAAGTTTTTATCCTTCGCAAGTTTGGTATTAAGACTTTTTAGTTCAGAATAATCTTCTTCAAGTTGATTCTTCTTAGTACTTAAGATTATATTCTTATTAATAAGGGACTTCTTCTCAACAGCAAAGGAGCTTCTCTCTGCAACTGAAGACTTCTTTAATTCCTCAAGTTCATCTTTTAACAAAGAAAGAAGATTTTCTTGATCGCAACATTTATTCTGAAGAGTATCTAATTTTTGCGAAGAAACGATCATTGTATTCAAATACGAGCATTTCTCTTCTGATAAGGTTTTGTTCTCTTCTAATAAGGTTTCTACTCTCAAGCCGGCTTTAGTTAAAGAAGAAGTAAGTTGAGATATGTCATCATTCAAGAATTTTCGGTCGTAAATCAGTTGGGTATTCTCTTGAAAAAGGGCATCAAAATTATCAAGGGCACACGAATAAATATTAGATAAATGGTAGAATTGGTTCAAGAGGCTTTCATGCTTGGCTTGATATTCTGTTGCATCTGATTCATGGCGAAGTACCAATCTTCTACATTTCTGGATGGATTCTATAAAGGGGAATGGGTTTTAATGGGTGTCTTAAACATATGAAGAACAAAAGTAAACAAAAGGGGAAAATATGAAGATAGTAATCATACCTTTCAATTCATCATTCCTTTTGTGAAGGATCGCACAATCAAGAGAATCATTTTGAAGCTGACAATTCTCTTTGCGGAGATTCTCACATTCTGCTCTTGAAGACTTCAGAGATTCGCGAAGCAATTCAACTTATTTTTCCAAGGATTGGCGTGAAGTAGAAATATCAAGATTAATGAAATTATTTAGTGCTTCGCAAAACTCATATTGCGAACGAACATTAGTAGACTTCGCAGTATTATTCAAAATCTCAGATAACATTCGAAAAGTTGAGTAAATTCCATCTCGAATTTCTTGAGGAAGAGGAGAAGAATTTGAAGGAATAAGAGCAAGTTGTAAATTGTCTGGAGCAATAGCACTCAAAGGATTAGGAGTCAAGATAGGCTTTTCAAGAGAAGATGTTGAAGAAGTATTTTGTGAGGGTTGATCTTGAAGAAGTGTTGATAAATTGACATTGGTGGGATATTGAAAACTGGGTAATGGAGTAGAGGTAGGAATTTGCGAAGAAGTATTTTCACGAGGAGGAGAGGGAAATTCCTTATCCATCTCAGGAAGGAAATCATCAACTGAAATTATTGGTGTGGGTTTAATCACTCGAGATCTCTTGCTGGGGTTGGATTTTTCACCAGCCTACGAATAAAAATGTAGATTAAAAGCTGAGGCAACAATATATTGTTCAAAAAAGAAGACAGATTATTTTAACTACCTTTTGATTCTCGGATTTTCTTCTTCGAAGCTTAGGGCTTGAATTTCTGGGTGGGGATTTCACCTGAGGAATAGTTTTGCTGAAATAAACCAAAATCAAACAATAAATTATACATAAATCAAAGAGGAAAACAAGTGAAAAACGTGAAGATAGAAGAAAATTACCTTGGAGAACTCATGATGATATGAACAGGAGTAGAAAATGGTAACGGAAAGTGTGATAAGAAGACAAAATTGCAGAGGAAAAAAGAGAAAATAAGAAGAAGAAAAGGAAGAGAATATAAAAGAGTTTATATAAGGGAATAACTAGAAAGGGACGGTTACAAAAGACGTGTCCAAATTCTAAAATACTAAGTAACGGTTATGTTCTCACGATCATTTCTTCTTCGCAGAATTTACATGAGAAGAGGCAAGATGTAGGTACCGAATATCACAAGGCATTAACTTACGAACATCGTGACAAATATAAGAGGAAAGAATTACAAAATGATGCGATGATAGAGGAAGCATGGGGAAGTATGAAGATTTGCGAAGATAGAATAATCTTGCGAAGATGAATTGCGATACTTCGCAATTCATATACAGCTGTACAAATTTCACTATAAATAGGAGTTCAAATGTAAAATTCGAGAGGTTCTTTTGGTGAGTATTAGAAATTATCTTAGGAAAGAGAATAGAGAAAGTTGTAACTATTCTAGTTCCATTTAGATACTTCTTTGTAATCAATTGAGAGAATTAATAAGAAATTATCATTCATCATCAAGAACTTCTTAAGTTTTATCAATTCTACTGAGGGTGTAGTTGTAGGTTATTCTGCAACTATAGTGGTGGCAAGAAGTAGTGGGTGTAAACTAACCCGTTTTCCTTTATAATGGGAACGTGGTCTCTGGCATTTACACATGACCCCACTTCTCTATCACTCAATCATTCCCACTTTCTACGAGATCAGGGTGCGTTCAATATGACTTATATAAATAGGTTTTACCTATTTCAACATAAAACGACAAGTTTTGGTTAGAACAACAACACAGTATCCAAAAATCATAGCTTACATTCCACAATCCAGTTCCATATTATGATACAAGTTATAAAACATCCACACCTTCAGAATTAACCATTCTGGTCTCAACACCGTCTTTGCTTCCTTCCCTAAGACCAACCCTTCTCCTTCACTTTGTGACCGAAGCAAGACCGGAACGGTCATTTATTGGTTTAGGCCAAGATTGTACAAATTGATCTCTCGAATCTAAAGTACTCCCGTGCAGTGCATTTGTTTTAGGTTTAGACTTGTTTCTCATCCACACACCCAAATTTACCAAAACCAGCAGAAACATTTTTTAACCATAAACAGTCATCCTCTAAGAAAGTTTCAATGATTGAAATAAGAATTTTAAATACTTAACCATCATTGGATTATAAACATAGTGTGCATTCTTGCATGTACGTGATCCATGACCAGAACTAAAGTATGCATACCCATATGCGTACTTTAAGTTGTGAAATTCCGTGTACCAAGTGCACATACCGGTACGCATACTTGCGTAAGGGTATAGGTCCAGGAATTTTTGTTGGGTTTTGAAAATGTACTTAGGTATGCGTACCCGTTCGCATACTGGTGAACCCAAACTCAGACCGACTACTTAAGTATGCGTACCCGTTTGCATAGTCGAGTGGTTAAAGTTCTAGAATTGGTTTTTTCATGAACTAATACATTTATATATTAAGGAATGCATTCTTTGCAAACCGTGGCTATAATGTTCATGAATTGATTCGAGTGAATCAAACCAGTTTTGCTTCGATTGTGTTCTGGTATACTTCTATGAGAATATAGCAATTGAACAACTATTTAACTAGTTTCATTTGCATCATTTGAAATAGTTATGGTTAAGATGAATAAGGTTGATATGAGAATGTTCATATAGATAACCTCGGTTAACTACGATTGAGTTAACATGGGGTACACGTTTAGGTACGGTTACATAAAGCTAAATGAGGGTACATTTCATTTGTGTATAACAAGCTAAGTTCGATCTAACAGTTGAAAGATATTAGCTTATTTCTAATCAGGTTTTCATCTAATAGTGAATATTGAATGCTTTTTTATCAAGGTAACTTAGATTGCAAACCCTAATTTGAAAACTATATAAAGGAGAACTCTAGCAACATGGAAAACCAATCCCCACACCTCCTGTGTGATACTAGTTGTATAAGGTAGAGTCGATTCTGCTTTAACCTTAGGTTTTTCATGAAACCCTGTAGGTTAACGACTTCAAGACTTCATTGGGATTATGAATCCATATCCAACTATTTTCTTTGTAGTTGCATGTTCTGATATTGCTGTTTCTATCGTGTTTGAGTACTATCTTCTCTGAGATTTGCTCGAGATTTATTCTCCAATAGGCAAGATAAAAAGTAGTCACAAACATATTCGTCTCATCATTTGTGATTCCACAATATCTTATTTCGCTACCATACGATTAAGATTATAGTGAGGTGATTGATAATAGTAGGTTGTTCTTCGAGAATATAAGTCTGGTTTATCAATTGGTTCCTATTCACCTTAATTTATCAAAAGACAGAACAAAACTCGTATGTATTTCTGTGGGATACAGATTTATCTATTACAATAGACTTTTTTGTATGCGACAAATTTGTTTATCAAGTCTTCGACTTTGTGTCATAGCAACTCTTAGTTGTGGGTGAGATCATTTAAGGGAATAAAGTGCGTAGTATCCTACTGGGATCAGAGACGTAAGGAGCATAACTGTAAGTGTGAGATTGATTAGGGTTCAACTATAGTCCAGTCCGAAGTTTATAGGTAGTAAGCTAGTGTCTGTAGCGGCTTAATACATTGTGGTGTTCAAATATGGACTAGGTCCCGGGGTTTTTCTGCATTTTCAGTTTCCTCGTTAACAAAACTTCTGGTGTCTGTGTTATTTCTTTTCCGCATTATATTTTGTTATATAATTGAGATATCACAGGTTGTGTATTGAATCAATCAATTCGGAAATCCAACCTTTGGTTATTGATTGAAATTGATTGATCCTTGAACATTGGTCTTTGGTACCATTTAAGTTACTTTCATATATTCAATCGGGCTCGCAAATTCCTATTTGTTGATTGCAGATTGAATTGAGAAATAGAGATATAAAACTCTTTGATATACTTTTCTCTAGATTGAGTCTGACTGTCTAGTTGATTCTCTTGAGAGTATATTGGAGTTTGTCTATTCAGATTTCCAAACAAAATATTGGGTGTGGTTGTTGTACCCACACTTTTTCAATTGGTATTATAGCAGGGAAACACGTTAAAGACCTAATAAGTCTGTGTTTGTAGCGATCTGAATATGGACAGAGGTGTTATCTCTATAAATGTACCACTGGTCTTCGATGGCTCAAATTACTTATGGTGGATAACATTTATGCGTGCCTTTCTTCAAGCGCATGATTTTCAATCATGGGTTTATGTGGTTAACGACTATAATCCTCCGGTTATTACAGAAGGCGATATAACAGTTCCAAAGGATATTGGTAGATATGATGAAAAGGCAAGGGTACCCAAATATACCTCAAGCTATTACTTTTCCTTCCTATAAGTCCTTTATACGAAAGTGATTGTCTATGGACTGAGTCGAGACAATTCAACTAATCGGTTCACACTTCGTGTGATCGTCTATGGATACGAGATCGAGACAATACAACAACGAAGTATGTTTACTTAATACAAAGGTTCGGACTTAACCAAACACAATAGGATTCACGTATCAAGTAAATAGGAATTAACGTTTGTGCAATTTGCTTTAATTATAATAAAAACAATTATAATGCGGAAATATAAAGTAAATGACACATCAAGATTTTGTTAACGAGGAAACCGCAAATGCAGAAAAAACCCGGGACCTAGTCCAGAATTGAATACTCTCAGGATTAAGCCACTATACAAAATAATACCAACTTCGTATAGTTGAGACCAAGCAACTAAACCTATAGTTCACCTAGTTTCGTATGTATTCCCACGCCTCCAACCTGTATACAAGTCATGTACTTGGACCAATTCCTTTGGTTCGTATTCCAAACAGTAAAATAACAACAAATATCTGTTAAGTATCAACTCTCTTCAACTAAGTGATATGAGTTGCGCAAAGGTTCCCTTGTTTACCTTAACATAAACTCCTTTTCCAGGTTCCAAGATCTATCTTATTCAATCACCAAAAGGTAATCGTTAAGATTAAGCCAACAACACTCTTAATCCAAAGAATTGTGTTGATGCCGATCTTCTCAATTAATTAATCCAATCTACCACAAGGATAAACCGATTATTAATTGGATCCTCATTTACCAAAACAAGTATTGTGCACACCAAAGATTATAAAACTAAGTCAGAAATATTTTATCTCTTCTTTGTCTTCAAATCTTCTTAGATCTTCAATAAACACCTGCACATAACTACTTGAATCTCTTGTGATCAATCACACACAGAACGGAGTCTGTTAACAATGGATTATCACAAGATCGTCTTTAGATCTAACAACAGTCTAAATATATCCCTGTCGAAACCTTGAACTAGTTTGAGTGAATCTTATATCATAAGAGAAGATTCTCAAGCATAAACAAACTAGGTGCAATCAAAGTTCAACCACCATTAGTCAATCAAATCAATATGAAAACTAAAGATAAACCGCAATATCTAGTTTCCCACCAACGGGTCGCGCTAGAGCTTCTTAATCCCAAAGAAGACTTTAAATTGAGCGGTCGTAAGAGATTTCACCTAATTAGATTACTCTCCTCTCCGATAGTCGGATTCACCAGTAACAAAGACAAAATAGGAAGTCTATTGTTACGAAGGATTAGTTTGCTAGAAATGCAAACTCAAAGTATTTATAGACAAGAAAGTTTGGACACCAAGGAATTTCCAAAACCGAAAATATTCTCAAGATATTTTTCATTACTACTCCAAATTCAGTTTTCATAATTCCTGTGAATGCACTGTCCAAAATTACGATCGAAATCTCCTTGGAAAATCTTTAACTAGTAACTGCACATTACTAATTATTATTTTCCATATATAATTGAAAACCCTTAATTAAAAAGATTCTTAACTTATTTAAATTCGATCTTGGGATTTACTTCCTTCTTAGCCATTAAGGAATATCTTTGAACAATAAAAGAATACACATTAATGCGCATGTTCAAAGTGTGTCGACATCTTACTCTTGCAAGTCCTTTTTCATACTTTCTCACTTGAAACCGATTTACCACACTTCCAATCAAGTTTAGAATTGGTTCATCTGACTTTCAAGAACTATGTGATTGATCAAGTAACACTCAATCACAAACCATGGGTTTAACGGTTCTACCAAAACAAGTTTCGGTTCTACCTCCATGTGAGTATTGTACATAGTTATACTAGCTTACCAAAATTCGGCTGACTAGGTACTAGGATCGGTTCCCCACATTTATTTGGTATCTAACTTGTACGCACTGCACATGTCCATAGGATCGGTTCCCATTTCTCAAAGACATGTAGCACATGTTCATAGGATCAGTTCCCCTTTCTTCTATAAACCTTGTTGCACCTCCTACAAGGATCGTTTCCCCTTGTGATGTACTGCACCTCTTACTAGGATCGGTTCCCCCTCTACCAATATTTGTCAGACACTCACAAACCCGATCATACCCCAAGTTATTACTTAAGATCGGTTTCACTAATAAAAGTCATACCAATACATAAGTCAGGCCTCATGTGAATAGTTTCACCAAGAACACAAACAAGTCATGAGCGGTTATACTAATCACACATATTGGTCGTTCATAAGATATGCAATGAAGAACATCCCCAATAACGCCTGGTGATTTCCTTTTCGATTCACAACACATATCATGAAATTACTTCCTTAAAACACATGTAAAAACATTATTTCCTAGAATTAAATCCTCACCTCATACCCATACATAATCACAATAGTATTCATATGATTATGTCGATGTCTTATATACAAAGTTTAATGGTTAAGCAAGAGACCTCATATTGTATTCCTTAATACTATGTCTATCTAGAGTGTTCATGCTTCGCAGTTTTATGTTTTCAATATGCACGACTTGAAAGATACGTTAGGGAATGAAACAGTTCAAGTCAAATATCACTAACCTCAAGTGGAAGGATGATGTTGTGGTTGTAGCTTCGTACTTCTTCACTTCTTCAAGTCTTCGCAATACTTGTAATGTCTCACCCTAATACTTTCAAGCTAACCTATACGAAGTTGACTCTGAAAAAGCGGGGGGGGGGGGGGTCTAACAACCACACCTAATATTTCGATTAGCAATCTGTATGGACAACTCCGAGTAACTTTCTAGAGAATCAACTAGACTCAATCAATAAAAAATATCTCAAGGAGTTTATTATCTCTATATCTCAATTTGATTTACTCAAGAAAATACAATCTGCGAGTCTTAATCAAAGAGAGATAACTTGGATGGTACCAAAGACCAATATCCAAGTGTCAATCAATTTAAATCAACAACCAATAAGGTCGGATATTCTAATTGATTGAACAACACACAACCTGTATTATTTCAATTATATAAAAATATAATGCGGAAAAGAAATAACACAGACACCATAATTTTGTTAACGAGGAAACCGCAAATGCAGAAAAACCCCGTGACCTATTCCAGATTAAACATACATTGTATTAATCCGCTGCAGACACTAGCCTACTTCAAATTAACTTCGGTCTGGACTGTAGTTGAACCCCAACCAATCTAACACTGATCCAAGGTACAGTTATGCTTTTACGCCTCTGATCCCATCATGATACTGCGCACTTGATTCCCTTAGCTAATCTCACCCACAACCAAGAGTTGCTACGACCCAAAGTCGAAGACTTTAATAAACAAATATGTCTAACACAGAAAAGTCTATAAGATAGATAAATTCGTCTCCCACGAATAAACCTATGAGTTTTGTTCCGTCTTTTGATAAATCAAGGTGAACAGGAACCAATCCATAAAACCATACTTATATTCCCGAAGAACAACTCATTTTTATCAATCACCTCACAATAGTCTCAATCGACGCAGCGAAAAAAAGATACCGTGGAATCACAAACGATGAGACGAAGATGTTTGTGATTACTTTTATATCTTGCCTATCGGAGATAGAAATCTCAAGCCAATTATTACAATTGTACTCGTACGATAGAAACAACAAGATTAGATAACACAACTATGATAAAAGTAGTATCGGTCTGGCTTCACAATCCCAATAAAGTCGTTAACCTGGTTTTAGAAGAAGAAAACCAAAGTTTAAAGGAGAATCGACTCTAGCTTAGCAAACTAGTATCACACAGAATGTGTGGGGATTAGGTTTCCCAGTTGCTAGAGTTATCCCTTATATAGTCTTTCAAATCAGGGTTTGCAATCAATGTTAGATTGGTAACAAAGCATTCAATATTCACTGTTAGATGAAAACCTGATTAGATACAAGCTAATATTTATCAACCGTTAGATCAAAAACATAGCTTGTTATACACACATGTACTACACGTTTGTTGGCTTGTGAAAATCGTACCCAAACTTGTACATTAGTTGGTTCAACACTAGTTAACCAAATGGTTAGCCAAATGATAAATTTCATATCAACCATATTCTTCTTCACCATAACTAGTCCAAATGACTCAAATGAACTAGTTAGAGAGTTGTTCAATTGCTATGAGATCTCATGTACTACACAAGACATAATTGAACCAAAAATGATGTGATTCACTCGAATCGATTCTTGAACTATAAAGCCACGGTTTGCAATAGCATTCCTTAGTTAATTAAGATAAGTTCACAAACATCGTTTTTAGACATAACCTACTCAAGTTCGCGGACTAGGTTAGCGTACTCAGGTTCACCGGTTGGAGTTTACAAACTCCAGCAGAAATTCTCGGGTCGATAACTTCCGTCAGTTCGCGGACTGAAACTGAGCTACAACTCCAGCAGAAATTCTCGGGTTTGAGAACTACGCCAGTTTGACCGACTGAGTTGACGGCTCACGTTCCGGTTTTACTTGATCAACAAAGTTTGCAAACTTCAGTTCAAGCAATAAGGACTTATACATATATGTGTTACCACAATAATGTTTGTATCCTCTAATGGTTATTTGTCTAAACTCTCATTTCAATCATTGAAACATTCTCAGAGGGCGTTATATAGTTGTTATTCACAAACTATTTTTCGTCAGAGCGATTTCCAAAATGATTGAAACATAACATGACTTTCGTCACTAGGTAAAGATGAACTTGGCTAAAGCGAAAGCTTTACCAACACATATTTCGAGAAATAGATAAGCGAGATATACTCAGCTCGAAATGACATATGTGTATAATCTTAGTCTATATAGTAATTATAGTTGCAGGAAATCCTATAATACATCCCTCACAAGAATTCATAACAATCAACACATTTTAAGATTAACTTTGTGAAGTCACTATCAAGAGTACACTGCGAAGCCATTGCAGACTAACTACATAAATGACGAAACAGATGACGACAACCTAAACACGAGAAAGATGTGGAGACCTTGTGATATTTAAGAATGTTGCGAATTTAACACTTGAATGATTGTGATAATTTCGCAATCCATATCCGAAAATAAAGGACAACTTAGATGTCATCCACTATGTAATACACTATATAAAGATATGAATAGGCGTAAGGGAGAAATATCTTTTTGGAGTGTCGAGAAAAGCTTTGAGGAGAGAGAAAATCCAAAACAGTGAATGTATTCTTGATTTCATTACCTTCTTGTAAAATTTCTAGATTCAATTAATCAAAAAGTATCATTGTTGATCTTAAAATGTGTTGATTGTTATGAATTCTTGTGAGGGATGTATTTTAGGATTTCCTGCAACTACAGTAATACGACTTTTGTCTCAAGATAGGATATAGAGTAGATAAACTTTTGAGTGATAGATAAGTTCAAGTCTCCACATACCTTTTAGTCGCTGAAGATCCACTGGTTCCTTGAGTAGTCATTCGTTTTGTATGATGATCTCCATGGAGTTCTTGAGCTAAACTACACTTTCTATCCGAGTCCGAGACCTTAGATATAGTAGACTAGAAATCAAGACTTTATAGTTTTGATTACTAACATCGACAAACATGCTTGAGATAGCAACGTATGCGAGTTCGACCGAGCAATTCTCTAACAGACTCTAGTACATTTAAATCAAGCAACTCTTAAATGAATTTTGGTTCACTAAAATATGACAACCAAACTTGACATACCAATGCTTGGTGGGTTCAACCGAGCTATGCTCTAACAATCTCCGCCTTTGTCAATTTTAGTGACAAAACTCTTACAATCATATGGATAAACAAATTACAAGAATTCATTACACATACGCTTGATTCCCGAATTCTATAGCACATAACCTGCATAAATTTAATCCTCAAAAATGCAGCAGCAGCACTATAATAACAATGCTCATACTCCCCCTAAAAGTGATATTGGTATATTTTCAATCCGCGGGTCTTTGTTATACCTATCATATGATTTGTTACTCCCCCTTAGTCTGTGCTTTTCCTCATTCGTTAGATAAACGTTTCAAGCACCATTGACCTCTTCCCTAGTGACACCAATCAACATAAAATTGATACCAGCATCACCCCCCTTTTTGTCACAAAAATGACAAAGAAACGAAAAAATAAAGGACAACACGAAAAGGATCTTACAAATCTCAAAATAGACTTGGAACCTATTGAGTCAAGCACGAGGGTTCCACATACCATTTTTGATAACCAATATCAAAACCGAAACTACAAAGTAATTATGTTTTGATATGTTATCATGGAAATAATTTCCCGGAGAAATTTTCCCAACTAGTTTAGCAAACCAAAAATCAACTAAGCAACTTAGTTCCTTTGCTAAACCGATTGTATGATTACAGCCGCTTCATTCGATAAGACCAAAACAAAGATAAACTTCATTTTTCTCATCAAGTTATAATTATCCATATATCTTAGACCTTTAGATTTTAAACAAGCCAAATACTAGGTTAGTTAACTAGTATTTCCTTGTTTAGGCTTTCGGCTAGACTTGAATAACCGAAACTTCCACTTTGATAAGTCTAACTAAGATCAGAATTAACTTAGTTTATCTTATCTGTAATCGAATTGGACTAAACAACTCAACCCGTCAACATATTCATTCGTTGAGCCATAAATAATTCATACAAACCAATAAATCAACTTGCATAATTATTCACCTCAACCGGAAGCAATTGAAACAACAAATATAACATTAAAGTTCCACTATTGCACCAAAATTTTGTAAGCCTAAACAATTGATACTACACAATAAAACAAAATAATAATTGTTTTACTTAACTAGAAGCAATTGAATTAACATAAACATTAAAGCACCGCAATTGCACCAAACTTTTGTAAGCCTAAACGATTGATATCACACAACAAAGCAAGATAACAAAAGTTTTACTTATCCGGAACCAATTGAATCACACATACATCCACACATCATAATGGAATAAACACATCAATTATACCGACAATTTCGTTTATGCAAACGCAATATATATATCAAATAAAAATAGGCTTTTCTTAAAACAGGAAAACAATTAACTAACAAGATTGTTACCTCAATTTCGCATCTAACTTCTCCAATATGATCGCATCTTCTTCTTCCAGGGAGAATTGATATCAAAATGCCATTATGTTGTCATCCTTATGCAAAAACAAAGAATAACAACAACCAACCTTTACCAGAGAAAGGTTGAAAATCGTTTTTAACAATTGCAAGAAAAAGTTGAAAACCGTCGAAACACGTATGCTTTTATGCTAAACCAAAACCGATTCAACATATTGTGACTTTTTCACATATTGTTTCTACAGGAAAACCTCATGATCCTTTGATAAAGCCTACCAACATGGGCTAGAACTTAATCCTGCTAAATCAAAAAGTCACCCAAACCATAAGGGTTCACAACATATTATGAGATCGAATATCAAGGTAATAAAACTGAAATCAAACATCCCATCAAGAGTATAAAGCAGAGTTTGGATAACTTTGTCTATCTGAGTGGTGGTCAGGATTTATCCTTGGAAAAGATAAATCAAAGGTTGTGGTTCTCCGTGCCACACCCTACAAGTCGCACACGTGGTGTTCATTCCAATATTATGAATTAAAAATGGAATTTCAAAAATTATAACGGGGAGGTTCTAACTCACGACCTATTGTGTCATAAGAGTGGCTTCTAACCATTGTTCCACCGTGGTTGGAATTGATAGAAAAGATAAATCAACAGTGGTTGTTTGTTCAACTTAAATATTAATTAGTATAAGTGTTTTATTAATTAGTATAAGTGATTTGTCTAGAGAGAAGATAAATCTATGGTTATGGTTTGTTCAACTTAAATATTAATTAGTATAAGTGTTTTATTAATTGATGTCTCATTAATTTCTCATGATAAATGATTTATTAATTTTTACATCATAAATATCCCTTAATTAATATTAATACATATCTCCATCAATAGATAATAATTTTTACAAAAATTATTTCAATAGATATTAGTGGTGGTGGTGGTAGTAGAGGAAGAAGTAAGTGGTGGAAGCGGTGGAAGGTGTTACTAAGTGGTGGAGGCGGTAACATTAGTTTTGGTGGAAGAAATAGTGGTGTTGGATGGTTTTAATGGCGGTGGTATTGGTTTTTTCTTTTTGAATCAAAAATAATAAAAAAAATTACATGACGGGTAACAGTGTATTGTGAAAAGTATAGTTGGCTGTTTTTGACACGATCAAAAAAGGCGGATAACAAATACTTTTGGGATGATACCAAATCATATAAGACAAAATGGTTGTTTTTGGTACCACTGCTATCTTCAGTATTAACAAAAAACATATAGTTGAATAAAATAATTGACGACCTAAGTTTGTTAAATATAAACTTTATACATGACATGTGGGATTAAAAGTTATAAGTGTGCCCAATATTCTATGAGGGATGGAAAATTATGGTGGTGGAGAAAGAAGTGATATCTGGTGGTTTGTGGTACTTGCCGGTTTTGATGAGTAGCAATTGACTATGTTAATTATGTGCTACTACAAAAGGATAACACTATAAATTAGAAATGTGGTTCTGTCTGTATTCCCACGCCTCAAACCTGTAATCAAGTCACTTACTTGGACCAATTCCTTTGGTTCGTATTCCAAACAGTAAAGGAATAATAAATCTGTTTGGTATCAACTCTCTTCAACCAAGTGATATAAGTTGCGCAAAGGTTCCCTTGTTTATCTTAACATAAACTCCTTTGCCAAGTTCCAAGATCCATCTTATGTTCAATCACCAAAAGGTAATCATTAAGATTAAGCCAACAACACTCTTAATCCAAAGAATTGTGTTGATGACGATCTTCTCAATTAATCAATCCAATCTACCACAAGGATAAACTGATTATTAATTGGATCCTCTTTTACCAAAACAAGTATTGTGCACACCAAAGATTATAAAACCAAGTCAGAAATCTTCTATCGCTTCTTTGTCTTCAAATATTCTTAGATCTTCAATAAACACCTGCACACAACTACTTGAATCTCTTGTGATCAATCACACACAGAACGGAGTCAGTTAACAATGGATTATCACAAGATCGTCTTTAAATATAACAACAGTCTAAATATCCCTGTCAAAACCTTGAACTAGTGTGAGTGAATCTTATATCAGAAGAGAATATTCTCAAGCATAAACAAACTAGGTGCACAAAGTTCAACTACCGTTAGTCAATCAAATCAATATGAAAACTAAAGATAAACCGCAATATCTAGTTTCCCACCAATGGGTCGCGCTAGAGCTTCTTAATGCCAAATAAGACTTTAAATTGGGCGGCCGTAAGAGATTTCACCTAATTAGATTACCCTCCTATCCGATAGGCGGCTTCACCAGTAACAAAGACAAAAAAGGAAGTCTATTGTTACGAAGGATTAGTTTGCTAGAAATGCAAACTCAAAGTATTTATAGACAATGAAGTTTGGACACCAAGGAATTTTCAAAACCGAAAATATTCTCAAGATATTTTTCATTACTACTCCAAATTCGGTTTTCATAATTACTGTGAATGCACTGTTCAAAATTACGATCGAAATCTCCTTGAAAATATTTAACTAGTAACTGCACATTACTTATTCTTATTTTCCATATATAATTGAAAACCCTTATTTAAAAAGATTCTTAACTTATTTAAATTCGACCTTGGGATTTACTTCCTTCTTAGCCGTTAAGGAATATCTTTGAATAATAAAAGAATACACATTAATGCACGTGTTCAAAGTGTGTCGACATCTTACTCTCGCAAGTCCTTTTTCATACTAGCTCACTTGAAACCGATTTACCACACTTCCAAACAAGTTTAGCATTGGTTCATCTGACTTTCAAGAACTATGTGATTGATCAAGTAACACTCAATCACAAACCATGGGTTTAACTGTTCTACCAAAACAAGTTTTGGTTCTACCTCCTCCATGTGAGTATTGTGCATAGTTACACTAGCTTACCAAAATTCGGCTGACTAGGTACTAGGATCGGTTCCCCACATATATTTGGTATCTAAATTGTATGTATTGCACATGTCCATAGGATCGGTTCCCCTTTCCCAAAAATGTGTTGCACATGTTCATAGGATCGGTTCCCCTTTCTTCTAAAAACCTTGCTGCACCTCATACAAGGATCGGTTCCCCTTGTGATGTACTGCACGTCTTAATAGGATCGGTTATCCTTCCATCCTAGATGCGAATCCTAGCCTTCCAAGGTTTCCAAACAACGCATGGTAACCTTTGGCCCAAAACCCTAGTTTTGGCCACTCCAAAGCCATGTTGGCCATACCACCATGCCGCTGGATACCAACATCCCTCTTGAATTCTCCCTGAGTTTTACTTTCGGGTAATTTTCACCTGCCGAACGAGTTCAAAACCTAAATATTCCCCCGTAAGGAGATAGGAAATTCTTTTTTGTACAAAATGGAGGGGCGGACAATCAAAATCCGAGTCCGTATGAGAATTATACATCGATTCTAGTAAAGGGCTCTAATTAGGGTTTCAACGTACCAAACCCTAATTTAGACAAAGCCGTTCCAAGCCGCACACTGCCAGTATCTCCACTCCACGTTAAAGCCATGCCGACCATGCTTTCATGCCGCTGGCTACCAAAACGAAGGCGTGTGACGATCAACGGACACCCTTCCATCAAAGAAGCAAATCCTTCCCGTCCAAGATCACCAAACAACGCATGGTAACCTTTGGCCCAAAACCCTAGTTTTGGCCACGCCAAACCGCGCCAAGGCATGCCATGCCACATGTGCCAGTGGAATTCCAACCACCTTGCCACGCCATACCATGCCGGCCTTCCCTATGCGGCTACCAAAATGAAGGCGTGCGACGATCAATGACCACCCCTCTATCCTAGATGTGAATCCTAGCCGTCCAATATCACCAAACAATTCATGGTAACCTTTGACCCAAAACCCTTGTTTTGGCCACGCCAAACCGCGCCAAGGCATGCCATGCCACATGTTCCAATGACATGCCAACCACCTTGCCGCGCCATACCATGCCGGCCTTTCCTATGCGGCTACCAAAATAAAGGCGGGCGACGATCAAAGGCCACCCTTCCATCATAAATGCGAATCCTAGCCATCCAAGGTTTACAAACAGTGCATGGTAACCTTTGGCCCAAAACCCTAGTTTTGGCCATGCCAAACTGCGCCAAGGCATACCATACCACATGAGCCAATGGCATGCCAACCACCTTGCCGCGCCATGCCATACCGGCCTTCCCTATGCGTCTACCAAAATGAAGGCCTGCAACAATCAACGGCCACTTTTTCATCTAAGGTGCAGATATTATCCGTCCAAGGTTACCAGCTAACGCATGGAAACCTTTGGCCCTAGTTTGGTCGCGCCTAAACAAAGCCAAAACCCTAACTTTTGGACGCGCCTAAACTAGGCCATATTTAAGCCATACTGATCATGCTTTCATGCCACTGTCTATCAAATGAAGGGTTGCAATAACCAACGACTACCTTTCCTCTTAAGATGCAAAATCTCGACCGTCGAAGGTCATTATCGAGCCGAGAAGTCTCCCAAGCTCAACTTGCCAGACAACAACAACGTGCTACATGTTTTCCACGAAAACACTCGAGACATCAACGCATATCAAAAACTAGGGGATGATCATTGGGTATTGGTTTGGCGGTTTACAGCGTGCGGCGTACACTACGCCTGTAAGAAGAAAGTGTCATAAGGATGAGGCGGTTAGTAAGTACAGGGAGTAATGGTGAAACGCTTTCTTTTATGGAACATTAATTCTAGGCATTACTGGTTGCCACCTCCTCCCATTTACTCTCCCGTTTTCCATTTCTTAATGAGACCAGAGTACGTTTCACTTCGACTTGTATAAATAGGCAGTACCTATTTCCACCGAACAACAAGTTCTCATCAGGAGAATACAACACTATGAAAACAATTTTCTATCTTTCCCATCTGTTAGCTTCCCACTTTCTGATACAAGTCGTAAAACTACTACTCTTCCAGAATCAACTATTCTAGTCTTAACACTCTCTTCGCTTCCCTCCCCAAAACCAACCCTTCTACTTCACTTTGTGACCGAAGCAAGTCTGGAACGGCCATTTATTGGTTTAGGATGGATTTGTACATATTGATCTCTCGAATCTAAAGTACTCCCTTGAAGTACATTGTTTAGGGTTTAAATTCGTTTCTCACACATACACCCGAAATTACCAAAATCAACTGAAACCGTTTTCATCCTCAAACAATTGGCGACCACAGCGGGAAGATTGATCTTTCGGTTAAGCTGTCAAATCTCGATCTCATCGTTCGATTTAGATCTCGGTTACAATATCAATTTCTAATTTCCGATCTCATACTTCAACCCAGACATCAAGGTGGTGGAAGCAAACGATCCTCTCATGGATCGACAACTCAGTTACCTGGCGACTCAGTTACCAGTCATAACACGACAAGGGGTGACTTGGGACTTCCAAGATGGTAGAAGCAAATGATCCGCCCAGGGATCGATGACTCGATTATCATATGACTCAAGGACGACTAGTGACTTTCCACGATCACGACGGCGCTTCCCACAAAACTCAGACTTGCACCTGGAAGATCCATTTTTCGTTAGGAGATCCGAAAAACCAAGTAAGTCTTGCTAGACAAGATACATGGTCTACTACTTAAAATCTTCACAGAGATGATAAAAAAAGATATCCATATTGTTCCGATGTTTCATTTCATGCTTTCTACTATCGCATAACATTCACAATTCCATGGCTTTCCTGGGATACTTATGCTACTTATAGTCATAACCAAAACAACATTATTCTAAAATAATTCATTCCAAAATAATAATCCAAAACCCTCATAGATAACAATCATCTGTCAATTCAAATCAAACCATAAACTAGGCGTTTTGTTTGCCTTTCAAAAAAAAAAACAGTCACCTACCGGTACGTGCCTACTTTTCATAATAATGATTACCCGTCACTATTCATGACGTAGCCTATGTTACTACGGTGATATTCGAAGAGGAATTCTTTATGATGAAGTATTTATACAAGTTTATGGAAGGCATACCTATGGCTAGTATTTGCACCAACACAAGAAAATAAGAGAACAAATTGAAAGAGAAACGTTGGAGTACATAGCTGGAATATGCTTGCCCACTTTATTGCTACCACGCTACCGCTAACACTAGGACGTGATAACAAATATACAAGATAAAAAGGGATCCAACCCCTTTCATAAGCATAACACTTTTTAGAATTTGAATAAGGAAGGGATTTCCTGTTTGAGCTACATATGGAAAGAGGCAACTGGGCCCGCAAGAACAAGTCTGCGCCACGCCAAGCCATCTTCGTACCAAGCCAGCTTCGTGCCAAGACAAAAGTCTGCTCCATGCCCAGCCAACAGTCTGCGCCATACCAAATTCAAGCCAGCGTCCATGCCAAGCCAGCGCCCATGCCAAGCCGATCCAGCGCCAACAGCTTGCATCCTTTCCAGTACCAACATCTTGCATATTTCCAGCGCCAACAACTTGCATCCTTCCAGCGCTAACAGCTATCATATTTACAGCATCTTGCATCCTTCCAGTGCTAACAGCTTGCATCTTTACATCAGATTGCATCTTTCATCCTTCCAGCGTTGCTCTTGAACGCCCAGTAGAAGGGAATCAACAATCTAATTTCATCACACGTAAAGATCGGGAAAGACTTCTCTAAAATCGAAGCAAAGAAAATCAGCAACCCTCCTAAGTTCACAAAGACTATTTTCTTTCCAGGAGATGCATGATTTCTGGGGACTTCTCCAGCAAAATCGTGCAGTCTATGATGAAACATTTATATGAGATTATATATTTACCCAAGGCACAATGTCAAGACATATTTTCAGCCCTCAACCGAACTACATCAGGAAAGAAGATGTTTCCATCCAGGAAGTTGTTCCCAAACCCTAACCTCTCTTGGAAAGCACGATTGATAGATGGAAATGGGGACTCCTAACCACTGTTCGCTTGAAGGGTGTCCAGTTTGAGAACACACTGATTGATTGACGCAACCTATATGCTTCAACGTCCTCCAGCAGCGGCTCCGTTTCAATGTTCAATTCAACATCCGCTCCGCTTTAACGTTCTCTCCAGCAGCCGCTCCGCTTCAGCGTTCTCTCCATAAGCTTCTCTAGGATCCGAAGACGAAGCTTTAGCGTTTTTTTTTTCTCTATAAATTTCAACGTCCTCTCCAAGAACCGAAGCCGCTTCAACGCCTCTTTCCCGCCAAAGATCATGTTCATGGACCGTTTGCTCGCTTACGCATCCAGCCAACCTACTTTGTTCCCATGACAATGTAGTATCTTCTGATCACATCTGCTGCCGAGAACCGGTGCCGCTCGTTTGTTCATACCAGCGAGAGCTTCACCAAAGCACGATCACTACAAAGATGGAAACATGTAAACCACATTTGGGGACTGAGGATCTACACAGAATCCCTTCATTGTCAAAACTCAGAAGACACGGTCAACTAAAAGGTCATAGTCACAATGAGGTCATTTACTTTTCAAGGGTGCAACGTAAGAATATCATCACCTCTTTGTCTAGAAGACGCATGTAACATTTTACAAGGCCACGGTGGATCCCAAGACTGCTCAGAAGAAAAAACTTCAGAAACTAAAGAAAAATGTGACTGGGGACTGCTCATCGCAGTTCATCTTGATGACCATCAAATATTCATGAGATAACCCTAGAGACACGACTGAAACATTTTCCTGAAGAAGCAGAGGGAGCCACGATAAACAACATAACTCTCTCATTTTTACCACTTTACTATCCAGAGTATTTTATCCATGTGATATTCTGAGCATCCCAGCGTCACATCCATAAGAGTACAATAAGCTTGTATCAAATCCCGTGGACGTGGATTCACGGCGATGCAATGAAAGTAGGCTACACATGGGGACTACCAGCACGGGGCACTTTCACCCCCCTCAACCAGGTTATTTCTGATTTCAACATCATCAATGTCGATGTTTTACGAGCCGTAGGAATTTATCAACACGAAGCCGTACATGTGCATCGAAGACTCCAAAAGCACGCCATAGAGATACATTCACATGTTTGGACGTGCCATCTGTTCTAACAAAAATATAACTGGGAACTGCTCACCGCATCCCATTCCATACGATAGTCCAATATTCAGAAGATGGTTCATAGGATGTCTCTTGGAACAAAGTCCTTGAAGATTTGATAGCAGCACGTCGGCAACAAAATGTTTCCCAACTCATCTATTTCATCCAGTGGCTCCGGAAGATTTCGACCATACAAGAATCCACAACATACTGTCATCACGATCAGAAGGTCCATGCACTAAACAACCTAAAATCAAGGATGGACCGACAACGCAACCACATCCATCTGTCCCAAGAATGCAATGGAGTTTGGTAAATTTTTGAATCCACTGGAGAGACATTGTAGATGAAAGCACGGATCCGGACGAGCAACATAAAATAGAAGAAGGTCAATACCTCTCTTCATACGGATGGAGTTTCTAGAGTTTGCACAGAATAAAGTTTCCTTCTTGCTCCATGAGCGGGAATAGATGACTCGGCGCGACTATGCTACCCCGAGCCCGCAACATCCCTCCTGAATTCTTCCTGAGTTTCACTGTCGGGACGTTTTCACCTCCTAAAACGAGCTCAAAACCTAAATATTCCCGCGCTGAAAGATATGAAATTATTTTCCGATTAAAATGGATGGGAGGACTGTCAAAATCCGAGTTCGTACTAGAATTATACAATGATTCTAGTAAAGGGCGCTAATTAGGGGTTCGTCATGCTAAACCCTATTTTAGACAAAGTTGTCATTATCCCACGGAACTAAAGAAAGTTGTTATCTTTCCGAAGCCATTCGTCACCTTCCCACGGAACTGAAGCAAGTTGTTATCTTCCCGAAGCCAACGCTCATGCCATGCCAGGCCAACAGATCAGTGCCCGCACCAAATTTATGCTAGCGGCTCCCATTCGAAGCCGCACTATATGCGCGACTCCCATTCCAAACCAACCAATGCTGACGGCTCTCTCCAATCCAATCCAATGCTCACGGATCCTTTCTAAGCCGCACGATACTTGCAGCTCCTATTCCAAGTCGACCAATGATGACGGCTCGTTCCAAGCCAATCCAACGCTCACGGCTCCTTTCCAAGCCGCACGATACCTGCGGCTCCCATTCCAAGCCGATCCAGTGATAACAACTCCAAGTCCAAGTCCACCAGTGCTAGCAGCTTCCCTTCACACCAAATCTATACTAGCATCTCTGTTTCAGCCTAGCCTGCAGTACCACGAGCAGAATTTACGCAAAGCCGCCAAATACGAGGATCACAGATTCTCCTTAAATCTCGAAAAAGGTTAGTCGGACCTTCCTGACCATCTTTTGATGACTTGTCATTTCGATTTTTGTCCTTGCCAGCCACCATCTTATGCTTACCTCGCAACAATACTCATATTACGATCTAAGCAGGGGACTTAATGTTGATAGTGGTTTTTAGATTAGGGTTAAAACCGTAAAACCGCACATCTGACATGATGTCACTATGACCATTACCATATTTATTGAATCGGTCAGCATGCCTACGTAAGAATTACCAGGGTACCTTTTTTTTTACGTGTCATTTTCCACGGCATAACCCTTAACATTGACCGACATCATCCATGCCAAACCTTAATACTCATGCTACCGCGCCAAGGCATGCCAACCATGCCAGCCGCACCACTGTGCCAATGGCAAACCATGCCAGCCACTTCCCCGCGCTAAGGCATGCTAACCATTCCAACCGCACCACCGTGCCAATGGAAAACCATGTCAGCCACATCTCTGTGCCAAGGTATGCGAAACATGTTACCCGCACCATGCGCCAATGGCATGCCAAACCCTTGGCCCCACTATTCCAAGCCATCCGTGCCATTTTTCCTTGGCCCCACCATGTCGGCCTTCCCTATGCGGCTACCAAAACGAAGGCGTGCGATGATCAACGGCCACCCTTCCATCCTAGATACAAATCCTAGCTGTCCAAAGTTGCCAAACAACGCATGGTAACCTTTGGCCCAAAACCCTAGTTTTGGCCACGCCAAAGCCATGCCGGCCATACCACCATGCCGCTGGCTACCAATATCCCTCTTGAATTCTTCCTAAGTTTTACGTTCGGGTTGTTTTCACCTCCCAAACGAGCTCAAAACCTAAATATTTCCGCGAAAGGAGATATCAAATTCTTTTCCGTACAGAATAGAGGGGAGGAACATCAAAATCCGAGTACGTGTGAGAATTCTACATCGATTCTAGTAAAGGGCGCTCATTAGGGTTTCAACATACCAAACCCTAATTTAGACAAAGCCGCAAGCGCTTCCCTTCCAAGCCGCACACTTCCAGTGGCTCCACTCCACGTTAAATCCATGACGTCCATGCTTTCATGCCGTTGGCTACCAAAACGAAGGCGTGCGACGATCAACGGACACCCTTCCATCCTAGATGCAAATCCTGGCTGTCCAATATTGCCAAACAATTCATGGTAACCTTTGGCCCAAAACCCTAGTTTTGGCCACGCCAAACCGCGCCAAGGCATGACATGCCACATGTGCCAATGGCATGCCAACCACCTTGTCGCACCATACCATGCCGGCCTTCCCTATGTGGCTACCAAAACGAAGGTATGCGACGATCAACGACCACCCTTCCATCCTAAATGTGAATCCTAGTCGTCCAAGATCGCCAAACAACTCATGGTAACCTTTGGCCCAAAACCCTAGTTTTGTCCACGCCAGATGTGCCAATGGCCTGCCAACCACCTTGCCGCGCCATACCATGCCGGCCTTCCCTATGCGGCTACCAAAACAAAGGTGTGCGACGATCAACGGCTACCCTTCCATCCTAGATGTGAATCCTAGCCGTCCAAGGTTTCCAAATAATGCATGGTAACCTTTGGCCCAAAACCCTAGTTTTGGCCACGCCAAACCGCGCCAAAGCATACCATACCACATGTGTCAATGGCATGCCAACCACCTTGCCGCGCCACGCCATACCGGCCTTCCCTATGCGGGTACCAAAACGAAGGCATGTAACAATCATCGGCCACTTTTTCATCTAAGGTGCAGATCTTAGACGTCCAAGGTTACCAGCTAACGCATGGCAACCTTTTTCCCTAGTTTGGTCGCGCCTAAACAAAGCCAAAACACTAACTTTTAGCCGCGCCTAAATTAGGCCATATTTAAGCCATACTGATCATTCTTTCATGCCACTGGCTACCAAACGAAGGGTTGCAATAATCCATGGTTACCTTTCCTCTTAAGATGCAAAATCTCGACCGTCGAAGGTCACCACCGAGCCGGCAAGTCTCCTAAGATCAACTTGCCAGACAACAACAACATGCTACATGTTTTCCATGAAAACACTCGAGACATCAACGCATGTCACAAACTGTGGGATGCGGCGTACACTATACGCCCGTTATAAGAAAGTGTCATAAGGATGAGGTGGTTAGTAAATACAGGGAGTAATAGTGAAACACTTTCTTTTATGGAGCATCAACTCCAGGCATTACCGGTTACCACCTCCTACCATTTACTCACCCGTTTTCCATTTCTTAATGAGACTAGAGTACGTTTCACTTCGACTTGTATAAATAGGCATTACTTATTTCCACCGAACAAAAAGTTCTCATCATGAGCATACAACACTCAGAAAACAATTTGCTAGCTTTCCCATCTGTTAGCTTCCCACTTTCTGATACAAGTCGTAAAGATGCTACTCTTCCAGAATTAACTATTCTGGTCTCAACACTCTCTTCGCTTCCCTCCCCAAAACCAACCCTTCTCCTTCACTTTGTGACCGAAGCAAGTCTGGAACGTCCATTTCTTAGTTTAGGCTGGATTTGTACAGATTGATCTCTCAAATCTAAAGTACTCCTTTGCAGTACATTGTTTAGGGTTTAAATTTGTTTCTCACCCACACACCCGAAATTACCAAAATCAGCAGAAACCGTTTTCACCCTCAAACACTTATATACAAAGTTTAATGGTTAAGCAAGAAACTTCATATTGTATTCCTTAATACTATGTCTATCTAGAGTGTTCATGCTTCGCAGTTGTATGTTTTCAATATGCACGTCTTGAAAGATACGTTAGGGAATGAAATAGTTCAAGTCAAATATCACTAACCTCAAGTGGAAGGATGATGTTGTGGTTGTAGCTCCGTACTTCTTGACTTCTTTAAGTCTTAGCAATACTTGTAATATGTCTCACCCTAATACTTTCAAGCTAACCTATACGAAGTTGACTCTAGTACATTTAAATCAAGCGACTCTTAAATGAGTTTTGGTTCACTAAAATATGACAACCAAACTTGACATACCAACGCTTGGTGGGTTCAACCGAGCTATGCTCTAACATATGATGCTGCCGAGATTCTTGCTACAAAGCAAAATTCTGATGGGTTAAACACTATCATTCATGCCATTACCCAAGAGCTCTAGCATCATGTAACTACTTGCACAAAGTCGAAAGTTACTTGGTATATCTTAGAAACCGTATTTAAAGGGAATATATGTGAAAAGAAAGCTAGGCTTCAAAACCTAAATTATGATTGGGAAAACCTTCGTATGACAGATGAAGATTCATTTGATGAGTTTAATCACAAAGTTTCTGAAATTGTTAATGCATCTTTTGCGTTGGGTAAGACTATTCCTGAAAAGGACATTGTGATGAAAATTCTCAGCTCGCTGTCATCTAGATACGACTCTAAGAAGCATGCCATCGTTGAAGGTAATAACCTTGCAACTCTTTCCAAAAATACTCTGGTTGGGAAGTTAAAGATCTTTGATCATGAGCATACATCCAAATCCGGAAATGGTGTTTCCTTCAAAGCACATAAGAACACTAAATTACTTGATAAAAGTAAGAGTGTTTGCATCTCTAAAGATGATATTATTGAGGCCGATTCATCAGATGAAGATCTTGACAAGTTAGTCTCCTTGATCACAAGAAAGTTTAGAGATCTTCTTTTGAAGAGTATTAAATGGTTCTCTAGAGATAAACCTAGCTAGGTCATCAGTTAAATGTCATAATCGTGTTCCTCCTAAAAACAGGGATATAGATGAGACTGATGATGAGAATATGCCACAATGCTTTAAGTGTAAAGGTTTTGGTCATTTTGCAAATGAGTGTCCAAATCGTAAAAAATACACTGGGAACAAAGGTCTTGCTGCAACTCTTGATGAAATGTCTGTAAACTATGATTCTAATGAAGATGAAAAGTCAAGTGTTTTACTTCTTTGTAAACATATTGATTTTGATAATTGTGGCAATACATACATCAATCTTGATATTCTTTCAGAAGAAATCTCAACCAGTCTGGAAGAAAAAGTAATTCTACCTGTTTCTACTGGAAACTCTTTTTCTAATATTTCAGGTTCCACTATGTCTCTAGCTGCCTACACATCTCGGTCGTCTGAATCATCTTCTGTGTTGACATACTCTTATTGTTCTCTGAAAGGTCATGGACTTTCAAAGTGTTTCAAGTACAAACAAAAAATGAGATATGTCAACAAACTTAAACGAAGAGCGAATCAATTAGCAAACAAGCTCAAACTTGTTCAAAAATCAGAGGTATGTAAACGCATCTCTTCTTTAAAGAAGTTAGTTTCCATAAAAAATACTAGATCATTAGAGAGAAATTTATGGTATAAACACTCTGAGAAACATGGCTCTATGAATTCCTATCGAAAGGGTTATGGCGGACAGATCATTTTCACCCCAGCAAAACTTAATTGTGTTGGTTAGTGCATCTTGTCTCATGTGCCTGATCAAAAGAGATAAGATTATGCATACCTCGGGCTTAAGGAAAAGAATTTTTTTTTTAGATTATTTTGATTTTCTATTTTTCCTTTTTGCTCTATTAAGCGTTGATAGTCTGGAATTCGTGCTTCCTTTCATATCTAGTTGATATTGGAAAGGATTTCCCTGTTTAATAAATAAAAGAGGGTTATTCTCAACAATTCTATCCTCTTTAGGGTTGAGAGTTGTGCGTGCGTTAACTTGTATGTTTAAAAGTTCCGTAACCCTACATTCCTTTTTCATTCTCTTGAAACTATTTTTATCATAAGACTGCTTGTTGAGACTATCTTGTGATTTCCTCTCACAATTCCGTTCATATGGATACTCCAAGCATTATGTTTTCTGATGGAAAAAATGTTAATATGATTGTTAAGCCATCAATCATGAAGGAAAAAGATAAATCTCCGTTACCTACAACTTTGAAAATAAAAAGAAGGAATGTGAGGAAACCAAGAGATGTTTTCTTCAAATTCTCATAAGTTTTCTGGTGTTCTTGAAGAGTTGAAGAAAACAAGGAAGGAGATTCAGGAAATAAAGGTTATTGTTTTGAGAACTATTGAAATTTAGAAGGCCTTGGTTCGGCATTAGTTCAAAAGGTTTGTTGGAATCAACTCCTTTCTTCATGAACCTTATGTTCCCATGGATGTTGTCGACAAGGAGTTCGAGGATGATAAAGAATTTTTCAGAGGTCTCAATCTCTAGGAAACTTCTTATGAGAATTTATTTTTGTGTTTTTTAAGAAGGATAACTAGGGTTTGGAATAGCCATGATTGTCAGTACACATAGCTATTCCCAACGTTTTTCATCTTGCAATGTTTTTATATTTATTTGTTTAAATTCTAAAGTTGATTTGGAAGATGATTTTTTTGCAGTATTAATCTTTATGGTTTTACATATTGCAAATTGTTATGGGATATGTTGTTTACGTCCGTCAACCTTGATTGTCCCATATTTGTTCAAAAGTTAACTTTATTATATGTAGGTATATAGAATGAACTTTTGACTACAAAAGTTAAGCCTTTTATGTCATTATGCAAATATTGATGGAAGAAAGGATGAACTTTTGTTTACAAAGATTAAGTATATTATATGTCATTGTGCAAATAGTGATGAAAAATAGAATGAATCTTTGTTTATTCCGCAGTATTGGTCTTTCCCTGATCCACATCTATGTGTATGTACAGTGCTTCTCCATAAGTTCTTTTATGTTGAGTATGACCAATTGAATTGATAATTTTTGGATACAAATTCATGTTTCATGTGATTTTTTAATGTCCAAATAAATCATTCTTTTCTTATAAAAGTAAGGTCGCTCTTGTTGTTCTTTTGGGAATGACATTCTATGGGGGAGAGTTCTTAATTGAACTTGTGCTTAATTGCCAAATCTTTGTGGGGAGTGTGCGGTTGTGGAATATTGTAGGGGTTATCTTGTATCTTTATAAACTCCTTGATGAATGCATTTAGTTTTGGCTATTTGATGGCATCTAAACAAGTTGATATGTTGTTCTCTTTTGGTCATGAAGTATCTCTATGGAAATTTCATGAGGATCCCACTAGTTTTCATACCTTTTCCAATTTATATTGACGAAAAGGGGGAGAATTAATGTGTAGTTCACACTAAAAATACATATGGTTTACGGATCATTATGTAAGGGGGAGTGGTTTTCATGTGAGATGAAGTATTGACTAAGGGGTATTGATAAATATCACCATAGTATTGTTGTCAAAGTTGTGATACAATTGAACTTTGATGTTGTATAATGATACTATGACACTGTATAACAATGATTGAGAGCAACTGTTTTCTCATTATTATTTTTAAGGATCTTCAACAACAATGACGCGGAATTGAACACATTTGGAATCATTGAAATACTTCGAAGTAACGAAGATTTCGAGTAACGTTGAAGAACCAATGAGATCAAGCATTTGGAAGAGAAGCTACAAATTTTATTTATTTGTAATCCATATGTATTGAGTCACTAAAATTGACAAAGGGGGAGATTGTTAGAGCATTGGTTGGTCGAACTCGCAAGCGTTGTTATCTCAAGATTGTTTGTCAATGTTAGCGATCAAAACTATAAGTCTTGATTTATATTCTACTTATAGTGATGTCTTAGACTAGGATAGATTATGTAGTTGAACATTAGACTTCACGGCATTCATTAATTGAAGATGAAGAACTACTAAGGCGAGGTTGAGGTACTTCATCAACAAAAGGTATGTGAAGAATGAAACTCATTTATCACTTAGAAAGTCTATTTTTACTTTATCTCCTATATTGAGTCAAAGGTCGTATATGGTTTTCGATTATACACATTTAAGACTTCGATCTGAGATTAAATCGCTTACATATTTCTCGAAATATGTGTTGGTAAGCTTTCGCTTCAACCAAGTTCATCTTATATTCTTGACGAAAGTCAAAATATGATCATATGAAAATCGCCGAGTAACATCTTACATGGTTTTTGTGATACAATCATTTGACATAGGTTTGGAATGTTTCGTTATGATTATTTCAAAAACTTGAAATTTGCTTTGATGCTAATAGTATGTGAAAAAGGCTATTGTCATCCTCTAAGAAAGTTTCAATGATTGAAATACGAGTTTAGAATACTTAACCATCATTGGATTATAAACATAGTATGCATTCTTGCATGTATGTGATCCATGACCGGAACTAAAGTATGCATACCGGTATGCATACTTAAAGTTGTGAAATTTCGTGTACCAAGTACACATACCGGTACGCATACTTGCGTAAGGTATAGGTCCGAGAATTTCTTCTGACTTTCGGAAGTGTACTTAGGTATGCGTACCCGTTCGCATACTGGCGAACCCAAACTCAGACCGGCTACTTAAGTATGAGTACCCGTTTGCATACTTGAGTGGTTAAAGTTCTAGAATTGGTTTGTTCATGAACTAGTACATTTATATATTAAGGAATACATTCTTTGCAAAACGTGGCTATAATGTTCATGAATTGATTCTTTGCAAACCGTGGCTATAAGTTCGATATAACGGTTGAAAGATATTAGCTTGTATATAATCAGGTTTTCATCTAACGGTGAATATTGAATGCTTTGTTATCAAGGTAACTTAGATTGCAAACCCTGATTTGAAAACTATATAAAGGAGAACTCTAAAAACTAGGAAAACTAATACCCACACATCCTGTGTGATACTAGTTATATAAGCTAGAGTTGATTCTCCTTTAACCTTAGGTTTTTCACGAAACCATGCAGGTTAATGACTTAAAGACTTCATTAGGATTGTGAAGCCAGATCCAACTATTTTCTCTATAGTTGTGTGTTATGATATTGCTATTTCTACCGTGTTTGAGTACTATCTTCTCTAATATTTACTCGAGATTTAATCTCCGATAGGCAAGATAAAAAGTAGTCACAAACATCTTCGTCTCATTGTTTGTGATTCCAAAATATCTTGTTTCGCTACCATACGATTAAGATTATTGTGAGGTGATTGATAATACTAGGCTGGTCTTCGAGAATATAAGTATGGTTTATCAATTGGTTCATGTTCACCTTGATTTATCAAAAGACGAAACAAAACTCGTAGGTATTTATGTGGGAGATAGATTTATCTATTCCAATAGACTTTTCTGTGTGAGATAAAATTTTTTATCAAGTCTTCGACTTTGGGTCGTAGCAACCCTTAGTCATGGGTGAGATCATATTAGGGAATCAAGTGCGTAGTATCCTTCTCGGATCATAGACATAATAAGTGCAATTGTACCTTTAATCAGTGTGAGATTGATTAGGGTTCAACTACAGTCCAGTCTGAAGTTCATTGGTAGTAGGCTAGTGTCTGTAGCGGCTTCATACAGTGTGGTGTTCAAATCTGGACTAGGTCCCGGGGTTTTTCTGCATTTGTGGTTTCCTTGTTAACAAAACTTCTGGTGTATGTGTTATTTCTTTTCAGCATTATATTTTGTTATAAAATTGAAATATAACAGGTTGTGTGTTGAATTAATCTATTGGGAAATCCAACCTTTGGTTGTTTATTGAAATTGATTGATCCTTGAACATTGGTCTTCGGTACCGTTCAAGTTACTTCTCATATATTCAATTGGGCTCGCAAATTCTTATTTGCTGATTGCAGATTGAATTTAGAAACAAAGATATAAATCTCTTTGATATACTTTTTCTCTAGATTGAGTATGACTGTCTAGTTGATTCTCTTGAGAGTATATTGGAGTTTGTCTATTCAGATTGTCAAATGAAATATTGGGTGTGGTTGTTGTACCCCCGCTTTTTCATCACTAGTATCATAGGATACATTATTCTCATTTTCTCTTATCCTAGAATCTCCTACTTCTAGCAGTTCTTTACAGTTATGACATGGAATTGTCAAGGAATAGACAAAAATAATACCATTAGATACCTAAATGACATGCTAAATAAACTAAACCCTGATATATTCTTCCTAGCTGAAACTAAATATAAATCTCATAATCTCAAACCTATTCTAGAGAAAATAAGAGTCACTAATTTTTGGTTTGTTGAACCTCATGGTTCCATAGGCACAACAAGGGGCCTAGCCTTAGCTTGGAAATTTTTTTTAACTTAGATATACAAGACTTTTCCAATAATCACATAAATGCTATAATTACACCCCATGATGGTAGCACCTGGATGTTCACGGGAAATTATGGCAGCCCCTATACAACCTATGATAAAATTAACTCTTGGAAAATGATTGAAAACACTGCTTCCAGTCATAGGATGCCTTGGCTCATTTTGGGTGACCTCAATTTTGTGCTCCATGATTATGAAAAAAATTAGTAACCACCCTATTGATCAAACTGAAGCTGATATTTTCAACAATAAGATAGATGAACTATCCTTAACTGGTCTAGGCTACACATCTTGCCCCTTCACTTGGATCAACATAAGAAATGGTAATGCTCTAACTGAACAGAGATTAGATAATGATAATTGGATCACTTTACATCCTAATAGCACCATCTCTAATTTGCTTTCCATAGGGCCTGATCATAACCCTATCCTTCTTAATACTAACCCCAACTGGAAACCCGGTTTCATCCCCTTTAATTTTTTTGGTCCTTGGTTAGACCACAAGGATAGTAAATACATCATAGCTAAATATTGGAGACAACATCATCAGGGATCTTTAGGTTTTATAATTTCCATCAAACTAAAAAAGATCAAGCTCAAACTTAAGATTTGGAACAAAGAGGTTTATGGTAATATTAAAACCAACTTGGAGAGTAGCATGACCAATCTTGAATGGATAACCAACAATTTCTTTGATATATCTAGAGGACATGCAATCAGAGAAGCCAAAGAAAACATCAAACACTGGTACAACATACAAAAAAGTTTTTGGAAAACAAAGAGTAAAGATTAACCTATTAAACTGGGGGATATGAATACCAAATTCTTTCATGATTCTGCCTGAAAAAAGATGAGAAGAAATAAGATTGAAACTATACAGAATGATAAGGAAGAATGGATAACATACAACATTGACATCTCAACCTTCTTCACAAATCACTTCAAAAAGATGGTTATTGTAGAGCAAGAAACCTTACATCCTGATATCCTAAATATCATTCCCTCTACTATCTCTCAATCTGAAAATGATCATCTCCTATCTCTCCCTGATTCTTCAGAAATCAAGTATGTGATCTTCAGTATGGAAGGTGACAAAGCTCCTGGTCCAAATGGTTTTCCACCAAACCTTTTTCAAGCCAACTGGGAGATTGTAGGAAATGACGTGATTGGCATGATTCAAAATTTATTTAATTCTGGATACATTCTAACTGAAGTGAACTATACCTTTATAAGTTTATATCCCTAATAATACCGAAAACTGATTCTCCAACCAACCATGTACACTTCAGACTCATCTCATTATGTAGTACCACCTACAAAATCATTTGCAAACTCATAGCCAAAATATTCAAACCTCAGCTACCCAAACTCATATCTCTATTCCAGTATGCTTTCATTCAAGGAAGACAAATCTCTGATAGTATAACCAAAGCTCATGAAATGATACATCACATGAATACAATGTACGCAATAAAGGTGATAAGGGCCTCATGGGAATCAAAATTGATATGGCAAAAGCTTTTGACATAGTCAGCTGGAATCTCCTTTTGTCCATTATGAAAAAAATGGGGTTCAGCGATAAATGGTGCAATCTTATTCATCAATGCATCTCTATTACTACTCTTTCTGTTCTTTTTAATGGAGAACCTATTGAATTTTTCAAGCCCACTAGAGGACTCAGAAAGGGAGATCATCTATCCCCAAATCTCTTTATATTCTGCATGAAATCTATATCAAGAAACTTAATGCAAGCTGAGTTAGATGGCCTTATTCATGGGATAAGAATTTTCCCTAATGCTGCTTCCATAAATCTTTTTTTATTTGTTGATGATGTTTTAGTATTCTACAAAGACAATATTCAAGAAAGCACAAATTTGGTTGATATCTTCAGCAAATTCAGTGCAACATCAGGGCAAATAGTTAACTTCTCCAAATATGGAATTTTTTTCAGCAAAAATACCGACCCTGATATTGCTACCAACATTAGCTCTTTCATGCAAGTTCAATAAATTGATCCTAAGGATAAGTACCTGGGTTCTTCTCTTTTCACCAATAATTGCAAGATTGAAGCTTTTAAACCTTGCATTGAAAAGATTAGATTCAGATTAGTTGGCTGGAAAAGTGAAAATCTTTCATCCAATGACAGAGTTACGATGATATCAAGTGTCACCTCCACCTATAGCATTTACCAGATGAACTGCTTCAAGATCCTTAAGAAGACTTGTCAAAAGATTGATAAAATTCAAAGAAACTTCCTTTGGAAAAAGGATCCTGAAAAGGCAAAGGGTTTATTCTACATAGCTTGGAGCAGTGTTTTTAAAACAAAAGAATTAAGAGGGCTTGGTTTAAAAAATATGGAATATTTCAACAGTGCTATGATAACTAAAATTGTTTAGAGACTGATAACAAAACCAGACTCTCTGTGGTCTACCACTATGAAAGACAACCTCTTCAAAAATGAACTTATCATCAAAGTTGATACTAAACCTAAAAGAACTGATTTTTGGATATGGGAAGGAATTCTAGAAGGGGTAAACAACATTCAAAAATACTACATATGGAAGATTAGGGATGGTTCTAAGATCAGGATTTGGGAGGACAGATGGATTAATAAAACATAAGAAATCCTACCCAAACCTCCTCAATTACCTACCACTCTAAACATTGTCAATCAACTCATGGATAGTAGAGGAGATTGGGATATGAACATCATTAGTCTTTGGTTCTCTGCAGATGATCAGGCAACCATTAATTTAATCCACCAGCAAGAATTTACAACATGAAGAATATATCATTTGGGGACTATCTTGTAATGGAAAGTTCACTGTTAAATCCCTTTATGAAAGGAAAATTCATGACAAGTATAATCCTTCTTGGATCTAGATATGGAAGCTTGATGTTTCTCCTTCAATCCAGATGTTTATTTGAAAATGTGCTCAGGGGATACTACCAACAAATTCCAAATCATCTAACATTCTCAACTAAATAGACTCCACCTGCACCTTATGCAATAATGCCAATGAAGATATCACTCATACTCTCATAACTTGCCCTTATGCTACAGAAGTCTGGAGAAATTTGTTTGTCCATATATTAAGTAATTTTACTGACTTTACACATTGGCTAAACAGTTGGTTTCATCCTCAAAATCAGCAAAAGGACTGGGTTCCAATATATTTCACTATCTGTTGGTTTATTTGGAAGGCTAGATGTGATTTCATTTTCAACAAGATTATACCTTCAGTCAGCATTACTGCAAACAAGATTACTCAACATCTCTGCTCTTTCAATAGGGTCATGCATAATCCGACATACATTCTAAATGACCCCCATTACAAGAATGATGATCAATAGAGGATTGATAGAAGAATTAATGGCCACAACCAGAAATTTGGTGTTACCATCAACATTAGCTACATGAGTTATCACTTTATGGAGCCTAATGTTGAAATTAACTCATACACTAACTTTTCTCTTATTGCTATGAACTATGCAGGAACTTATGTGGGCGCAAGGAATGTCAAAGACACAATCACTATAGCAGGAAGAAACATAAGAGGATCTGAACTAGCCATTCAATGGGCCAAAGAAATGAAAAGAACTAACGTAGATTTCAAGTCAGAAGATACCACTACTCTGGAATCTATTCAAGATATCTACCAAAATGAAGTACAACAAAGATTCAACCCAAACCAGTATCGAATGAGAGATGAAAATTTCGATGGAGTCACTTTTGTTTAGGGAAAGTTGACCATGATTGACATGAAACTCAATATCATGGCAGCGAAACTCCATATCTTAGCTTTTAATTCTTGATTTTTTGAAAACTTCAATTGAAAATGACCAAATCTTTTGTATCTATTTAAGCAGATTCACTCCGTTGTTCTCCATCCGGGCTTGCTAGAAATCTCTAACATTACTATGCCATCTTTGGATGAATTTGATGAACCCACTAGTATTGTTGTAACCGTCGAGTAGCTTTTCTTATCAAGAGTCAGTTATACTCATTTTCCTATATATATAAAAAAAAAAAAAATCACCAGCGTAATCTTCAACACCACCGCAGTTTTGGTTCTCTTTTTCTGTGTCTATCTAAGATCATAAAATATGAGCAATTAAAATCGGCACTGTTATAAACTGGTTTACTTGTTAGTTTTTAATCAATTATACAAAAGTATATTATATAAAACGATATATAATTTGCGAACATCACTGTGGTTTAATGGTAATAATCATGGAGGGATGATATTAATGATTTAAATTTGAAATTTGTTAACGCCAAGATTCGAAAAAGAATGGTGTAACATGTCTAATGTACATAAAGATTTTTTTTTACAAAAACAAAATTATTAACCAGTCAGAAAAAAATTATTTGCAAATTTCAATTTTACTATACGACGGGTTAATCCAACCTTTAATTGTAAAAGTGGCTTCATTTAACATATGATTTTCACACTAGACAAAAATAATAATAAAAATTGAGAACTTATTCATGTCATGTGGGAGTAAGTTAGAATTCGAATTATTTCACGGAGTAACCCTCAGCATACATTGAGTTGTTTTTTTAATCTTGTTAAAGATATAATCAAGGTGTATAAAGTGAAAACAACAATAATAAAAAGAAAATCCATAGTATAAGAAACAGAAATTGTTGCACGAACAGTTTACGTGTGGCTCATAGAGATCATTTTGAAACTGTATCTCCAAACTAGTTTCTGAGTTTTCGATATAATTAAGTCGAAAAGTAATTTCTCAAGATATATCTAAACACCCTATTAACATGTTTGGATACCAAAAGTAGAATTGTATGTGCTTCTTCAAAAGTCAATCTTAGAGGTTAGAAACACAAATATATTGCTTCACAAAAAGTCATTTTTTTCGCTTTTAGAAATCGTTTTAAAATTGTGTCGTTAAATTAACTCCTAGCTGGATATCGAAAAACAACTTTTAAAAATGTATCTAGACACCATATAAAGGGTGTTTACGACAGAAATGTTTATGCCTCATCAGAAGCAGAATTCAATCCTCATAAGTTGGAAGCAAAAAAAATTGCTTCTCAAAAAGTTAATTATTCTTCCTTCTAGAAGTCATTTTTAATTCAAGCAACAAGAATCTCATTAGATTAGACTAACAACAGGAGTCAAGAGCAGAATGGACATGCATACTAGCTCTATCTGGTACAACAGAGAGGTCAACCTTTTAAGACCAACCCAACATTATAACTCTTTTAATTTTAGGCAGGTAACTAAGAAATTCAATCATGCAGCAATTGCTTTGGCTAGTAAACCTAAGACAATTCCAACCTGTAATTTTCAGAGATATACACTCAGATTTCTGTTTAATTAACTAGACCAAGACAGTAGGCCTGTCAATATTTGTCCGATATCCGGAATCAGTTTCCGAATATTCGAGATCCTACAGGATTTTATCTGTTTTATCGGAAATCGGATTAGATAATTTATCGAATATTTCTTCCTTAGCATATCAGAAACGGATTAGACCCCATCCGAAATGTTAATATCCGATAGTATAGGAACTTATTTGTAATTTATCCTAATTTCGAGTCTAGTATCGGATATTACCGGATAAATATCTGATAAGTGTCAATTATGAAAATGTTTTACAAGAGTTTTTAAGATTTTTTGTTATAACCGGATATTATCGGATATCCGACAGCTTAGCCTATCAGAATCTATATCTAATTTTGACATCCTATAGGATATTATCATATATCGAATATCTGGTAGTGCTTAACCTGTCGGATATCGAATTTCTAAATATCCGGGATATTCTTCCATTGACAGCCCAAAAAGAAAGCATTAAAAGCTTCAACTCTCGACATAGTCACCATGTAATTTCTTCTATTTAGTAATTAGTAAATTTTGCTTTAAAAAAAGAACAAATATTTTTTTCTTTAAATCGATAAAAATATCATTTTCAAGTTTTATTTCCAACTTAATTTTGGACTGTTTATTTCTAAAAGTCAAAAAATTATTTATTATAAAATGTATACTCTAAATTTGAAGTTAATTTCATTGAGTTAATTTCACCCAAGGTTTCTTCCTGCTCATTTTTGTACTAGAAAGGGAGCTTATTTTTTTTAAAATATTCAAAATAACGGAATTTGTCATGTCTACATAAATTTAGAATCCTATTTTGGGGCTGTAGGGGGAGAGTTTTGGGGGGCTAAATTACTAATGGGAAACCAAAATATTATCAAGGGAGACTTGATTTGTGTAAAAGTTCAAAAATACCCTATCTAAATTTTACTATTTATCAAAAAAAAAATCTATAATCTTCTCTTCTCCTTCTCCTTCCCCTTTTCTTCTCATTAACAAATCATGATAGGGATGATGATCAAGATTTCATCATGATGAAGATGAAGATCATAAAAAGACAACTAAATATAATATATTCTCCTCATCCTTCTCTTCTCATTTATAAATCATGATGAAGATGAGGATGATGATCATAAAGAAAATCCAAAACTATTATCTTCTCATTCTCCTTTGATCATGATAAAGATGATGATCATAATTTCATCTTGATGAAAATGCTCATCATAAAAAGAAAAAATTAATGAAACCCATCATTTATATTTGCTTTTGGATGGTTAAAAAATCTGATTCGATGAATTTCAGGTAAAATAAAATAAAATTCTGAAGGTGTTTACGGTCGGGAGTTCTTAGATTCCCAACTGTGAATTCAGATTACGGATTTTTTTCCCCAGCCGAAACGAAATACGGCTATTGTTTCCCAGCCGTAAGTACAGCCACGGCTGAGATTTCCTAGCTGTAATCTGTTCTGATAATCATAAAACAAAATAAAAATAGAGGATGAAAAACCGCTTGGTTTTCCCAGCCGCAATTGAACTTACGACTTGTATGTCCTAGCCGTAACTAAGACTTGCGGCTGGATTTTCCCAGCCGTAAATGTTTCTGATAATTGAAATATCTAACGTATAGGTCGACAAGGTTTTCCTAGCCGAGATTTGTTACGGTTGGGTTTCCCAACCGTAAGGTTTTCCTAACCGAGAAATATAAGAATTCCCAGCCGTCAAACAGACTCAGGAGATTCTTGGTTGAATAACGGCTAGAAGTTATTAACTTCCCATCTGTTATTAATATTTACGGCTGGGAATGCATCATATCCTAACCGTAATTGATTCATTACGGCTGGTTCGGCACAATTTCCCGGCCGTAACATCAGAAAATTCCAAATTTTTTTTCTTCAGATTTTTGACGGATTTGAATTGATGAAATTGATGTTTGGAGTTGATTATAAGGTTATCTTGAGTTTTGTGATGAAGGGTTTCATCTTTTTTCTTCAAAAAAAATTTCATGATGAAATTGATGTTTGGAGTTGATTATAAGGTTATCTTGAGTTTTGTGATGAAGGGTTTCATCTTTTTTCTTCAAAACAATTTCACCAAAATGATCATTTTTCCTTCTTCAGAACTCAAAAAGATTAATTTTTGATTTACAAAAGATTAATATTTTGATTAGTCTAATCATTCACTAAGACTGATTAGTTAGCTTAATCAATTTAATTAGCACTAATCAAATTAAGGGTAGATTAGACATTACAATAAATGATGGATAAGGGGTAATATGGGTTGTTATTTCATGACCCCATTTAGCACAAAAACCCATCCGTTTTCGGCCCAAAAAATAGGATTCTAAATTTAAGTCAGAACTAGGCAAGCGACTGCTCGTTAAAAAGATTACAACTAGCAGAAAGTCCAAACAAAAAATCCACATGCAAAGACAATTGGTTCACTTTGGGGTTTTTAACCCACCCACGGCTAGGGGTGAGCATGGGCCGGTATGGACCGGTTTTCCCCTCATCCGCATCCAATCCATTGGACTACGGATTTCAAATTTGCCATCCGCATCCAATCCGTCCATCCGGGCATCCATTGGATGCAAATCCGTTGGATATGGATTGGATGCGGATAATCCAATGGATTTGTTTTAGTTAAAATTTATAGCAAAGAAATTAAAGCTAACACAAATGACTCCTTATAAAGCCTACATATCCTATATATGTATACAAATATAAAAATGCCATGTACAACACCCAAGCAAACATCTTAAAAATTCCTAAATAATCCATAGTATTTTTTAAAACTATATAAATATCCTTAATTTAACGGATATGGATGTCCAACGGATTTTCAAGGCTGCATTCGGACTCAATCTGTTATCCGTTGGATTTCAAAAATTACATCCGCATCCAACCCATTAACGAACGGTCCGGACATCCATCCGCAAATGAACGGTTGATCCAGATTAAATCCGCGGATTACGGGCCAAATGCTCACCCCTACCCACGGCCTGAGAAAAAAAGGTTGATACGGATAGGCCCACAAAATTGGGTAAATGATGAACATGAGTTGTATGATCCAATTTGATCCTTTATATACTTCCAGAAAACAAAATTATATCATGCGCATGGAGTGGAATTTCAATATTGTTTTTCAACCTGTTTGTTGTCCTAATTCTAGATTTCAGATTCTCTCTGCCTGCCAATGCGATGTGTACTAATCACTTTTTTTGCAATTTTATTTTTAGTTATTATTTTTTCTATTCAAAGTGATTATAAATATTTCTACGCCACGAACATATTATTATTATTAGTATTATTAATTTTGATTGGAAGAGTAAACAAAAGAGAGATTCTACACTTACCGTGGTTAGCCACCTAAAAATCCACAAAGAGGGGAATCAATGGACCACGGGCAACACTGTCACCATTTGGATCATAAATGGACAAAAATGGGCCCTTTGTTCTGTCTCACACTGTGTATGTTGGGTGAAAAGTTTCGGTCAATCTGTAGTTTTCGTAAACAAAATGACCCACGTAATCTTTAGCACCACAGTTTTGTTTATCTATCTTTAAGTCAAAAGTGACATGACATTGTTAGTCTAGATAAGGTACGAGTGTTTAATGAAGTCCTTCTCTCAAGAGAAAGAAAGATAAGGTATGAATGTTTTATCATTCAATATATCGATTTGTGGATGTCGAACAAAATATTTGAAATTTGGATCGATGTCATTGTTTAAGGTTTAGACTAAATAATGAAGGTCAGCAGTGCTTCTCTCCTTCCAAGTCAGAATGATGATGCTCACGGGGTTTTTGGAAAACGTTATAAGAATGATGCCGTGATACAAGATTTTACTACTTTCAAGTTGGGGAATGGAAAAGGGATCAGTTGGCCGGTATGATAAATGGCTCACTAATGGGTGTTTGAAATATCTTTTTCCCCGTTATTTTAATGCTTTAATAAACATGCTTCTGGGTGATACATGATACAAAACGGAAGATGGTTTGGTCATTTTAAACATCCTATCAATGCCAATGAGAAGGGGAGGATTTGCCGAGAAGAGACTTAGGAATGTGCCAACTTTCTTTGAGAGGAAGACGATGAGGTGCGGATTCTGAAAACTTCTCAAAAGCTTGTTATGTTGCTTTAGAAGGAAACGAGGGAGGTGTTCTGGTCAGTTTTGTGGAATAAAGGTATTCCCCTAAAGTGAGCTTCATGCTCTGGGATACTTTCAATAACTCTTTACCAACTAGGAGATGTGCTTAATCAACAGTTTTGTTTATCTATCTTTAAGTCAAAAGTGACATGACATTGTTAGTCTAGATAAGGTACGAGTGTTTAATGAAGTCCTTCTCTCAAGAGAAAGAAAGATAAGGTATGAATGTTTTATCATTCAATATATCGATTTGTGGATGTCGAACAAAATATTTGAAATTTGGATCGATGTCATTGTTTAAGGTTTAGACTAAATAAACCTTCCTAAATTGGGGCTTATACCATTTAATTGGGGCCTATAAGTTTTTCCTTCTCACACCCCAAATTACTCTAGGCACCCAAACCTTAAAAAAAAAAACTAATTTACCACCACATTAATTTCTAAAACTCACTCATATAAATTCTAATCTTTCTATTTTCAGTAAATCCAAAATTTAAAAAAACCTAAACCTAAAAAATCTTTCATTTTCTATCATAAACTTCCAAATTCTCAAAACCCTAATCAATTTTTTTTTTCATCCTCTACTCCAACGATCTTCGATCCAACCAAGAAGAAGGTAAATCTCCACCAACCCATCTTCTTATCTTATTGATTTACATCTTTAAATCATTGTTTTTGACAAATCAAGACTATGATTACACCCAGAATTGGTGTTTATTCACCTATCGAATAAACCGATTCTCTATTGTGATTCGGCCATGAAGAACATGCATAATAATCGGTTTACATTATGATTAACATAAACCGATTTTGTGTTAGAAATAAAATATGAAAATACATCACCAAAATCGGTTTATATATGTATAATCCGATTACCATTGTCTTTTCATCTTCCTTTCCAAAATCGGGTTTTATACATGTACCACGTAAACCGATTCTTGTAGTCTCTTCAGAATCGGGTTACATGTATTTCTTTATGTACCGATTTTTATCTTGATTTTTGTTTATTTTTTGTGTAGAATGGACTTCGGACACCTACCATTCTACAATCGCGATTTAACCATGGAGGATATCTTGAGGCAACCACAAAGAGTGCCGGTGAGGAGCTTATACAAGTTTTCATTCGGAGCTGAAACTCGGCTTGAACAAGCCCCGGCTTTGATTGATAAGCTTTCACTTGAAGAGCTTATTGAGGTCATCACCTTCGCCAGGATGAGGAGAAAACTGATTTCCTCTGGGAGGGAGGTACATGCAAAAATGCAAGATATGTGGGAACTAATGGCTGAAGCAGAAGCTGCTGCTCCTGATGGTGGTGATGGTGCTCCTGCTGCTGGTGGTGGTGCTGGTGCTCCTGCTGATGGTGGTGATCTTGGTGGTGCGGTCTTTCTGCTTTGTTTAAGTTTTAGATGATATCTTTGTTGAACTTGATGAACACTCTTTTAAGGTTTTTATTTTGGGTGATATATGTGTTGAACTTGATGAACTTGAAGCTTTAATTATAATTATGTGTTGCTCTATAATTCTAGATTGACATGTCAATAATCGGTTTACTCGTTATGTCATTATAAACCAATTATGCAGGTCAATGTTTCTGGATGATATAGAATCGGATCACATATGGAAATATATAAACCGATTATTGTCGGTGAAAATTCAAAATTTAAAATCACTTTAATCGGTTTACTTTGGTCAAAATAAAGACCGATTCCTTTTAGCATATAAACACAATCGGATTTTATAGTCCTTCTAAAAGACCAATTACTTCAAATTATTACACGTTTTTCCAAAAAAAAAATAGTCATTTGGGACTTTCTCTATAAATAGAGACCTCACCCTTGGACCACATTTGCCCCAAAATTGATCATTTTATTCCCCCTCACTCCATATACTCCACAGCTACTCATTCCATACATATACATACAAGAAATGGCATCATTCCACTCCGCGAAAGATTTGACAATCACTAAAGCATGGTATGCGGAAAATCTTCTTAGACGTCAATCCTCCGAAAGAGAGGATTCAACAACCTTTTGGGTTAAAGTATACAACAAATTTATCCAAGAATTTGGAAATCATAATGCAAGAAGTGTTCAAGCAATCCATGAAATACACATAGTCATCGAAAAAGCGATACTTGTTTTTTTTATCTCTCCAACCTCCGATTTTTAACGCTCTCCCCTTCACCTTGTCCATTGCACAATTTGTAAGTAATTTTGTGATTTTTTTTACGTACTCCATGTTGTGTTATCTTCTAACGAAACACCACTAACAAATGTAAGCTTGTTTTTGTGTTTTTGTAGCACGAAGTCGTGAAGCGCGCTACTTGGAAGTAAAGGGGGAAGCATTCGCATTCGATGAAAGCTACCACTTCTTGGCAGAAAGAATCCTGGAGGATAACCCAGAATACTTGGATGTTGTATCGTCTTCGGAGGAGGAAGATTGATGGTTTTAGAAGTTTTTGTATAGGTTTTGTGGGTATACCTCTATGTAAACTCTCACGAGACTATAACTCATCCACTAGGGTCGCCTAGGGGTTTAAAGGCTTGATGCATGTGCTAAATGCATCCTACAATAATAATGCGATGAATGAAAATTAGTAATGAAAGGAAACAATCGGTTTATTTTTGTCATAAGCAAAATCCGATTTTCATAATCGGATTATAAAACATGTCAAAGTAAACCGATTCTGAATGTCGTCTGGTAATTCTAAACACCAATCCAGAACAGGTTTACAAGTGAATGAATGTAAACCGATTCTGTGTAATTTTTACGAAAAAAAATCAAAATGTTGATGCTTTGATGAACTCTCTAACATTAGTTAATCTCACATCCAAAACAAAGTTAACCTCTAATATGATTAATTAGTGCTAATTAATCAGGGGTAAAATAGGTAGTTTGGTAATTATTTTGATAAGGGGTGGTGTGAAGTGACTTCTAGTGACCTTTTTTTGTCATCTAGCTATATGCCCCAATTAAGTGGTATATGCCCCAATTTAGGAAGGTAAATAAATAGTTTGTTACCAAACAAAATTATAAGTCCAAGCGGAAGAAACTATGTTAGTATGTGTTTCTGGAAAAGAAATGCTATCATTTTTTTTTTGAAGCCTATATTATTGGGGGGTCACATTCCAATAGAGGGGCTTCACCTAATAGGATAAAAACGGGTCACTCATAAGTAATTTCAAAACCCCCTTATCTCAAATAATTTTAAAATGACTAAACAATCCTTAAGTGGTTAGTCCTAATAATCTAATTTATTAATAATTAGATTAACAAGATTTTTATATAATTAGTGATAAAAAATCATATTAAGTGATTCTAGTGGGAAGAAAAAGTTGAAAAAAAAGAGAAACTTTGAAGAATTTTTCTAACTAAAACCCAAGATTTTAAATCACCAACCAATGTTCTTTTTATTTCTCAAAATTGATGAAAATAAGTAAATTTTTTTTTTTTTTAGCTTTTCAGAGCGGTTTACGGTTGGGTTTTTCCTTCGTAGGCAACCGTAAGTCAAATTTACGGTTAGGTGATGATGAACTCCTAACCGTAACTAGGTAAAATTAGGAAAACCCAATTTTAAACCAGTTACGGCTGGGTTTTTTAGGTCGAAACCCAACTGTAAATCAGTTACGGTTTTTTTTTTTTTGTCGAACCCAACTGTAAAACAGTTACGGATGGGTTATTGGTGATCGAACCTAACTGTAAATCAGTTACGGTTAGGTTTTTTTTTGTCGAACCTAACTGTAAAACAGTTACAGTTAGTTTTTTTTTGAGGAAAACCCAACCATAACCGATTCTGAAACCTATTTTTTTATACGGTTTCAATCAATCTAACCATTTCAGATGCAATTGGTTTGTTGATTACCATCACTTCTATCAATATGCTTCTTCCGCACCTTTATTAGAGAATTCAATCGACGGTTATAATTTTTTCGAACCGTCGATTGATCGAAGTTGGTGAAATGATTTTGATTAAAAAAAAAATAAGGAGGGAATGATTTATGGTTGACGAAGAAGAGGAAGTTAAGAAGAAGAAGAGGAAGTTAAGAAGAAGAAGAGGAGGTCTTTAACTGAGAATTATGTTTTGATTTTAGTTGTTTTTAGGTTTTTATTTTAGTTGAAGGTTATTTTAGATATTTGGTATCGAATCAAGAATACCCCATAACCAATTATTTGGTCACTATAAATCCAAATGAAGCCCCGCTATTGGAATGTGATGCCCCAATAATAAGCTTATTTTTTAATGTAGCATGTATCCTTTTTTTTTTTTTTTTTTGCTAGAAACGGAATTAAAAGGATGAATTAATTCAAAGAAATTTAGGAGGGCTTTAAAAAAAAAACTGAATGGCGCGTGCATGCAGGTTACGCATTGGTTGCGCACACCAAACATCCAAGGTCTCCATAGTCACATATCTTAAGATTTTCAGTTGCATATGTAGGTACAAAAAACCTACTCGCCACGTGTTCAAACGAGATTAGAAGAGACCCCGAAGTAAATTTTCAGGAGAGATATTATTTACTAATTCCCAGGGAATTGTCAGTGAAGAGTCAAATCAAGTGACATGCTACTTTAATGAATATGAGATCTGCGAAGTCATATCTACAGTTAGCGAAGTATTAATTTGCGAAATAGTGGTGACTTGCACAACAAGATATCTCACGAAGAAAGGACACTAAGTGTGGATTGTTACGCAAGAAAAGATAGAGTATATGAAGTAGAGTATGCGAAGTATGGATTGTTACGCAAGAAATAGGACAGCTGTCCCCGACAACAACCGATTATTAAGGAGAAAAGTAAGCGAGAACTTTATTGAAAATGGATCGAGCGAAGTAAAAAGTAGAGTCATGTGAATTATGTGACTCCTAGCGAAGTAAAATGAGCTGTAGTCTATTATGTATTTTTCCCTATAAATAGAGGACTTAACCCACCGTGTAAAGGGTTGGAACGTTTTAAGAGGTAAGGAAGCTATGGTAAAGAGAGATAACTTAGGGTTCTTGTGAGTGTTCTTGAGAAGCTTGTAATTTCTCATTCATTAACTAAGTGAAATAAAGATTTGATTTCATCTCGTTATGTGGTTTTCCCTTTGAGTTATTCAAATTAGTAAGTGGGTGTACCTATGAATTTTCTGTAGTTATAGCATAAATGGAGGTTAGGTTGAACTTTGTTGGGCACGTTTCCTCATTCAGATAAAGTCTATAACTTAGGAAAAACAGATTTTTTAGATAAAAAGATTATAAAATATAGATTAATCATAAATTTTCATACTTAGTAATTTCAACTAAATATATAGAATCTTTAAGCCCAGTATGGCAATGACATATATGGTGTTATTATTTTTATCCAAGGTCTTTCAAAAGAACAATTAATTGGGGATACATAACTAATTGAGGGATATTTCATTGTAGCTGTCGGCATGGTTTTTCAGTACCGGAAATCCATGACCATGCCAGCATCATTGGAAAACCATGCCGGCAACTACAGTAAAAATATCCCCCAATTAATTTATGTATCCCCGAATTTGGTGTTCTTTAAAAAGTGATAGCATTTCACTGACTTAATCTATAACTAAAAGCGTTACTCTGACTTAATATTATCCAAAGTCTTTAAAAATCTCCATTATTCACTAAAATCCCTCATAGAGTCCCTGTAATATTTTATATATTTCACCGAACACAACACATCGACGACCTTCACCGATTCAAGACTCTAAAAGTCGGACGATCCAACGGGTGTGATCAATACTTCATACAGATTTTTTTCTCCGAGATTTTATGGTTGCATTTTAAATCAACATATCCGATGGTTCCGTTATTATGTGGTTGGCGTTTCAATTTGGTGTTGCCTCATTAAAGGGGAGAGATTTAAGGATAGCTAGAGCACTCCCTAGCTCATTCAATGTCTTTTAAGAGCATCTCCACCAGTGGTTGTAAAACATCTTTTTTTGGACAATCAACATATTTCAATTTATTCAAACCAAAACAGTGATTACATGTTCGCTTACAAGAATGACAAAAACATCAAAATAAGTGATAATGAAAACCCTAATACAAATAAGGACATCAATTACATGTAGATTGCGAAGAGAAAGAGCGATAAACTGCAAAGGTATCCAAAACAACTTTATGTATAAGGGAAAGATGATGGTATATCCGGAAATATATTCCGACCATTTAATCTGATTGTATTCTTCTTCCATAAGAGATGCTCCTAAAACAAAGGAGTACTTTGCCCATAAAATTGTCGATCCACACGATCACGAATGTGCGAAGTCGTGATAAATCGTCAATATTTTTGAATCAAGAATATCAAGCCACGAACCAGCCATTAAAATTTGAAGAACTCGCCCCACAACGACGAAGAAATATGTCAAAAGACACCGAAAATGATGTAAAAACATCTTATTCTATTACCTACTATCAAAAAATTTAAAGGGAAAAGAATTATTGGACCAAATCTGTGCATGTAGGCTATTGAGTTATTTTTCTTCTTTGAGAAAGGGAAGAGAAAGAGAAAGAAGAAAGAGAAAGGAGATGCGGCTCTTCCAAGTGATATTTACGTGAAAATCTAATTAAGGCTTTTATTTAGGAGATTTTACACATATATAGTAAATATAGGACCCGTAAAATCTTAACCGTTTATTTTTACTTTCACTAATTTTTTTTAAAATAAAATAAATGAAAATATGACGTGGAGGTGCAAGTGAAGGTATAAATAAGACCTTCTTTAACACCTTCGTAGTATTTATTTTCACATCCCTCCTAGTTTGTAGGATCCAACCATTGGAGATGGATTTATGTTAATTGGGGGTCTAAAATCCTACGTGTCATGAAAAGCAAAAGCTTTCATCCTCTATTGGAGATGCTCTAAAGATGGAAGGTGGAGATTTTATTTTTCTTATGGCCATAGGATTTTACACTCACACCTAAAATAAATTCATCTCCAATAACAGGTATGACATAATAAGATGTATGAAATGCTAAATACAAAGTTTTTAAAGAAAATATTACCTAGATTTTTGGTTAGACTTTTATGTCATTTTTTAATCATTATTTCTAAACATATTTTTTTTAATTCTTTATATAAAACCCATAAACAGGATCTTCGCATAAGACTCACCCATTATTAGAGATGTTCTTAATTATTTTAATTTTAGAAAAATGTGTACATTCATGCTGTAGACTTCGGTCACTTCAGAAGTTATTTTTTACTATTAAGAAATAAACTAGTAGCTTGTCATCAAGATTTCTCCCTACAATTAATTCAATTTTAGGTGCGAAAACATGCTTCCCGTAACATATGACTTACTGCAATTTAAAGTCATATCTTAAAATAAAAAAAATTGAAAATAAAAATAGAAATCCAAGCTTCTTCATATCATGTAATCTAACATTCCCGTATCAGTGTCAGAGGAACTTAATCTAACAGATTGAGTAATCGGAAGAACTACTCATTTTGTGTTTGTTTCCAATGAGATTGAATCTAATGACAAGCAAACTCTGCTTTCAGTAATTTACCTTCATTTTCAATTTCTAATTGTAAATATAATTCGAGTCATTAATTTCGGGGATAACGCTCTTACTCCATTGCTGCTCTTATGCTCTAACAAAATATAATGAAAGTCCAAACATAAAAGTTAATTAAGTCGCAAAGAAAAAAATAATAATTCATACTTTTCTTTTTGTTAGCTTCTAGGAGTAAATTAGAAAAAAAAAGAAAAAAGTAGGCAAATCTACCTAGCGTTTTTAGGGGCTAAGAAAAAAGATTTAGGGGCCAACCTGTTATCCCGCCAAAGACATTGGTTAAGGGGTTAATTTTTTTCAATTGAAGTTACCCAAATGCCCCTACAGTAAAAAATAAAAATAAAAACCCAAATCTAAACTGTTTCTCCCTATTTCAATTTCAACTCGTCTTATTCTTCTCTTCCTCTTCTCTCCCGATTGTGGAGTAAATTTTTTTTTATAAAACAATGGATACGGGTAATGCATCCCACAGACCTAAAACCAAAAACGTTCATCGCGGTTTTGTTCCAAATATAGGGATTTTAGCAAGAAACAAAGAGATTGTTGGTGAAAATGACGAAGAACGCGAAGAACGCGACGAAGACGAATCCGCGGAAGCAGTTGGCGGTGGCGCTTCAGAGAGTCTAACACTTTGGCAACTTCAAATGGACCCAATTAGGTAAGACTGTATCAATTTTAGGGTTTATTTGGGTTTTATTCGACGAATTGAAAAAAAAAATCCTAGGGTTTTTCGTAATTTACCCAGATTCGGTAGTTAAATCTATTCATTTACCTCCGAATGTAGTCGTGTTCATCATTTCTCAAGAACATCGACCGAATTCGAAGTTATAATTGTTGATTTGCTTCCGAATATGTATGGTAATATCTTCCTGTGTACCAAAATGGAAATAATCGGTAGTAATTGAAAATATTTGCTTCCGAATATGATTACGTAGATACACAATTATCGGTAGCACACTTACTACCGAATATGTGAATAAGATGAAATATAAAAAAATGTGATTTAAGAAATTTCCCATTTTGGGGCCAGGATATATTCGGAAACTAATATAATTTTTTATACTTCCGATTGTACCGGATTACAAATTTAGAGTTTGTGAACTCCATTTGATGCATATTCGGTTTCAAAAGTAATATATTTATCTTCCGGTTGTTATAGAATCGGGAAACAACAATGTATTGTTGTTTCTGAATGTTTACATTCGGGTTGTGTTGTTATACTTTGGATTACGATTGTGTGGTTTGTAAACATTGATAATTTTGTTGTTGTTTAGAAAAAGTCGAGCTAAGCAAGCCCCAAAAACAGGAGAGTTAGGGCCTCGTCGAGGAGGTAGTAAGAAATTGTCAGCTAGTGCTAGGAGAGAAAGGAGTGCCAATGATAGTTTAATTGCTCAACAAAGTGTAGAACCACAAGGCAGTCAACAAGGTGTGCAAGCAAGTGCTCAACAACCCACTCAAGAAGGCGTAGAACCAACTGGTCCACAAGGCACTCAACAAGTTGTAGAACCAAGTGATCCACTACTTACATCCCACCCTGAAATTGAACCAATTGATCCAGTGCCAAGAGTTCAAGAAGAAGGACAACCAAGTGGTTCCCAAAAAGCCAAAAAAGTTAACAAAGCAGCAGAAGGTGGAAAGAAGGATATTGCTAAGAAAGCATCACATCTTGTCCCTCAGCACTTGAAGGTGAAGAATATTCATGTTGGAGAAGTCCTTGGGCTACCGGCGGATGGAGGGAAATTGCTTTTTGGATACAAAGACTCTTGGGCCAAAGAAATATACGAAACCGAGGTAATAATAATCAGATTTTTTTTATTAATTTACTGTGTATGTGTTTTATTGTAATAGTTGTATTTATGGTTTTTGTATGTACTTTAAACAATTTTGGGTTGTTTAATAGTATCATTAAGATGCGGTTCGTCTACTCAAACCCACCGCTGCACCAACAAAAATGCTTGACTGGCCTTTATCGGGTGAATGTGAAAGGTTCAAGAGAATTGTAACCAACTCCGGGTTAGCTAATGCTGCGGAGAATTCATTTTTGGAACATGATCGTGTTGCTATATCGGCGTTCGTGGAGAGAATGTATCTTGAGACCGATACATTCCATATGCCGTTTGGGGAGATGACGATTACCCCGGATAATGTATCGGGCCTCAAATAGATATCATCAACAACCGATACAACGGCCTACAAAAAATGAAGCAACAAGTTTTACATTCACATTCGGACGAAAGTCTGTAGGTTTTACAACCGATTGTACTACAATCGGACTTATAATATATCACAATAAAAAACCGATTTTATTGTAATATTTAGACAGTCTCCTGAGTACAAAAACAATCATGTTCGGCGGATATATATATGTTAATACTTCCGAATATGCACATTCGGAAGGTAAAGTAAACAATATTCCTCCGCTTTTCACATAAGAATTACAATTTTTCCAAGTTTGAGACAATTTGAATTTGGGGCCAAAGATATATTCGGTAGTTATATAAATGATAATACAACCGAATGTAAAAGAAGAATTACGGAGTTTCATAATTTTGAGGATTTCGATTTTGGGGCCATTCGGTACTACATGTACTATACTAATTACCGAATGAAGACTATCAAGAAAATCAATTTGGGGGTTTTCAAATATTCGGCAGTGATATATATTCTTTAAACTGCCGAATGTAAATATTTGGTACTCAGGAGGTTTCTGCGGGACATATGTGGATACATTAGCTACCGATTCTGGGTGATTCATGGCGTTAAATGCATGCATTAATCGAGTTTTCTCGTTTAAAAACTCATACAAACGCATACAAAGTGGGTTATGAGTTTCTTGACACAATACATGTGTGTTAGATGCATCGTTAGCTTCGATCTCGGTTGATTCTCCGGCTTCCTCCATCAAATCGTCGTCTAGGGTTTCCTCTCCACAAAAGTTTGGATCATTCAACATATACCCCAAATCGTCTTCTCTAAACGGCCGTGATCCTTCAATATTATGTTCTTCACGATCATTCTCACATTCTTCTTCATATCCATCCATTTTTATTGCCTATTTCTTAAAAAATGGGTTTTTTACTATTACCCTACTTCTTCTTCTCTAGAACAATAAAATACAACAAATGAAGAAAATTAAACAGTCTACTCAAAAGCAAAAAAGAAAATGAAATCAACTATTACATGATTCCCAAATACTAAAGCGTCCACAATCGGAAGTTTTTGGTTTTTGTTTTCTACCGAATTAATTCGGTTGATAAAAATACTTATTTATCAACCGATTATTTGAGGGCTATTTTGGAATTAGGAATTACGCTGGATAAGGGTTGGCTTCGTTTTACATTTGGGTGACCCTATTTTGTTTTATTGTTGGCCCCTAAATCTTTTTTTCTTGGCCCCTAAAAACGCTAGGCAAATCTACTTACGTCCCCCCCACCATGCTTAAAAAAAAAAAAAAAAAACAACGTCCCCCACACCCTAGTTAGTAATTCTCCGAATCATTCCCGAATGATTCGAACGTATCCGAACTGACCGAATCCGAATGATACTTCCGAACTATTTGAACTCCGAACCTAGTTCAGGATTATATGGACCTCACGAATGATTCGCGAACGTATCCGAACTAACCGAATCCGAATGATATTTCCGAACTAGAACTTCGAACCTAGTTCGCACCCAACCTCGCTCTCCCATAAGTAATTCTATGATCAGAGATTTGTTGCTTGGTTTTTGTTTGATTTTGAATATACTTTATATTTAAATACAATTATTCAGTTAAATTTTTTATTGATAGTTGTTTAACCAAGGTTTTATGTGTTAATTTTTGTTTAAAAATCTATAAACTCGTTTTATAATACATTTATGCGATTAAACTGTTTACTTCTTGTTAAATAATCACGCTAAAATGTTTTTTTCATCTTATAAATCATATACAAATAAAATTAGTTTCGTAATAAGATCATAATACTTATCAATTTATCATTTATGTAATCTGAATTTTAAGTGCCGAACTCACATTTATAAAACGAATATACACGTACGTATGCCGTTCCGAACTACTGTCCGAATAACGAACCGTTGACCGAATCCAACCTATCTGAATCCGAATAATTCTCGTACTTATGACGTCCCGAACTATTACCCGTACCCTGAATTACTAACTAGGCCCCACACACACAACACAAGAACATTCATACATGGAGCCTACCTGAAATGTTTACTAAGAAGGACACAATTGAGGTTAAATGTAACAGACCCACCTATTCTGTCCTGTCTCTACGACGCTAGTCAATATTTTTGTCCTATGAGAGTGGTATTATTTTTTTTCGACTACGATATTGTTCGGTGGAAACTGTTTTAGTCATACTTGTCGACCAACGTGTTAAATAACAAAGGCGAAGAACAAACAGCATACGTAATTTACAGGGGTTAGTGGTGAAAGATTTTAAGAGACTTTAACTTTTTAGGTTAGAGACGAGAGAAAAATGGCGATAGTACACCGGGTGATCTGGCTTCGAAAATGAATAAATATATAAATTACGAATAATTGGCAGTGTTTTAGAAATACAGTTGACCATCAACATTAATTAACTAGCGACGTGCATGTCAGTCAGAAAGTAAACTAACTCCTCCTCTGTAATTGTAATCAATTATATTTTATAGGAACGGAACATAAATGAGTGGTTATTAAGTACGCAATGTGAAACACAAGGTCCCCGATCAAATCAACAATCCAAAATGGGATTTGTTGGAAAGTCCATTCGTTGTAACTAGTGTTTTTCCTTTTATTACTCACAGTGCCAGTGGGAAAATCAAGTTCATCCTTCTAACTAGTGTTTTTCCTTTTATAACTAGTGTTTTAATGGTTTTTCTACCTCTACTACTTACTTGAGTAAGTGTAGAATTATGCATACAGAAGAAGCACTTCAAAAATGGAGATTAATCAAGGTAATTCATTCTTTGATGATGTTAAATTTCTTTTATAGTTTTCGTATATTGGTTGGTGTATTGAATTTGCTATTTTTTTTTCCCATATATTGATTGATTATTTGATTGTAATAATTTACCAAGCACTTGAGAAACCTAGATTTGTTAGTCGAATTTTGTTTTTATAATTTTTAGTATCCTACTTTGAGTTTCTTATGCTTGTGATAATGTCTAGAGACTAGACATGAAAACAAACAAAGGGTCTTTGTGTTTTCTCAATGTATTGCTTATTTTTGTCCAATATTTGGTGCTTGTTGTTTACTTTGAAATAAGCTTCCCAACTCATTGATGAACACCGGCTTGTATTGATGGATACAGGGGAATTCTCTTGGATGTGCGGAGGAGAATTTAGTTGGGGCTCTTCCTGCACTCATGGAGTACTAATTGATGGTTTGAATCTTTTATTCATCATCTCTTTATCTTTGTTTTGGATTATTGGTTATTTCAGGAAGCAATTCATTCGTCCTAATACCAGAACAGATTGGTTACTAGTAGTTGTTTCGGTATGTTGTGCTGTTAGTGCCATTGCACATTTTAGTGTTTGTCTATGGGGCGTATTTCAGCAGTTAACAGATTTTAATTGGCAATTTTACTTCATCAAAGGCTTAATATGGATTTTCGTGTCACTCTCCCTTATTATGCCGCTGATCAAATGGGCAAGAATTTTGATTTTAGTCTGGTGGATTTCCTTCTCTATACTGAATTCGATACAGTATGTGGAAATCTTGGTGAAACAAGAAAAATTTGAAATCCTCAATATAGTTTCGTGGTCTGTAAGTTTGTTACTCCTCTTCTGTGCTTTAAGGCATTTTAAGCGGCTCCTAGTTTTAGAAAATACTCAGGAAGAGGGTTTGTCAGAGCCACTATTAACTGCAAAAGATGAAAATAACAGATCAGGAGTAGGAAATGCTAATTTTTTTAGCAAGTTAACATTTTCTTGGCTCAATTCTTTGATGTGTCTGGGTCATTCAAAACCACTATCGCTAGAAGATATACCTAATCTTGTCCCTGAAGACGAAGCTTTTATTGCTTACCAGGCATTCTTTCATGCTTGGGAGCTTCTACAGAGCCGAAAGAGCTCAGAAAATGATAGTAATCTGGTTCTTCGGGCACTAGCTAAAGTTTACTATAAAGAGATGATACTTGTAGGAACCTATGCATTTCTTAGGACTGTCTCTGTTGTAATGTCTCCGCTGTTACTTTATGCCTTAGTAAATTATTCAACCAATAAAGAAGAAAGTCTGTCTGACGGCCTTTCACTAGTTGGTTTGTTAGTCATTGTCAAGGTTATAGAATCTTTATCTCAGAGGCATTGGTACTTTAGCTCAAGAAGGTTTGGTATGAGGATGCGATCCTCTCTGATGGTGGCCGTTTATCAAAAGCAACTAAAGCTTTCTAGTTTGGGTCGAAAAAAACACTCAACTGGGGAAATAGTGAATTACATTGCAGTTGATGCCTATCGAATGGGTGAATTCCCGTTCTGGTTTCATTCTTCATGGACTTACGCAGTTCAATTGTTTCTTGCTGTTGGAGTGCTTTTCGGAATAGTTGGTTTTGGGGCTCTTCCTGGTTTAGTTCCTCTCTTTATGTGCGCAGTTCTAAATGTGCCGTTTGCAAAGTTGCTTCAGACTTATCAAACACAATTTATGGTTGCCCAAGATGAAAGATTAAGAGCCACTTCTGAGGTTCTAAACAATATGAAGATCATCAAACTACAATCTTGGGAAGACAATTTCAAAAATTTGATCACATCCCTCCGAGATAGGGAGTTCAAATGGTTGTCCAAGATACAAATTCAGAAATCTTATGGTACTGCACTCTACTGGATGTCACCCACATTGGTGTCTTCAGTAGTCTTTCTAGGATGTATATTTGTGAAAAATGCTTCTTTGAATGCCAGCACCATCTTTACAATACTTGCAACGCTGAGGACCATGTCAGAACCTGTCAAACTGATTCCGGAGGCTCTTTCTGCGATAATTCAAGTCAAGGTTTCTTTAGATCGCCTCAATACTTTTTTGTTGGATGATGAGCTCACTGATGAAAATGTTGTGAAGAAGAATCAAAAGGAGAACTCTGGTTTCGATATTGTAGTAGAGGGTGGTATTTTCAGTTGGGAGCTAGATCTAGCCGTTCCAACCTTGAGGTCTGTTGATCTTGTCGTAAAGAGAGGACAGAAAATTGCTGTTTGTGGACCTGTTGGTGCTGGAAAATCTTCTTTCTTGTGCGCCATACTGGGGGAAATACCTAAAATTTCAGGATCAGTGAGTGACACAAGAACTTAGAAATTTAGAATGCTTGCATAAAGTCTGTCTTTATTAACAGTAGTTTTACTTGTTTTTAGGTTGATGTATTTGGGTCTATCGCCTATGTATCACAAACGTCTTGGATACAGAGTGGGACGATTCGTGATAATATACTGTTTGGGCAGCCAATGGAGAAAGAAAGATACAATAAGGCAATTAAAGCATCCGCTTTGGATAAAGATATTGAAAATTTCAACCACGGCGATCTTACAGAAATTGGTCAGAGAGGGCTGAACATGAGTGGAGGACAAAAACAACGGATTCAACTTGCTAGAGCTGTCTATAATGATGCTGATATATATCTTCTTGACGACCCATTTAGTGCTGTTGATGCACATACAGCTTCTATTCTTTTCAATGTGAGTCCGTCAGTTATATTTTGTTTTTAATATTGACTGCACGCCCCTTGCATTGTTTAGTTGACATATGAAATCCGAATGATTTAATTTCAGGAATGTGTCATGGAAGCTCTTGCTAAGAAGACTGTCATTTTAGTGACACACCAAGTCGAGTTTCTAGCTGAAGCTGATAGAATTTTGGTAATTGGTTTTACCTCTAAACGCATTTGGTTATTATTGCTTTCGTAATATATCAATAATGACACTCTCTCAATTTTTCAGGTTATGGAAGGTGGAAAAGTGACTCAATCTGGAACATATGAGGAGCTTTTAACTGTTGGGACAGCATTTGAACAGCTTGTTAGTGCCCATAAGAGTTCAATGGCAGAAATAGACCCTACAAAAAGTGGAAACCAGGGTGAATTTCAAAAGCTGGATTCAAATAGGACTGAGGAATCTAAATATTCTCTGGCAATAAAAGAAAACAATGATGATGATGAGATCTCAGTGAAGGGTATGCTCGGGATTCAGTTAACAGAAGAGGAAGCGAGGGAGAGTGGAGATGTTGGGTGGAAGCCATTTTACGATTATATCATTGTGTCCAAGGGACTACTTTTTTTTGGCTCATCAGCATTATCTCAGATTTTTTTCTTTTCTCTCCAAGTTGCTTCTACTTATTGGTTAGCGATTGCCATTAATATCCCCAGTGTGAACAATAACATGTTAATTGGAGTTTACACAGGGATTTCAGCTGTGAGTACATTATTTGTGTACTTAAGGTCCTACTTCGCTGCTCTTTTAGGACTGAAGGCTTCAAAAGCCTTCTTCTATGGTTTCACCAATTCTGTATTTAAGGCTCCTATGCTCTTCTTCGATTCAACCCCGATTGGAAGGATTTTAACACGGGTAAGATACATTCCTTTTGTATATATGTTCTCTTACCAAGTTAAAATGATCTTGAATTAATATGTACATATCTTGAATTGTAGATTTCATCAGATTTGAGTGTATTGGATTTCGACGTACCCTTTTCTGTTGCATTTGTAATTGCATCTTCCTTTGAGATTGTTGCAACCGTTTGTATAATGGCCTCGGTGACATGGCAAGTTCTCATTGTGGCTGTTCTTTCGATGGTAGCTATAAAATATGTTCAGGTGGATCTCATCACACATTGACTCTTCACATGTATCATTTTTGTTGACATTCTAATACTGACAGTGTCATTGTGTTTCACTCAAGGGTTATTATCTGGCCTCCGCAAGGGAGTTAATAAGGATTAATGGAACTACCAAAGCTCCTGTTATGAACTATGCAGCTGAGACATCTCTAGGTGTTATCACAGTAAGGGCTTTTTCTATGACTGGAAGGTTTTTTGATAGTTATCAGAAGCTCATAGACACGGACGCTAAGCTCTTCTTTCATTCTAATGCTGCTATGGAGTGGTTAGTTATAAGAGTTGAAGTGCTCCAGAATTTGACATTGTTTACAGCAGCTCTTTTCCTTGTTTTGCTTCCTCGGGGTACTGTGAATCCAGGTATTTTTTTTAAACCATAACGATTCTTTGTCTCTTTAATTTTAATATCATATATATTTATAGCGATAGTTGTTTCAGGTTTTGTGGGGCTTTCTTTATCATATGCATTGGCGCTTACCGGCACCCAAGTTTTTATGACTCGATGGTACTGCAACTTAGCTAACTACATCATTTCTGTTGAGCGAATAAAACAATTTATGCATATACCATCAGAGCCCCCAGCTATTGTTGATGATAGAAGACCTCCACCTTCATGGCCCTCTAAAGGAAGGATAGACTTGGAAAATCTTAAGGTGAGTTTTATCATTTTGTATATAGTAAATTCAATTGTTTCTAAAACTCGTATTCATGTGCGACAATTCACCATAACGGTTGCAGATAAAGTATCGACCAAATGCTCCTCTAGTTATCAAAGGAATTACTTGCACTTTCAAAGAAGGATCAAGAGTGGGTGTTGTTGGTAGAACCGGAAGTGGAAAGACTACACTCATTAGTGCCTTGTTTCGCCTTGTAGAACCCGCAAGTGGGAAGATTCTTATAGATGGGCTAGACATTTGCTCGATGGGTCTAAAGGATTTAAGATTGAAGCTTAGTATAATACCTCAAGAAGCAACTCTCTTCCGAGGAACTGTTCGAACTAATTTAGACCCTCTAGGCCTTTACTCTGATGAAGAGATATGGAGGGTAAGTTAATCAATTCCCTGTCACTTTTTCATTTCTTGTTTTCAGTACCGTGTCTAATGTTAGAGGGCTTACCTTGTAACTATTTTAACTTCATTACACTGTAAATGACAGGCAATAGAGAAGTGCCAGCTTAAAACTACAATCAGTAGTCTCCCTAATCTTCTAGATTCCTCGGGTGAGATTAATGCGAGAAACAGGATCTAACTTGTCTCATTACTTCTTGCAATTTGATATTTTTTTCTTCTTCTTTATTTTTTCTTATAATTTTGCGTGGTCTTTTAACAGTGAGCGACGATGGTGATAATTGGAGTGCTGGTCAACGCCAGCTCTTTTGTCTTGGAAGAGTGCTTCTCAAAAGGAACAAAATTCTAGTTCTAGATGAAGCAACTGCATCAATTGATTCTGCAACAGATGCTATTTTACAGAGAGTTATAAGGCAGGAGTTCAAAAACTGCACGGTCATAACCATAGCTCACAGAGTTCCCACGGTTACTGATAGTGACATGGTTATGGTCCTCTCTTATGGTATGTACACTTAATTCTCTCTCGGTTACTTTTTTATTTAAGAATTACAATTGATTTTTATTGGTGATACTGCAGGAAACTTGATTGAATACGACGAACCTTCAAAACTTATGGAAAGTAACTCATATTTCTCCAAGCTTGTGGGTGAATACTGGTCTAGTTGCAGGAGCAGTTCTCTTCAAAGTCTCCAACACTACAATTAAAGTATAGATAAAGTGTTTTTAGTAATGATTCTTTTGGCCATCTAAAGGGAGGTTGTTCTCCCATTGGGCGGATGTATGAGTAACCACGAGTATCTAAAAGGGGTGTATTGGATTAAGATTTAAATGGATATAATAATAATTCTAAAAATTCCTAAGTATTCAATTAGAATTTATAATGAATTATTATATATTCATGGTATTCAACTAGGTTAGTTTTAAATTCCACAAATGAGTCCTGCTATGACGAGGTCATCCTCGTGACGGTTTTTTGTAAGGGTGCACCTTATAACCGGTAGATAATATATCTTAGAGGTATTTGCATCACGAGTTAATATATAAGAAATTAAATAACTTTTTTTTTTTTTTTCACATCCTTAATTTAATTTTATTTACCTTTTGGTACTTTTAACGAATTAAATACAATCTCACATTCTCACCCATCAGAAATCTAGGTTTTCCGAAAGAAAAAAATTCGAACATGGAAAAAAAAAATTGATTGGATAGTTTCGTATAAAAATGGATGATTTCTACATCCAAACATAGTTACGCATCAAATTTGTATTTTTGTATGTTTGCCACAGTTTATTTAATCACGCTTCTAAGCTGTTCAAGCATATTGTTCCGAAGCAGAGATATATTTGGACTTATATATTTTATATCCTTATGATGTTATGAATGAGTGTACCAGCAGACTAAGGTTCGTTCACGAATTCTTAATATGTTTTGTCTATTAGTACTTCTTAGTGGGCATATGTAGTTCTTGATTTTGGATGCCTTCGTTTACTATGCACGTATGCAATACTGATTGTGTTCATACGAAAATGAGCATCACCTTTGATCATGATCATGATCACCAATCAGGCAATCATAGTTATCAAAACGATGGTGTTACTAGAGGGACCAAGATAAAACTAAAATTGGATATAATAGCATAAAATAAAAGAATAAAAATATTTTAATTTTAGATATTATCTTGAGATGCAAATATTCCAGGGATGTGAAATCCAAAGGCTATAAGGTGCACCTTTAGGAAAGTTGTCACGAGGGTGAACTCGTCACAGCACGACTCTTCCACAAATATCTTAGGTATTCAATTCATTTAAGATTTTTTAGGATAGTTAGAGCGTCCACAGTCGTGGATTAAAAACTGAACTAAACCCCACTTAGTACACAAAACCAATCGCAGTGGGGCTGAATTAAAACCAAATATATGGTTTTAGTTGGAGAGAGAGTGAAATCTCGACCAAATTTGGTCGAGCCTCTCGACTAAAACTAAATATAGTCAGGCGGATGTTGAAAGTTCGTTTGGAAATGGGGCGGTATTTTAAAATGTGTCTGTTGAGGCGCGTACTCACAAATTACGCCTGTTGGTGAGGCGTAGACGCAATGTACGCGTCAGCCGAGCGGAAGGTGTGGTTACCGCCCCATGGGGCGCATGTTCTGTCTACGCCCCATGGGAGGCGCAGGGTTTAGTTACCGCCCGCATGGGGCGAGAATTCTAAGTACGCCCCATCCCGGCGTTCACCTACAAATGCGCCCCATTGGGGCGTACGCTGAAAGTTCGCCTGATACCAAATATCCGAATTTAAAATTTAAATTTCCGACCGTTTACATTCTTTCCGTTGGACAATTTTCAGCGATATCTCAACGGTTATTTTTTCAGCGAATCTTATATCTGCCTTCCCCAATGAACAGAAAAGTTTACAAGTCAAAAACAGAAGATCACTGAGAGATTTATCCCAAAGTTGAAACTTGCACAGACATGGCGAAGATTAAATTACTGGAATACTTGATGTACGTGACTGAAACATCATATTATTGTCCCAATGAACAGAAAAGTTTATCGTCATCGCTTCCAGATGCTAACATACAACTAGCCACCCTATTGAAATTATCATGAAGGAACATGTGAGAAGATCATAATCATAGGAAGGAAAAAAAAAACACGGTAATATGTTTCACATACCGATTCCATGAGATTACATTCACATCAGCTTTATTTGCCTTGATAGTTGCTGCTGGTTTTTTCCTACGAATATCCCATATAGCAATAGTTCCATCAACAGAACATGAAGCAAAAACATCACGCTCCGAAGGACTCCACTGCAAGATGAAACAAAGTGCGTTATAAAGTGGAGCTGGTTGGCATCCATACTTCAAGGTCTTCCAATTAGCAGTAAAACAAATAAAACTTAAGGTTTCATCTTCAAGTTGGCATACGTACTTGGAGATCTTCCACACTTAAATCATGTCCATCAAAAGGAGTTGAGTCCACATTCCATGTTGCACTAGATGATGGCTCCCATAGGTGGATATGACTATCGCAATCCCCTGTGAACATGGAAATGGGGCGCACATTGGGCATACGCCCAACAACATATTGGATGGGGCGAACTTTTGGTGTACGCCCAACGGTAATGCACACGGTTGTTTCACACGGTGGAGCATATTTTATGGGGCGAACGTTTGGTGTACGCCCGAGTTGGGGCGTAATTTTAATCGTGCACTGCATGGGGCGGATTTTGAATCTGCGCTCCTCACTCGAGCGGACAACACCACCTACGTTTCCACTCGGGCGTAACTTAAGCATTCGTTTGATGGCAGGCGCACATTTGATTTACGCCTCATTCGGGCGTTTGCCAAGGTATCCGTCTAGTACACGCGCGTAGATTAAAGAAGCGCTCGGTATCAGGCGAAGATTGAAAAATTCGCTTGACCATAATTTTACTCTCACCCTAGCGTTGAAACACGTTCTAAACCAAATATTTTTGGTATTTGGTTTTAGTTTTAGTTTTAGGATAGTCCACGACTGTGGACGCTCTTAAGGACCAAGATATATATGGATTCTTATGTACTCCCTCCGTTACTTTTTAATAGGTCAGTTTTTATAAATACATGTTTCAAAAAAATAGGCCAGTTTCCTAATTGGGAAAGTCAAATGTTACTTTAATTTTCTGGGACCACTTTTATTTTAACTTCTTTTGATGACAAGTGTTATGTGGATCATTTCACTTATTTCTTTGGCTGACAAGTGTCATGGGGACCATTTCACTTCACTTCTTTTATTGACAAGTGTCTAGAGGACCACTTTCAATAATTAGTTCTCTTAATTCCTTTAATTTTCTAAAAAAAAAGAAACTGGCATATTAAAAAGAAACGGAGAGAGTATATATTTGTAGGCAAAATATGTGGGTTATTATCTCATATCAATCTCAACTCACACCACAACCGTTTTATGGATTCTTATGGACAATTATTTTATTTTTAAATACATCATGCTATGTTTTTCCACCGCCACCGCCCACCACCACCACTACCGACTAGCACCACAATCATCACCACCACCACCAACTACAACCATCACTGACCACCACCATCGACCACCAACTACCACCACCGAAAACAACCACCCACCATGACCACCACATACACCACCCGCCACCAACAACAACCACCATCACTGCCACCTTCACATACCATCACCCACCACCTCAAATTATGGATGGTAATGGGAAACAAGCTGCAATTTAATATAAATCTAAAGTAATCCTAATTTATCTATTATAATCTAAAAAATTATATATCTATAAGAATCTATGATATTCTTTAAAGAAACATTATAAAGCCATTAAATTCGGGCAAACGAGTATCTATTTTTATCCATACAAATCTTGATCCAATATTCCCCTGTAAGATAGAATTGGTAAGCTATTTCCTTGAACCGTAGAAGAAATATAAAAAAAGTGACAAGGCCCATTGGGTGCACAGGCCCTGGAATCGTATGTAATCCCAAAATGCTAGAGACCAAGCTTTGGTGCTACTCTCCAAGAATACCAATTTGGTAGAAGCTTGGGGACTTGCTAGCATGTTTCACCTTTACATTTCTCCTTCACCAGTTCCAGATTGTTAAAAAGCAAGCTCCAATATCCACTGAAGAAAGTCCTCAATAGGTTAAAGGAATCTGTAGCACTAAAAACCCAACTGGTGGATTTAGTTGGTAAAGCATACATGTCCCCAAAATATTGGCTTCAAATCCGTTATAGTTCGATTTTTATTCGCAAAAATAACGTCCAACGTGTGAGATAGTGTCGTAATAAAAGTGTGAAGGGATCCCACCTCTCTTAGTTATATTATTATTTTTTTAATTTCTAGCACAAATATGTTTTCATATTTGTCCACATAGTAAATAATGCATGAACCGTAATTTACAAGTTATATTCAATTACATAACAAGATAGGCAATACGTAGTAATATTCGTGTCAACGAATCTTTTCCCAATATTTACTATGAACTTTGGGACCTTGTGATAAGTTTTATTACTTAATTGGTTTTGTTCCATCTATTGTTTATTGTTGTGTTTCTTTTCTTATTCTTTCTCTGTTTTATTGTTGTGTTTCTTTTCTTATTCTTTCTCTGTTTTGCTTAAGTTGGTTATAAACAATAGAGGTTGGTTATAAACAATAGAGAGTAAATGATCTCATCTTTCTCTTCTATATCTCTTCTCTTATCTTACTTAAAATGATCTCGTGTTTCACTATTATTTATTTATGTATTTCTTAGGACCCTCTCTGTTGTAATTTATCCTCTGCTACTTTAAACCTTTGTAAATTATTCAACCCGTAAAGACGAAAGTTTGTCCCTGATCCATATTTTTTATGTAAATACTGTGCGGCTCCATAAGTTTTCTTATGTGAGCATTTCCGGTTAAATTATCATGGGTTCTCTCGTGGTTAATTAAATTGATATTTTTGAATACAAATTCATATTTTTATGTGATTTGTTAGTGTCCAAAGAAATCCTTCTTTTCTTGTAAAAGTAAGGTCGCTCTTGTTGTTCTTTCGGGAATGATATTATATGGGGGAGAGTTCTTAATTGAACTTGTGCTTAATTGCCAAATCTTTGTGGGGAGTGCGGCTGTGGAATTTTATAGGGGTTATCTTGTATCTTTATAAACTCCTTGATGAATACATTTAGTTTCGGCTATATGATTGCATCTAAAAAAGTTGATATGTGCTTTTCTTTTGGTCATGAAGTGTCTCTATGGAAATTTCATTAGGATCCCACTAATTTTCGTACCTTTGCCAATTTTATTGACAAAAAGGGGGAGAATTAATGTGTAGTTCGCACTACAAATACATATGGTTTTCGGATCATTATGTAAGAGGGAGTGGTTTTCATGTGAGATGGAGTATTGACTAGGGGGAGTGATACATATCACCATAGTGTTGTTGTCAAAGTTGTGATACGATTGAACTTTGATGCTGTGTAATAATACTATGACATTGTATAACAATGATTGAGAGCTATTATTTTCTCATTGTTATGGCTAAGGATCTTCAACAACGATGATGCAGAATTGAATACCTTTGGAATCATTGGAATACTTGGAAGTGACGAAGATTTCGAGTAATGTTGAAGAACCAAGGAGATCCAGCATTTGGAAGAGAAGCTACAAAGTTTATTTATTTGGTATTCCATATGTATTGATAGTTTTGTCACTAAAATTGACAAAGGGGGAGATTGTTAGAGCATTGCTCGGTCGAACTCGCAAGTGTTGCTATCTCAAGCTTTTTTGTCAAGTTTAGTTTCCAAAACTATAAGTATTGATTTCTTGTCTACTTATAGCTAAGTCTCTGATTAGAATAGTAAATGTAGTTGAGCCTTAGACTCCACAGCGTTCATCGAATGAAGACAAAGAACTGCTCAAGGGAACTTGTGGAACTTCGTCAATAAAGAGGTATGTGGAGACTTGAACTTATCTATCATTCAAAAGTCTATCTATTCTATCTCCTATTTTTAGACAAAAGTCGTATTGCTATATAGATTTCATTTTCTATTTCGAGCCGAGTTTATCTCGCTTATCTATTTCTCGAAATATGTGTTGGTAAGCTTTCGCTTTGGCCAAGTTCATCTTTACTAGTGACAAAATTCATGTTGATTATTTCAATAACTTAAAATCGCTTTGATGAAAAATAGTTCGTGAATAACAACTATATAACATCCTCTAAGAAAGTTTCAATGATTGAAATGAGAGTTTAGAACATATAACCATCTTTGGATATAAACATAGTATGTTCTCACATTTGTGTAAAAGTCCAAAATCGGGAACTCAAGGTATGCGTACCCGTACGCGTACTGGCGGTTGTTGGAAATCCGGGTGAGTATGCGTACCCGTACGCATACTTGCGGAAAGTTCACGTCCGTGAATTTCTGCTTGAGTTTGAAAGTAAAAAACAAACTCGATCCGGTTACTTAAGTATGCGTACCCTTTTTTAGGTAGGTTACTTTCTAAAATCGGTTTGTTCATGAACTAAAACATTTATATAATATAAGGAATGCAATCTTTGCAAACCGTGGCTATAATGTTCATGAATTGATTCGAGTGAATCAAAATCGATTTTGCTTCAATTGTGTCTTGTATACTCCTATGACATCTAAGCAATTGAAAAACTCTCTAACTAGTTCATTTGAGTCACTTGAACTAGTTACGGTGAAGATGAATAAGGTTGATATGAAAGTGCTCATATGGATAACCATTGGTTAACTATTGTTGAATCAACTAAGTGTACACGTTTAGTTACGGTTACCCAAATCTAAATAACAATGCATTTCTTTTGTGTATAACAAGCTAAGTTCAATCTAACGGTTGAAAGATATTAGCCTGAGTCTAATCAAATTTTTATCTAACGGTGAATATTGAATGCTTTGTTACCAAGGTTACTGGAAAAGTGGGGGTCTAACAACCTCACCTAATATTTCGATTAGCAATCTGTATGGACAACTCCGAGTTGTTTTCTAGAGAATCAACTAGACTCAATCAATAGAAAATATCTCAAGGAGTTATTATCTCAATCTCTCGATTTGATTTACTCAAGAAAATATGATTCGGGAGTCTAATAAAAGAGAGATAACTTGGATGGTACCAAAGACCAATATCCAAGTGTCAATCAATCCAAATCGCAACCAATAAGGTCGGATATTCTAATTGATTGAACAATGCACAACCTGTATTATTTCAATTATATAAAAATATAATGTGAAAAAGAAATAACACAGATACCAGAATTTTGTTAACGAGGAAACCGCAAATGCAGAAAAACCCCGGGACCTAGTCCAGATTAAACATACACTGTATTAAGCCGCTACAGACTCTAGCCTACTCTAAATTAACTTCGGTCTGGACTGTAGTTGAACCCCAATCAATCTCACACTGATCCAAGGTACAATTATGCTCATATGCCTCTGATCCCAGCAGGATACTGCACACTTGATTCCTTTAGCTGATCTCACCCATAACCAAGAGTTGCTACGACCCAAAGTCGAAGAATTTAATAAAAAAATATGTCTCACACAGAAAAGTCTACAAGATAGATAAATCCGTCTCCCATGAATAAATTTATGAGTTTTGTTCCGTCTTTTGATAAATCAAGGTGAACAGGAACTAATCAATAAAACTAGACTTATATTCCAGAAGAACAACTCAGTTTTATCAATCACCTCACAATAGTCTTAATTGACGCAGCGAAAAAATATATTGTGGAGTTACAAACAATGAGACGAAGATGTTTGTAACTACTTGTATATCTTGCCTATCGGAGATATAAATCTCAAGCCAATTATTACAATTATACTCGTACGATAGAAACAACAAGATCAGATCACACAACTATAAGAAAAGTAGTATCTGTCTGGCTTCACAATCCCAATGAAGTCTTTAAGTCGTTAACTTGGTTTTAGAAGAAGAAAACCAAAGGTTAAAGGAGAATCGACTCTAGCTTAGCAAACTAGTATCACACAGAATATGTGGGGATTAGGTTTCCCAGTTGCTAGAGTTCTCCCTTATATAGTCTTTCAAATCAGGGTATGCAATCAATGTTAGCTTAGTAACAAAGCATTCAATATTCACCGTTAGATGAAAACCTGATTAGATACAAGATAATATCTCTCAACCGTTAGATCGAAAACTTAGCTTTCCATACACACATGTACTTGACGATTTGGGTTTGTGTAACCGTACCCAAACATGTACAATGGTTAATTCAATATTAGTCAACCAAATGGTTAGCCAAGTGATAAATTTCATATCAACCATATTCTTCTTCACCATAACTAGTCCAAATGACTCAAATGAACTAGTTAGAGAGTTGTTCAATTGCTATGAGATCTCATGTACTACACAAGACACAATTGAATCAAAAACGATGTGATTCACTCGAATCGATTCATGAACTATAAAGCCACGGTTTGCAAAATCATTCCTTAGATAATTAAGATAAGTTCACGAACATCGTTTTCAGACATAACCTTCTTGAGTTCGCGGACTCAAGTTAACCGGTGGGAGTTCACAAACTCCAGCAGAAATTCTCGGGTTCGAGAACCTCCGTCAGTTCGAGGACTGAAACTGAGCTTCAACTCCAGCAGAAATTCCCGGGTTCGAGAACTATGCCAGTTCGCGGACTGAGTTTTCAGCTCACGTTCCGGTTTCACTTGATCAACAAAGTTCACAAACTTCGGTTCAAGTGCTAAGGACTTATACATATATGTGTTGCCACAACAATGTTTATATCCCCCAATGGTTATATAGTCTAAATTCTCATTTCAATCATTGAAACATTCTCATAGGACGTTATATAGTTGTTATTCACAAACTATTTCTCGTCAGAGCGATTTTCAAAGTGATTGAAACATAATATGACTTTTTTCACTAGCTAAAGATGAACTTGGTTAAAGCGAAAGCTTTACCAACACACATTTCGAGAAATAGTTAAGCGAGATATACTCAGCTCGAAATGTCACATGTGCATATTCTTAGTCTATATAGTAATACAACTTTTGTCTCAAGATAGGATATAAAATAGATAGACTTTTGAGTGATATATAAGTTCAAGTATCCACATACCTTTTAGTTGATGAAGCTAGTTCCTTGAGTATTCCTTCGTATTGTATGATGATTTCCATGGAGTTCTTGAGCTCAACTACACTTTCTATCCTTGTCCGAGACCTTAGCTATAGTAGACTAGAAATCAAGACTTTATAGTTTTTATCACTAACATTGACAAACATGCTTGAGATAGAAACGCATGCGAGTTCGACCGAGTAATGCTCTAACAGTAACTTAGATTGCAAACCCTGATTTGGAGACTATATAAAGGAGAACTCTAGCAACTAGGAAACCTAATCCCCACACCTCCTGTGTGATACTAATTGGGTAAGCTAGAGTCGATTCTCCTTTAATCTTGGGTTTTTCACGAAACCCCTATAGGTAGACGACTTAAAGACTTTATTGGGATTGTGAAACCAGACCCAACTATTTTATCTGTAGTTGCGTGACAGACTTGCTGTTTCTATTGTATTGAGTACAATCGTAAGATTGGCTTAAGATTGATTTCTCCAATAGGCAAGATAGAAAAATAATCACAAATATCTTCGTCTCATCATTTGTGATTCCACAATATCTTGTTTTGTTAATCGATTAAGATTATTGTGAGGTGATTGATAATTCTAGGTTGTTCTTCAGGAATATAAGTACGGGTTATCGATTGGTTCCTGTTCACCTTGATTTATCAAAATATGGAACAAAACTCGTAGGTTTATCTGTGGGAGATAGATTTATCTATTAAATAGACTTTTCTGTGTGAGAGAGATTTTTTTTATCAAGTCTTCGACTTTGGGTCTTAGCAACTCTTAGTTGTGGGTGAGATCAGCTAAGGGAATCAAGTACGTAGTATCCCGCTAGGATCAGAGACATAAGGAATGCAACTATACCTTGAATCAGTGTAAGATTGGTTAGGGTTCAACTACAGTCCAGACCAAAGTTATATTTGTAGTAGTCTAGAGTCTGTAGCGGCTTAATACAGTATGATGCTCAAATTGGACTAGGTCCCGAGGGTTTTCTGCATTTGCGGTTTCCTCGTTAACAAAATTTCTGGTGTCTGTGTTATTTCTTTTCCACATTATATTTTGTTATATAATTAAAATATCACAGGTTGTGCGTTGAATCGATCAATTGGTAAATCCAAATTTTGGTTGTTGATTGAAATTTATTGATACTTGAACATTGGTCTTTGATATTGTTCAAGTTATTTATCTTGTATTCAATTAGGCTCGAAAATTCCTATAATTTGTTTGAGTGTGGATTGAATCGAGAAATTAAGATATAATTTTTTGATATACTTTTATTAAGATTGAGTCTGACTGTCTAGTTGATTCTATTAAAAGTATATTGGAGTTAGTCCAGAAAAATTGCTAGGAGAAATATTGGGTGTGGTTCTTATACCCCCGCCTTTTCAGTGTTGCCACGCCCCATGTTGTTGTAAACCACCAGACCAATACCCATAAATAATACCCCATGTAACATGTTTTTGATTTCTCGTAAGAATTAATAGAGTCATGGACTGTCTCTTTTCTTGACCAGGTTTCCACGATGTATTTGACAAAGTAATCAGCCTAATTATCTATCCAGACCTTATCGGTATGACATAGATGGAATAGAGAACTCAGATCCAAGGTTATGTGTGACAAATAAGAAGTTTATCGTAAGATGGCATTTTTTTTAGGGTCATGACAATGTAGCATGGCCATGCCTGGGAGGCACAACCAAGTTGGCCATGGTGACTTGGGACGTTGGACAAGGTGGCTTGGGTGGTTTGGTGGTGCGGGACACCATCTAATGTTTCCTTTAAACATTTGGAAGCGCTGGACACCAACCAATGTTGCCTTGGGACGTTTGGTGGTGTCATACACCACTCAATGTTGTCTTGGGATGCTTGGTTGTGCGGGACACCATCCAAGTTTGTAGCTAGTCGATACGGCATAAAAAGGCCAAGTTGATGGCTAGTCAAGTCATAGCGTAGGGCACGACCAAGTTGATAGCTCACCAAGTCATGCCATGGGCACAGACATGTTGACACCTAGTCAAGTCATGCGCGGAGAACTACCAAGTTGATAGCTAATCAAGTCGTGGTGCGGGGCACGACCAAGTTGATAGCTAGCCAAGTCGTGGCACGGGGAAGCCAATTTGGTATCTTGGGACACCGGCCAAGTTGGCCTAGCCATGGGACGTTGGCCATGTCGACCTGTCTATGGGACGCGACCAATGTTGGCATAGGAATTTGTGCATGTTGGCCTGACTGTGGGATGCATACCATATTGTCCAGGGACATTGGCCATGTATACATGGGATACTGGCCATGTTGGCCTGGATATGGGATGCGTCCAATGTTGTCCAGGAATCTTGGCCATGTTGATTTGGCAACTTATCTTGGCTATTTGGCCTTGCATCTTGGCCATGGCCAAGCATAGTTGGCGTTGGCATTTTGTTTGTATCATATAAAACATATTTAAGGAATTCAATTGTGGAAGTTCTGCAACTCGAAGTGATGTTCAATGTAATTTCATACTAAATAGTATGCTTCTAATAGTATTTTTTTTTTATTCAAAATGACATAGTAACTATTCTGAATATTTATAATTGTACAGTCAGTATATGCCAATTAATACATGACAATTCGTATGGACGTGTATAAAATAATGAGAGTTCAGCCGAGTGAAGATCTAAAATCTTGTAGGCATATTCAAGGCCAATATAACCATTAGCTGGATATACACATTCTAAATTATCTTGCGGAATATAATGTAGAGTAAGAATCTATAATTCTGATGCCGTGTTAGGAATTGATGCATATTTTATTTCATGTTTCTTCTGCTTGGAAGAGGCAATATTACAATTTTCTCCCTTGTCAAAAATCCACCATCAATAATAAATTAAATATATCCAATTTTCTAACACATGTTGATGATTATGTTTGAAAAGGAAAGAGAGAATGAAAAACTAGTCAAAATTAGTTTGGTGTTACAATTGTGGATTCACGAGAAGAAGAAGCGAATAATTACAAACAATCAAGATTAGATTATTATTATGTTTTGCGTTGGATTTAGTTTTTGGATAATTATCGAATATTATTAGGTATCCGTTATCTTAATGCAACGGCTACGAAATCAAATTTATAATATCCTTCGGCCAATTATTGGGTATCGTACATTTGCTAAATATTAAGAGAAATACATACAGATTGGCCATTATCCATTTCTTTATGTACCGTTAGTATGGTTATTCCAAGTTCTGCCACTAAATTACAATCTCCATCATATAAAACGAGAAACACTCACCGGGTTGAGGGAACAAAGGGCAAAGGATATAGTTCACATGTGCTACCCTAGGGCCAATACCTACCGGATTTGACAAATGAAACATTTTGCCTAGCCAGGAGGATGTGCAAATGAGCTCTTCAATTATGGTAAAAGAGGCTTAGTGACTAAGTCTCTACCGAGATAAAAAAAAACTGTGTCGAGCGGCCATCACTCAGCCGCTTAGAAGTTTTCAAAAAGTATATATATATATATAATCAATGTAAAGGATTTAATAACAAACATAATATTAAGTAATTATAACACTCGAGATACATATGCTATTAAAGTTTTTGTACTTAGTGGTTCTGTACAGACCTCCGTTTTAAACCACTCCAAAGTCGAACAGACACAAGAAAGGTGGGCTCCATGATTCTGAGAAAAGTAGCACGTTTTTGTGTTTGTTTGTGTCTGGAAGGTTTTTAGGGAGTCCCATTAGGCTGCTTGTCAAGGATTTTTGTTTTGTATTACTCAACGGTATATAGTTCGCCAATAGACAATGCTTTGTTGAGCTATTCAAAACTCTACCGTTCGGTGGATACTTGACCTTGATGGACAAATTGTCAAATTTATTACAATTTATCCATCGAATTTGCCGCTTTGTTAGAAAAGTACAAATTTTGGAGTCTGCCAACTGCACATGAAGCGACCTAAATTAGACTTTGTGTTCATATGTTGCCACGAAAGTGTAAAAATATTTTTTTCACCTCTCTTATTATTTTATTCTTGGCCAGTGTACCCTAGACGCTCCTATTAGATGGAGATCTCATAAACAAAGTGACTGCTCTCCCACTGTGCTTCTGGTGGAAGTGACTATCCACTTCAATTTCAAATAAAAAAATGCACCATTGATACCCGCTTTGGAGAATAGTGATTTAGAATCGTAACACTTGCAGTTTGTCAAGTTTTTCTTAAAATTAATTTGTACGTACACCAAATTTTTTTTTTGAAAGAGAACTTTTTATTGATTCAAACAACATACGGCAGAAAGTTACAAATCTAGTACCAAACAAGCACAGTCTGTGCTCAAACTAGAGTACAAACACCAGGAAATAGAGCAACTGCAGATTGATATGTTACAACAACAAGGCACTAAACAACAACAAGACATTAATCCTCCTCCTGAACAACTTCCTTTTGTATCAAAGGGTAGATAGCTGCTGGTGGATTATTCTCCTAACTGTTATTTCAGTTATTTATTCGAGCAAACTTAGCCAAAGCATCCGCTACTCTGTTGGATACCATGTTGACATACCTAAAATGTACATCCACTAAATCTTGAGAAATATTTATAGATTCAGACATCATTGATTTACCCTCCCATCTAATTGAGTTTTGTTGATACTTTTTAAGTGCTTCCATAACTGATTTATTATCCCCTTCTACCAGAACTCTGCAAAGACCCTTCCTTTTAATCCATTGTAAAACTATCAGCACAGCTAGTACTTCTGCCTGATCAATATCTCTTACATTTCTAGTCCAGGCCATGGCTTCCAGGAATTCTCCTAAATAGTTCTGTAACACAAGAAAGAAACCAACCAAGTTAGAGTCTGGAATTATAGAAACATAAAAATTTAACTTAAACCAATCAAATGGAAGCGGACTCCAACAAACTCTAGGATTAATGGCTATATGCATGCCATTATAACTATGTGCAGTATAACTATTATGGATGCTTATACGATGAGAATAACAAAATTGAAAATTTTCCTGAATGATACTTGCAGGGTGCTAAATTTTTCCTTCAAACATCTTCAAGCAACGGATTTTCCATAAGAACCACATAGTTATAACAACTAGATTCCTGAGATTTCTCCTTGTTGTGGATAGTAATAATTTTTTGTCCATCCAAGATTGAATCCATTGAGTGATATCTGCATAATTGTTAGCATCTTGTAGAATGGCATTTGAAATAGCAGACCACACTTCTACCGCCAAAGAACATTGAAAGAAAAGATGTTTGATTGACTCCTTTTCACTAGAACATTGAACATACATAGAAGCTTCAGGGTAAATTGTTCTCTGTTTTACCAATTTATCTGCCACAGGTAATATATTCTTGAGAAGTTTCCATAGAAACATCTAGCACTTATATGGAATTTCAATATTCCAAATCATTAACCACATTCGTTGTTGTTGGTTGGTAATGATCTGATTATTCTGCTGCATTAGAATGGCTCTATATGTTGATGCAACTGTGAATTTACCATTTCGGGTAAGTGACCATCTAAGCTGATCTGAAGCTGGTTGTTGAGGTAAAAAAATATGTTGAATTTGCTGAAGTTGATCCAGAGAACTCACTTGTTAAATTTTATCCATTCTCCATCTTCTTGATGAATGATCAATATACTCAGCGAATGTGTCTTGAGGATTGGGATCATTTAAAGGTTGATGTTGAAAATCTTGATGAGAAACCCTGCCAAACCACTGACCTAGAATATTCACTTTTGACCCATCTCCTATTTGCCAAATATGAAATCTTCGAATTCATTTTAATCCTCTTTGAATACCATTCCATATCCACGTTCCTTGTTGCTTTACCTTACCATACAAAGGATCAATATTATGAAAATACCTTGCTTCCATCAATTGCACCCATTTTGCGTCTTTTTCATTCAACATTCGCCATGCCAATTTAACAAGAAGAGCTTCATTGAAGATACGCAAATTTTAAAACCCAGTTCACCCAATATTTTTGGAGTACTTAAATCATTCCAACCAATAAAGTATGCTCCACGCTTAGAATGCTTATTCCACCAGTAATTTCGCTGTAAAGACTCCAATTTTTTGATTGATTTCTCTGGAATATGCATGCAACTCATCTGGTACTGTGTAATTATTCCCGTGACAGCTTGAATTTGAGTACTTTTACCTGCTTAATTAACAAGTTTACCCTACCATGATTGCAATCTATTCTCCATTTTAGTAACTGTGTCTGCACAACAAGCATTTTTGTTACGGCCTACAAATAATGGGATACCCAAATATTTTTCTGCTAATGGCATTCTAGGCATCTGCACCCTATCATAAATACTTTCCTTAAGTAAATCACTCAGGTTGTTACTAAAGTGAATACTTGACTTATTGAGACTAACCATATGCCCTGAAACTTGGTAGAATTGAGAGATAATCTGCATCAAGTTTTGAATTGAATTACTTGAAGCCACTGAAAATAAGATGCAGTCGTCTGCAAAAAATAAATGAGAAATCTGTGGACCTTTCATGGCTAGTTTTAATGGTTGAATTAACCCCGTCATTTCAGCTACTTGTAGCATTCTGCTAAAAGCCTCCATGCACATAATGAAAATATAAGGAGAAAGAGCATCACCTTGGCGAATTCCCCTTGTTGGCATAAAAGAAGGAGTAGGAGAACCATTAAGTAAGATTGAAATGGAAGCAGTGCTGATGCATTCATTGATTAAAGAACACCATTTATCATTGAACCCAAGACCTTGAATAATTTTGACAATAAAGCCCCATTCCATATGATCAAAAGCCTTCGCCATATCCAATTTAATTACTACTATTCCTGGGTAAATCTTAGTTCTTTTCATGTAATGAATAACTTCATGTGCGATTATTTTATTATCTAGAATGTTACGTCCTGGTACGTAAGCTGTCTTCCAAGGGGAAATAATCTTTGGAAGCAATCTCTTCAACCTATTAGCCAACAATTTTGAAATGATTTTATAAGAAATATTGCATAAGCTAATTGGTCGAAAATCTGATGGAGTTTGTACACCCAATTTCTTTGGCATTAAAACCTGGAAAGTATGATTAATTTGTGGAAGAAGTTTACTAGATTAAAAAAATCTTGTACCATATCCACCAAATCTGCTGCTACATCATCCCAGCATAGTTGATAAAATCCGTCTTGAAATCCATCCGGTCCAAGGGCCGCCCAAGCATTAATTTGGTGAACAACCTGTCTTATTTCTTCTCTAGATGAAATCTTAATTAGCTGTTTATTTTTTTATAACGAGATACAAGGTGTGATCAGATTAAATATCTCTGAATCTTGAGATGGGTGACATGAAGTTATAATATAACCGAAATGTTGAATAAGAAGCTTCTGAATGTCCTCCCTTGAAGAATACCATTTACCTTGTTCATATCTGATATAATCAATCTTATTTCTCCTCCTGCGATAATTGGCTTGAGCATGAAAGGCTTTAGTATTTTTGTCTTGACCATGAAACAACTTATCTCTTGATTGTTGGTAACTTATATCAGCTTTGACATTATACCAATGTTGAAGACTTTTTGTAGCTCTAGAATAGTGTCTTGAGATACATTTGCAGATGCTTGAGCTTCCTGTAGTTGCTTTTGAACCAGTTTAATACGATCATGAATATTACCAAAATGTCGCTTCTTCCATTTACTAAGACCCATTTGTTCCTGCTTCAGCTTCTTAGAAAATTATATAGCCGAAGAACCAAATTTAATTTTCCCCCATTCTTGTTGAACCAAATCCTTGAAAGTGTCATGCTTAGTCCATATCTCATACAACCTAAAAGGTTTATGGGTTTTGAGAGATTGAGGTTTAGTAGTTAATAAGATGGGAGCATGGTCTGATCCCAAAGGGATAAGATGATTGAGAAGAGTATCTGGAAAGAATGAAATCCATGAAGTGGATGCTAGATCTCTATCTAATCTAGTTTGAACTAATTGGACAGTTTTTCGATGATTAGACCATGTAAAAGGATTACCAGTAAAAGGAACTTCCTGAAGACCACACATACTAATAGTGTCCTGAATGATTTCTGGCATGTAATATGTATGTGTAGAAAACGAGTTTCTTTCATGACAAGACAAAGTGACATTTAAGTCTCCAATAATGACCCATGGAAAATCCATATGTTTTCCCATATCAGCAATAGTCTGCCATTGAGACTTTCTTTCTTGTGGGTAGCAGGAATTATATAAACAGGTAAGTACCCATTGATGATTTTCAGGACCATTATGCAAAATAAAATTGATCATATAATCCTTGAAATGCATGAATTCTATCTTAAAACCATCTTTCCATAAAGCTGCTATGCCTCCAGCCTTACATTTGTTATTATGACATCAAATGTTTGGGTAGTTCATGGTATGCAATAGAAAAAATGAAATTTTATTTTGTTGCTTAGTTTCTGAGAGGAAAATAATGTCAGGACTATATTGATGAATGCAATCTTTTAAATGATTTCTAGTATGTTTTTTTTCTAAGCCCTGAACATTCCAAGAAGGTATGCGCATCGTAATACAATAATAACAATTGCTAGGAAAGTAAAAACCAGTAAGAAATTGGAAAACAAGACTATAAGTGAAAGAGAAAACATGATCTTCTTTCTCTGTTGAAGGATTCCCATAGTAATGTTCCAGAGCATTGTCCCATTCCCCATGCTGAGGTATTGTCCTGTAAAAACTTGGATGCATTTGATGTTCATTTCCATAATAGACTGATTGCATATACTCCCACTAGTGGAAAACATAAGTTCCGCGACCGCCAGAACAAGTCATATATACGAGTTATACGACAAGTATTAACCGTCTCTGTAGGGGTATCTGATAAAGCATCTCTGTTTCGTACGACCCTTATTCGTGGGTCTCAAAATAACGACCGATTTTAAGGGTAACAAGGTACATACCCTTAGCCGTGGGTCTCTGATTTAAATTATAATATACAAAAAAATATAGATTAAGATTGCTGAAATGCTTGAATGGCTAAATCTGAAATAATCTGACTGCATCAAAGTCAAGTGATGTCAAATGGAACTCAAGGCAAAGTCAAGTCAAATGGAACTCAAATAAATTCAAAATTATCTTTATCATTTTACATTCATTAGGTTTAAAATTACACAAAAACCAATTTAAATCCAGAGTTCAGACTAAAATAATTCATAGCCAAAAGACTAAAAAACCTTCAGAGCGTCAATCCTAGATGCTGAAAGCAACATGCCTTTCATAATGTCGAAAATATGCAACAGATAATGCGTATCCTCTCTGGCAAATCTATTAATGAGAGATGGTGACAAGAGGATGAACATTAACCCCAAACCATCGAGTGAATACAAAAAAGAAACGGTAATAAGAAATCAGAAAGCAAAGATTTATTACCTAACCATCTCATAAGGAAGAGGCATGAGTCTCCATTATGCATTCTGGTATCTGCATAAATTTTTCGCAATCATCTCAGAATATCAAAGATATTGAGGAAAGTAACTTTATATGACAACTGCACATTCTAAGCTTCTAAAACATGCTCACAACCATATTTAAGTGTTAAAGCATGACCATAAATAGTGTGTAGCAAGGTGTTGATGGTGGTTTATAATATATGGTTAAAATCGTAAAACACTAAACCCTTGCAGACATTTAAAACAATCATTTACTAGGCGCATTAAATAAAAGCCTTTAATGTGTCTCTAAATAATTACCAGGGTATATTTTTCAAATTAGGGTTAGACGAACCAAGCCCTAATTCTCACGTGTGCCAATGGCAAATCATGCCAGCCAAACCTAGCTCAAGTTAGCCGCGCCATGCCAATCGCACCGTGCCCTGGACCTAGATATGCTAGCCACATCTCGTGTGCCAATTGAAAACCATGCAAGCCACACAAAACCGCGCCAAAGCATGCAAACCATGATAGCTGCACCCTTGTGCCAATGGCAAATCATGGCAGCCACACCTAGCCCAAGTTAGCCGCACCATGCCAATCGCACTGTGCCATGGCCCTAGCTATGCTAGCCACATCTCATGTGCCAATGTAAAACCATGCCAACCACACCCAACCGCGCCAAAGCATGCCAACCATGCAAGCCGCACCCTTGTGCTAATGGAAAATCATGCCAGCCACATCTAGCCCAAGCTAGTCGCTCCATGCCAATCGCACCATGCCATGGCCCTAGCTATGCTAGACACATCTCGTGTGCCAATGGAAAACCATGCCAGCCACACCCAACCGCGCCAAAGCATGCCAACCATGCTAGTCGCACCCTTGTGCCAATGGCAAATCATTACAGCCACATCTAGCCCAAGCTAGCCGCGCCATGCCAATCGCACCATGCCATGGCCCTAGCTATGCTAGCCATATCTCGTGTGCCAATGGCAAACCATGCCAGCCACACCCAACCATGCCAAAGCATGCCAACCATGCAAGCCGCACCCTTGTGCCAATGGAAAATCATGTCATCCACACCTAGCCCAAGTTAGTCGGGCCATGCCAATCGCACCGTGCCATGGCCCTAGCTATGCTAGCCACATCTCATGTGCCAATGGCAAACCATGCCAGCCACACCCAACCGCGCCAAAGCATGCCAACCATGATAGCCGCACCCTTGTGCCAATGGAAAATCATGCCAGCCACATCTAGCCCAAGATAGTCGCGCCATTCCAATCGCACCATGCCATGGCCCTAGCTATGCTAGACACATCTCGTGTGCCAATGGCAAACCATGCCAGCCACACCCAACCGCGCCAAAGCATGCCAACCATGCTAGCCGCACCCTTGTGCCAATGGAAAATCATGCCAGCCACATCTAGCCCAAGCTAGCCGCGCCATGCCAATCGCACCATGCCATGGCCCTAGCTATGCTAGCCATATCTCGTGTGCCAATGTCAAACCATGCCAGCCACACCCAACCATGCCAAAGAATTCCAACCATGCAAGCCGCACCCTTGTGCCAATGGAAAATCATGTCATCCACACCTAACCCAAGTTAGTCGCGCCATGCCCATCGCACCGTGCCATGGCCCTAGCTATGCTAGCCACATCTCATGTGCCAATGGCAAACCATGCCAGCCATACCCAATCGCGCCAAAGTATGCCAACCATGCTAGCCGCACCCTTGTGCCAATGGAAAATCATGCCAGCCACATCTAGCCCAAGCTAGCCGCGCCATGCCAATCGCACTCTGCCTTGGCCATAGCTATGCTAACCGCACTATCCTGTTGGCCTTATCCTCACGACCATTAAAGTGAAGACGTGCAACAATCGACGGTTGCCTTTCAATCCCAGGAAAAAATCATGGCCGCCCAAAGTCACCTCATGACTTTGGCCACGAAACCCTGGCTTGGTCACGCACATAACCAAGACAGTCGCGCCATGCCTCGCCATGGACCTCATTCCGCGCCACCCTGCTTGATTTTTCCCCATGGCTACTAAAGAGAAGGCATGCACCAATCAACGGTTGCCTTTCAATCCAAGGAGCAAATCCTGGCCGGCCAAAGTCACCTTATAACTTTGGCCCAAGAACCCTAGCTTGGTCACACGCCTAACCAAAGCTAGTTATGCCATGCCACCATGGTAAACCCTTGGCCCCATGTTCCAAACCACGCCAAGGCATGCCATGCCAACCTAGTTGCGCCAAGGCATGCCATGATAGCCTGGACATGCCGCCATCCCTCCTAAATTCTTCCTGAGTTTTTCTCTCGGGTTGTTTTTGTAAGTACATATTTTCACCACTATCCACGTGACCTCGGGTAAGCACGTGGAGAGCATGTGACGCGGGGCATCAAAAGATGATGCCACATGGATATAGCCAAGAAGCGTGTACCAGTAGAAATGGACCCTCATCTCGCATATCCAATGGCCACAAATGAAGGAGCACAGAAATAAATCACCACTGCGTTGGACCCAATACACCCTCGGATCTTCTTTATCCCATCTCGAGAGAAATCTTAGATCAACGGTCAGGGCCCAACTAACTAACATGGATAAGACAGGGGCAAGAGACCATGTCCTGACGCGTGCAGAAGACCCAACCACCCGCATTAAACACCTGGGTCAGCACACGCGTCAACTAACCAATGGAACAAACGATCATGCCTCTTCGGTAATAACGAAGAAACGGAGGTGGCCTCGTAGGAACCGAAGACGTCTGCGTATCGGCACAAAGCACAAGATGATAAGGTTACAACATCTCCCTCAGTGGACCCCACGGCGGAACCCTTATAAATACCCCTCCTCACTAAGAGAGAGGGGAAGGTCGATTGGAAAAGGGAAAGGAGAGAGAATTAGGAAGAGTAAGTAGTCCCATAATCCCGAAGCCTAAGTGAGCACACCCAAATTCATTTGACTATACTTGTAACCAATTTACATATAATGAAACCCCTCTTTTTACCCCGTGGATGTAGGCCTCAGTGCTGAACAACGTAATTACTTGTCTCATTTACATTATGCACTTTATATTCCGCACTTACATCTAGCACTTTATATTTCGCGTTTATATTATGCACCTTACATTCCGCATGTTATATCTAGTCTATGAATTTCAGTATATGCGAACATTGTTTGTGGACGCGTAGATACCATCGAAATTTACGTGTTCACAATCTGGCGCTAAAAATAGGGACTTTGTCCCGGTAAAAGATTTATCTTATCATGTGATTTAAACGCTCTGGATGTTCCGAGCATCCCTCTCTGGAAATAACGGTGCTTAGAGCATTTTATTTGGGTTTATCCACGTATATTTCAGTAGATCTACATCTTCGATATGATTTTCAAGATTTTATCTTTGGAAAATCAAGCGTGTGGACATATCCACGTATATTTCAGTAGATCTACATCTTCGAAATGATTTTTAAGATTTTATCTTTGGAAAATAAAGCGTGTGGACATATCCACGTATATTTCAGTAGATCTACATCTTCGAAATGATTTTCAAGTTTTTATCTTTGGAAAATCAAGCGTGTGGACATATCCACGTATATTTCAGTAGATCTACATCTTCGAAATGATTTTCAAGTTTTTATCTTTGGAAAATCAAGCGTGTGGACATATCCACGTATATTTCAGTAGATCTACATCTTCGAAATGATTTTCAAGCTTTTATCTTTGGAAAATCAAGCGTGTGGACATATCCACCTATATTTCAGTAGATCTACATCTTCGAAATGACTTTCAAGTTTTTATCTTTGGAAAATCAAGCGTGTGGACATATTCACGTATATTTCAGTAGATCTACATCTTCGAAATGATTTTCAAGTTTTTATCTTTGGAAAATCAAGCGTATGGACATATCCACGTATATTTCAGTAGATCTACATCTTCGAAATTATTTTCAAGTTTTTATCTTTGGAAGATCAAGCGTATGGACATATCCACGTATATTTCAGTAGATCTACATCTTCGAAATGATTTTCAAGATTTTATCTTTGGAAGATCAAGCGTGTGGACATATCCACGTATATTTCAGTAGATCTGCATCTTCGAAATGACTTTCAAGCTTTTATCTTTGGAAAATCAAGCGTGTGGACATATCCACGTATATTTCAGTAGATATTCATCTTCGAAATGACTTTCAAGTTTTTATCTTTGGAAAATCAAGCGTGTGAACATATCCACATATATTTCAGTAGATCTACATCTTCGAAATGATTTTCAAGTTTTTATCTTTGGAAAATCAAGCGTGTTGACATATCCACGTATATTTCGGTAGATCTACATCTTCGAAATGGTTTTCAAATTCTTACCTTTAGAAAATCAAGCGTGTGGACATATCCACGTATATTTCAGTAGATCTACATCTTCGAAAGTATTTTAAACAAATAAGTCCCTTCGCGGATATACTTTCCGTCATGTCTGCGTACTTTTATGAGCTACACCTGCTCATGGTCTTATTTTGCGACACAAACCAAAGGAATCAAGAGATCCGATACCCGTGAAAAGGGGAATAATAACCTGATAATCTCTTAAAACCTCCGGAATCTGATTTCCGGGACTCTACTAACTGGTTCCCCATGAACCACTCTTTTCTTTTGTACATGGTAACTTTTTCAGAAAAATATCAAAAATGGGAAAGAACAAAGATGCAGAAAAAACAAAAGCCTCATCAAAATAAACATCGCGGACAACACCGGTAATGACTATGAGCAAGAAAATGGGCGAAAAGCTCAAAGCCGCAGACAAAACGCATAATGGAGCGGAAAGCTCGAGGCATTTGGATGCAACCGCTATTGCATCGGAGGCCCTAAAGGCCGCGTCTGCCAAAGCCGCAACATCAAATACTGGGGGATCCAAAGGAGCGGCCTCCAAAGTGGCCACTATTACCCGACCACACGAACCGCGTGAAGGGGTGGTAGAGTCAGGAGTACAACAACCACTCTACGGGATGCCTCACACCAATGAACAGAATGTACCCCTCCAAGTAAACCATCCGCTCCTAATAGCAAACATACACGCCCAGCATCCAGCGGAACAGCTACACTCGTAGACAGATCCACTTGAGCCCCTAATTCAAATCATCGACGAAGATCAAACGATAGCCGCGGAAGAGCAATTTCCGGAAAGGACTCCTAATCAGGAGTCGAACCAATCTGCCCAGATGAGGGTAGAATTAGAAGAGTTGAGGAGATATCAAAAGACATACGCGGAGGCGGTAGCTTTGTTGGCACAGGAAAATCAGCAAATTAGAGCTACCCGTAGTAGGAACATGGGAGTCCAGCGCGACGAAGCCAACTCAATGGCACCAAGACTAAATCAGGATCGCAGGATGGTGCTGGCCAACAACCCATACCCATTGAAACGAGGATATACGATAAGAAGACTAAGATCCGACCCAGATTACAACCCCCATGACTCGTACTACTTTGACAGCGATCCCCCACGCACCAACCAACCCTCTGCCCAAGAAGAGCACCAGCGTGCAATGGAAGATCTCCGCGCCGAGATGATGGCGGAGATCAAACAACTGAAAACTAGGCAAGGGGGGGGGGGAAGATTGGAGAAAATAACGAAGGAAGCAAGCACTACCCCCCAACACAACACCTAGCCAAGGCTCTCATTTCGCAGAAATGCCCAGTACCGGCATTCGAATTCTATGACGGGTCTAGCGACCCCGCCTCCCATCTTCGATATTATAATCGAATGATGGCATGATGGAATTATGACGAGGCCATACTATGCATATAATTCCCTTCAAGTTTGAAGGGATCTGCGCTCTCATGGTTCGACAACTTGCCACCAAATTCCATTAACTCGTACGATCAACTTACTGAGAAGTTATTAACAACTTACATGTACAACAAGGTGGTGAACACCGGGATGGATAAGCTTTTCTCACTAGAAGTACAGTACAAGGAAACAATCAGGGAATACATAGACAGGTGGCACAAGATCTGCCAAGCCATCGGAAATGTAGACCCCGTGGTCAGCGTCAACTGCTACAAGTTTGGGCTCGACAGGATGAGCCCACTGTTTGTCGATATCCACGGAATCGTCCCTGCAACTGAAGGAGATCTTCGAGTGATCATATAAAAGCATGCCAGACTAGAAAAAATACAACGGGATAACCCCAAACCTCAGACCCAGCGTCCACCACGAACCAACTCTACGGAACAATCCAGCAGACCCATGGGGGGCGACTTTGGTGAAAGACCCAACGAAGATAGAAGAGAATGAAGAGATAATCGACGAGGGGATATTAGAAAATTCGAAGATCAAGTCTATACGAAGATGAATTCCAGTTATTCTCGCATCCTGAGAGAAATCAAGGGTCGCGAGAAACTGGAGTGTCCATGGCCTAAGGGGAAACAACCCCCTAGATCAGAGCATGCTAAATAATACTGTGAATATCATTGTTTCAACGGTCACTGGATAGAGAAGTGCAAGAATATGAAGATGATGATTCAGAAGCTGGTATATGCAGGAGACCTCCAACAATTTGTGCAGAAGACGGGAGATGAAGATAAAGCTAAACAAAGCAAGCAAGTCCAACTGCCTGAAGGAAATCGCACCCTTAACACCATCTCCTGTTCTGAGTCCGTGGGACCTTCCCTAACGGCTCAGATAGGTAAGAGGTTGAGGAAGCAATTTGAAGACTATTGCGAGCTTTATAAAATCGACGGGGAAGAAGTGGACGAGCACGAACAATGGATAGACGCGCTCCTGACTTTTGACACGGACGATGTAGGTGAAGACATGGAAGATCATAACGATCCCCTTGTTCTCACACTACCAATCGCAGGATGAAATATCAAGAAAATCCTCATCGATGGGGGAAGCTCCGTCAATGTTCTATTCTATGATACATTCAAACGGATGGAACTCAATAATGAACAATTGTTATCTTCGTACTGCACCATCTACGGATTCAATGGAGCATCCACGAATCCCTTAGGGGACATTATCTTACAAGTTAATGCAGGACCAATGAAGGTCGACACCCGGTTCAGCGTGGTGGACGCACCCTCACATACAATGCTATAATCGGCCGAAGATAGGTGCATAAACTGAAATGGGTGGCCGCTACCTACCACCAGTACCTTAGGTTTCCAACCCCCCAGGGGGTAATGGAGATAAAAGGAAATCAAGTCTTGGCACGAGAGTGTCAAACTCTACAAAACAAGCTCAACAACGAACAAGATGAGAAGAGAAAGAACCAAAGATCCCGAAACAAGGAAATCGCGAAGGAAAAAGCAATCAATTCTTACCTAGAAGAAATATCCGGGAAAAGCCTTCTAAAGGGACATACGATTGGGAACACGGAGGCAAGTACCTCATCCACAAAGGAAAGCGAGGAGTCTGCCAAATAGCAATCAAAGAAGATTCCTCTCCTAGGGGAATCAAAGCCCACGTTTACACCTGTAGAAGCTGTGAAAGAGATAAACGTAGGAACTAAAGAAGAGCCAAGGATGGTCAAGATCGGAATGCTGATGGATAAGGAGCGCGAGGCATCCTTAATAAAGCTGCTCACGGAGCATGCAGATATCTTCGCGTAGAAACTGGGAGACATGCCTGGAATCGACCCTAAGACTATCCAGCATGAGCTTCGCATAAATCAGGGAACGCCACCTTTCAGGCAGAAGGTACGAAAAGTCGCCTCAGAATATCACAAAGCCGTCGAGATGGAGCTTTGTAAGCTACTATAAGCCGAATTTATCAAAGAAGTCAAATATCCAACATGGATATCAAACATGGTCATCGTACCAAAAAAGAACGGCGGGGTGAGAATATGCATTGACTTCACCAACCTCAACAAAGCGTGCCCCAAGGACAGCTACCCTTTACCAATCATCGATCAACTGGTCGAAGCAGTCGAGGGGTACGATGAGATATCATTTATGGATGGATACTCCGGGTACAACCAAGTGTTCCTATCAGAAGAATACCAACAACATACATCGTTCTACACCCCGCATGGCCTATACTGCTACGTAAGGATGCCCTTAGGACTACGAAACGCAGGGGTAACGTACCAAAGGATGGTCGATGCCATTTTTAAGACATGGATTGGAAATACTTTGGAAGTCTATGTGGATGATATGCTGATCAAAAGTAAGCTGCGAAAAGATCATCATCAAGATCTGAAAGATATCTTTCAGGCAATGAGAGAACATAACATGAAGGTGAACCCGGAAAAATGCACCTTCGGGGAAATTCCTCGGATATCTGGTAACAAAAAGAGGCATCGAAGTAGACCCTGCCAAAATTCAGGCTATTACGGAAATGCCATCTCCAAGGAACATGAAATAAGTCCAAAGGCTCAACGGCTCCCTAGAAGCGCTAGGGAGATTCATATCCAGGTCCTCAGATAGATGCAAGTTATTTTTTAAAATCCTTAAAAAAGGGACCAAATTTGAATGGACAGCAGAGTGCAAGGAGGCATTCAAATAAATCAAAGACTACCTTTATGGAATACCCATCTTGGAAAAACCCGACCCCGATGAGGTCCTGGCACTATATATAACAACAACGAACGAACACAGGGAATCAAGGACAGGTCGAATTCAAGACAAAGCAACAGCAGGAAACAGTAGAAACAGCAGTTAATGGCATCCAAACAAAATTGGAAAATGAAAAAGCAAAGGAGAAAAGAATGAAGGACCGACAGAGAATGAAATTTATTTCATATTCTCTCCCCCCTTATAAATAGCCAAGAAAATCGAAATCGTCCCTTCTCCCAAGGGGAAGTTATTGCGTAATAGGAAACGCGCCCTAAAATCAAGGGGAAGTTATTGGGCTAGTGGGGAATATGTGACGATTTTCCTCTCACTTCAACTGACGCCCCAAGTCAGAAGAAAAGGGGCAAATTGTAAGTACATATTTTCACCACTCGCCACGTGTCCTCGGGTAATCACTAGAGAGCATGTGACGTGGGGCATCAAAATATGATTCCACATGGATATAGCCAAGAAGCATGTACCGGCAGAAATGGACCCTCATCTCGCAGATCCAATGGCCACAAATGAAAGAGCACCGAAATAAAGCACCACTGCGTTGGACCCAATACACCCTCGGATCTGCTTTATCCCATCTCGAGAGAAATCTTAGATCAACGGTCAGGGCCCAACTAACTGACACGGATAAGACAGGGGCAGGAGATCGTGGCCTGACGCGTGCAGAAGACCCAACCACCCGCATTAAACACCTGGGTCAGCACACGCGTCAACCAACCAATGGAACAGACGATCATGCCTCTTCGATCATAACGAAAAAATGAAGGGGGCCTCATAGGAACCGAAGACGTCTGCGTATCGGCACAAAGCACAAGATGATAAGGTTACAACGGCTCCCTCAGTGGACCCCACGGTGGAACCCCTATAAATACCCCTCCTCACTAAGAGAGAGGGTCAGGTCGATTGGAAAAGGAAAAGGAGAGAGAATTAGGAAGAGTAAGTAGTCCCATAATCCCGCAGCCTAAGTGAGCACACCCAAAGTCATTTGACTATACTTGTAACCAATTTACATATAATGAAACCCCTCTTTTTACCCCGTGGATGTAGGCCTCAGTGCTGAACCACGTAATTACTTGTCTCATTTACATTATGCACTTTATATTCCGCACTTACATCATGCACTTTATATTCCGCGTTTATATTATGCACCTTACATTCCGCATGTTATATCTAATCTATGAATTTCAGTATGTGCGAACATTGTTTGTGGACGCGTAGATACCATCGTAATTTACGTGTTCACAGTTTTCTCCTCCCGAGCGAGTTCAAAACCTAAATATCCCTGCGTAAGAAGATAGGAAATTCTTTTCCGGTTGATTTAAGGGGCGGACCGTCAAAATAAGAGTCCGTGCTAGAATTTTAAAACGATTCTAGTGAAGGGCGCTAATTAGGGTTTCTAAAACATAGGTGCACATCAATGGCTACTCTTCAATCCCAGGAGAAAATCCTGGCCGCCTAAAGTCCCCTCACGACTTTGGCCCAAAAACCTTAGCTTGGGAACGCACCTAGCCCAAGCTAGTCACGCCATGCGCCCACGACTACCCTTGGCCCCACACACTAAGCCAAACCGCACCTAGCCAAGCTAGACGCACCAAGCCAAACACCCATTCCTTGGCCCCAGCTATGCTAGTCACACTATTCCAAGCCAAGCGCCCCTTGCCTTGGCCCCAGCCATGCCATACGCCCATGGAAGACCATTGGCCTCACGCGCCAAGTCTAAACAACACCTTGGTCGCGCCTTCCCTACTCGGCCACCAAAACAAAAGGCATACGGCCATCAATGGACAACCTTCAAACCCAGGAGCGAATCCTGGCCGTCTAAAGTCACCTCATGACTTTTGGGTCCAAAACCTAAGTTTGGCCATGCCAAACCACGCCATGCCAACCTGGTCGCGCACCACGATGACCCTCACTACCGAAACTAAGGCACGCAACGCCCCTCTCAAGATACAAAATCTCAACCATCGAAGGTCACCAGGCTATCAAGTTCCCCGAACTCGACTTTCCAAGCCACAACAACGTATTACATGTTCTCCAAGAACATTCGAGACATCAACACAAACTGGGGGATCTTTTTTGGGTATTGGTTTGGTGGTCTACATCGTGCGGCGTACACTACGCCCCTCATAAGGAAGTGTCATAAGAGTGAGGCGCCTTGTAAATACGAGAGTTATGTGGAAAAACGTTCATGGGACATAAATCCGTGAGTTAACAACCTTATGGAACATCAATTCCATAACGTTAGCAGTTTCATGAAAATCAATTTCATGCGTTAACCACTTTATGGAATAATCAAGTCCATGCATACGGTTACCACCTCCTCCCATTTACTCCTCACTCCTTAATGAGACCAGGGTACGTTTCTATTACAACTTGTATAAATAGGTTTTACCTATTTCTATTTGACAACAAGTTCATTCGGACCACACAACACTCAGAATTACTTACATGCTAGCTCTCCTCGTGAGCTCTCATACTTCTCTAACAACAAGTCGTAGAAACTCAACTGCTCTTCCAGAATCAACTATTCTGGTCTCACCACTCTCCTTGATTCCCTCCCCAAAACCAACCTATTATCCTCCTCTTTGTGACCGAATCAAGTCTGGAACGACCATTTCTTGGTTTAGGCCGGACTTGTACAGATTGATCTCTTGGATCTAAAGTACTCCATTGTAGTACATTATTTAGGGTTTAAACAGTATCTCACCTTCACACCCGTAATTACCAAAATCAGCAGAAACTATTTTCACCTATAAACAATTGGTGACCACAGCGGGAGGATTGATCTATCGGTCATAATAGCAACTCCAACTCTTAGTTTCTTTTCCCAAACGTCAATCCCAATATGGTGAAACTCAGGTCCGGAGCGGATGTCGAGAATACCAGCACAAAACTATGTCCCTGATGTTAACGTCTTCCCCAATAATGTCGTTACATCACTTATTGATTACGGCAACTCCGAAGGCGTCCCCTCAAGAGTAACACCACCAATCACCAGGGCCAGAGCCGCTGCTACCTCTAATGTCTCTGTGAAACCCTCTAATAACGACAACGAAAACACTTCTTCAGGCGTTACGCCACCAGTCACCATGGACAGAGCCGCCGCTGCAGCTCCTAACATCTCATCTGGCATGACACCTCCAACCACAACCAAAGTCCCGAATACCCCACCGACGAGACGAGAAATCGGAGGGACCAGGGGAAGTCTTCCTTATGTCACCATCGCTGATTTGATGGAACGACATGAAATGCTTGCTAGAGCCCAGACAGATATGGTTTCCACACAGAAGGAAGTACTCGTCTTTCTCAAGATCCTAAAAGAGAGTCTACCACATGAGTCGCGTCCTCCAGAGATGTTTAGAAATGTCTCCAACAGTCCCGACGCCAGAACCTCAACGGAACGCGCCTCCGCAGATGAGGAAATTCGGGCTAGAATCCCATTGAAAAGAAATCAGCTTTCCAACTTCGTCACGCAGGAAGATTTGGAGCAACTTCTCCGCAACCAAATCAAGAATGATGAACTGGACATGCATCAACACCAACCTCCTTACCCATCCGAATTTCAAAGGATTCCTCTTCCACGGGGATACTCCTATCCTCAATTTACCCTGTACGATGGTAGCGGGAATGCACATGAGCACGTCTTTCGTTTCTTGGAATCCCTAGGCGAGCATGAGTATAATCACGTTCTTCATCTAAGGGAGTTCTCAAAATCACTTAACGGAAGGGCGTATACATGGTACAACATCATCCTTCCAAACAGTATCCCCAGATGGAGAAGCATGGTTACATCGTTTTACAGGAAGTACTTCTTCGTGTCTGAACAAGTCACTTTTTCGGACCTTGGAAGGATGTCCCAGTGGGACAAAGAAAACCCGAATGACTTTGTCAAAAGGTTCAGGCTTCAAGCACTCGACTGTCACGACCCAAACGTGACTGAACAACAACTGGTGAACACATGCATCAATGGTATGGTTCCTATTTATCGTTCCTTGCTAGAAAACTTGCGCTTCCAAACATTCTCTGAACTCCACGAAGCCGCTAGACGATCCCAACGACAGCACTGACATTACTGGAGAGAACTAGGTCACCCGAGTTGAAGACGCCTGTGAGAATCGTGGGAATAGACGCCTAACCAGCAAGTAGTTCAATGCTGGCTCACCCTCCGTGAACATAGTGAACGAAAAGGGAAAAAGGAAGGCCCCAGCTACAGGTCACCAGCCAAAACGTGAAACACCGGCGCAACAGGAGGCCCTGCCACGGAAGACTGCCACTAAAACCCCCATGCATCATCATGAAACTGAAGGGAATGCTCTCAACATACCGTTCCCCATGGAGGAGGTGATCGACCTCCTTGAGGCCTAGGTTCAAGATGATGTTATCAGACTACCACTTCCCAGACGACCACCAACTGAGGCCGAGATGGCAAACCCTAAGTACTGCCATTACCAAATGTTCGTTCACCAGATTGCAACAAACTAAAGCATATTTTCAAAGAAAAGATACAAGCGGGAGAGATCCATCTAGGAAACGAGGGAGTACATCGAGACCCACTCCCAATAAGAAAATGCGGGTCCTCTGGGGACTCCGTGCACGAGACTGTACAATCCATGATACATCATGTATACGAAATTCTTTATCTTTCCAAGGTGCAGCGCCAAGATATTTTTGCGTCTCTCAATCGCGTCGTATCCGGCAAACGATTTTTTCTCTCCCCGGAAACCATGCCAGGGGCCCAAGATTTCCAAACAAGACGAGCCAAAGGGGGAACTGGGGACTGCTGACCATGTCTCGTTTAAGAGGTATCGAACTTGACGACACGCTCATCGACATGGCCTCTGACCTCAACATCATTACTTTCAAGACGCTAAAAGCAGCGGGATTTACAAAACAAGACGCTACCCATTCCCCATATGTGATTAAGAACCCTAGAGGAGAAGATTTGAACGCGCATGGCTACATTAACCTCGAGATCATGGTGGGAGATGCTGTAACGCATAGAAAATTCCACATTGTCAGAGAACTGGGTCATGACATAATATTGGTGCGTTTGTGGGTACTCGAAAACAAGGTGAAACTCGATGTGCATCCTTTACCGAAGTCCATGCCTAAAGGAGTCTCCAACGGCTCATCCCACCGGTCATCACATTAACGAACTACCAAAGGGACCCAGACGTCCAGAGGAAACCTGCTGATGCTAGCTCATGGATTTTAAACACAAGTAAGTCTGACCGAGCGACCCCCTATACACTCAGTCATTCTTCCCCCCATCCCGTCATGGGGAATCGACGTGACTATCGACATGAAAGCTATCAAGAAATGTGAATGGGGTGCTGGGCCATTTGAGCACTTTGCAAAGAACCTAGAAACTTCCATTGAGACCAACGAAGCCAAGACTCAAGCGGTTACACGACGTCTGAACCCGTTCTCAATCGGGGATGTGGTGGTCAAGGCAAACTCATTCCGGGTTGGGAAGATGACGGTAAAAATGGCTATTCGGATCGATTCGCCCAATGGGAGAGAAGACGAGCTGTATCTAGTGGCAAACATCCTTTTAGGAGGATATTGCAAGCTCACCAACGCAGACGCACTTGAAGGCGTGATAATTCACTCGCGATGGCTCAGGGCCTCCGCTCCTTAAAATGTTGTACTTCCCAGTCACGCTCCCTTTAGCATTTCCTTCAATAATTTCTCTTGATATTTGTATTTCCCCAAGATAAATACACCGTTTGTATTCTTCCTCGGAATTTCTTTCTCGTTAAAAAATAAATAAATAAAATATCCCTTTCCGAATAAGTTCTCCAGATATCAGAGAAATACATCAAACTAACCCATAGAACCATTACCCATCATATTGGAACCAAAATACCTCATTCAATCATTCAAAAAATAAATAAATATAGACATGCGGAGCGTTAACTGGTGAAGAAAAAAGTAAAGAAGAACCTACAAGAATATCAGGACAACTAAGCAACGGGAATAACAAAGGGGAGGAACTAGCCCTCGAAGGATGGAACACGGGTCCCCTTGGTCAAGGCCATATTCAAGCACTTTCCCCAGCAATCTCTAGGGAAACAAAGATCCCATTCAACGGCATTATCAATAGAAACCTCAGCGTACCATACCGAAGTAATCGCAACAGTAACAGTGACCGCTTCGACGACCGGCCCGACATACGCCATCATGACCCCTCCAATATCACCAACGACGCCTCCGACACCATCTTTAAGGGCTACTTCGTTTCCGACAGATGCTCCTTTGAAAGTTTTCTCATTGACACCCCGTAGAAGATTTTTCGATTCATTTGCATTAAGACCAAGAACCATGGTGCTCTCCTACAAAAGCTTCACACGCTCGATCTTCCTTTAATTCAACCTAAGAGCAGTTCGACTCGCCCTACGACTAGGACGAGGAAAGGCTTTGCCGCGCCGGGACTTCTCAACACGCCAAGGTTCCTCCTTGCTTTACCATCCCTCCTCCATGCTCACCGAACCCAAGAAAGTTCGAACACGTGCATGCACTTCATGGAGGTATATAGAAGGAAGGTCCCGAATGACCTCACCAACTTCACGTAGCAGGGATTCGATTCTATCCAGTGCCTCCTCATGAGAAGAGGATCCAATTCTGAAAACCTTCTCTAAAGAGTTGAAGACAGGACTATCCTTGAAGGATCCCATCATACACTACAAAGAACGGGGAGAATGATCAAACTTAATCCCATCTATGCATGTATAAAAAAAATAGTATAAATAAAAAGGAAAGAAGAAGGAAGAATGAGGCGATACCGGAAAAGAGGATGAACGAAGATAAACTACCCTAATGTAGAGCTCAAGATCGTCTTTTATGCACGACAAAATGACGCAACCTCAAAAGGGAATTTTTTGTATCGGCCGTGAGTTAAGGCATGATATCAGATCCCGATTAAACTCCATGCCTGCCTACGGGGAATAATTATGGTTGGCGAGAAAGTGTGGAATAACATGCTTGAGGCACACTGGAGTATGTTTTCCCTTCCCACCACCAACACTAAATTTCGGGAACGAAGCCGGTGGCATCACAAAAATAGAGAAAGGAGGAAGAATTTTCTGGTCTAATCAAATAAAGAAAGAGGCAACCAAGCCCTTGAAGTCACGCCAGACCAAGCCATCACCCCATTGTCATGGCCCCATCACACCTATCCACCTCTGCATGATCCACCATGCCATTGACGTGATCAAAGCCATGCCACCTGCTCCGCCCTCCAGGACCGTGCCCCCTTTGCTGTGGAAAGGACTACCAACATGGAAGGACGAAGTCCTCTCTACCACTTAAAAGGTTAGTCGGATTCTCCTAACCGTCTTCGCAATAATTTATGTTGTCTGTCACCATCATATGCTTACCCCGCAACAAGGCACAAGTTCCGAGCTAAGCAGGGACTTAATGTTGATGGTGGTTTTTAGTATAGGGTTAAAATCGTAAAACACTAAACCCTAGCATACATTTAAAACAAGCATTTAGTAGGCGCATTAAATAAAAGCCTTTAATGTGTCTCTAAATAATTACCAGGGTATATTTTTCAAATTAGGGTTAGACGAACCAAGCCCTAATTCTCATGTGTGCCAATGGTAAATCATGCCAGCCACACCTAGCCCAAGTTAGTCGTGCCATGCCAATCACACCATGCCATGGCCCTAGCTATGCTATCCACATCTTGTGTGCCAATGGCAAACCATGCTAGCCACACCCAACCGCCCCAAAGCATGCCAACCATGCTAGACGCACCCTTGTGCCAATGGAAAATCATGCTAGCCACACCTATCCCAAGTTAGCCGCGCCATGCCAATCGCACCGTGCCATGGCCCTAGCTATGCTAGCCACATCTCGTGTGCTAATGGAAAACCATGCCAGCCATACCCAACCGCGCCAAAGCATGCCAACCATTCTAGCCGCACCCTTCTGCTAGCGGAAAATCATGCCAGCCACACCTATCCCAATTTAGCCACACCGTTCCATGGCCCTAGCTATGATAGCCACATCTCGTGTGCCAATGGAAAACCATGCCAGCCACACCCAACCGCGCCAAAGCATGCCAACCATGCTAGCCGCACCCTTGTACCAATGGCAAATCATGCCAGCCACATCTAGCCCAAGCTAGCCGCGCCATGCCAATCGCACCGTGACATGGCCCTAGATATGCTAGCCACATCTCGTTTGCCAATGGCAAACCATGCCAGCCACACCCAACCGTGCCAAAGCATGCCAACCATGCAAGCCGCACCCTTGTGCCAATGGAAAATCATGCCAGCCACACCTAGCCCAAGTTAGCCGCGCCATGCTAATCGCAGCGTGCCATGGCCCTAGCTATGCTAGCCACATCTCGTGTGCCAATGGCAAACCATACCAGCCACACCCAACCGCGCCAAAGCATGCCAACCATGCTAGCCGCACCCTTGTGCCAATGGAAAATCATGCCAGCCACATATAGCCCAATCTAGCTGTGCCATGCCAATCGCACTGTGCCATGGACCTAGATATGCTAGCCACATCTCGTGTGCCAATGGAAAACCATGCCAGCCACACCCAACCGCGCCAAAGCATGCCAACCATGCAAGCCGCACCCTTGTGTCAATGGAAAATCATGCTAGCCACACCTAGACCAAGTTAGCCGCGCTATGCCAATCGCACCATGCCATGGACCTAGCTATGCTAGCCACATCTCGTGTGCCAATGGAAAATCATGCCAGCCACACCCAACCGTTCCAAAGCATGCCAACCATGCTAGCCGCACCCTTGTGCCAATGGCAAATCATGCCAGCCACATCTAGCCCAAGCTAGCCGCGCCATGCCAATTGCACTCTGCCTTGGCCCTAACTATACTAACCATGCCATTATGTTGGCCTTCTCCTCACGGCTACTAAAGAGAAGGCATGCACCAATCAACGGTTTCCCTTCAATCCTAGGAGCAAATTCTGGCCGCCCAAAGTCACCTCATAACTTTGGCCCAAAAACCCTTGCTTGGTCACACGACTAACCAAAGATAGCTATGCCATGCGACCATGGTAAACCCTTGGCTCCATGTGCCAAACCACGCCAAGGCATGCCATGCCAACCTAGTTACTCCAAGGCATGCCATGATAGCCTGGCCATGTCGCCATCCCTCCTGAATTCTTCTTGAGTTTTTCTCTCGGGTTGTTTTCCCTTCCCGAGCGAGTTCAAAACCTGAATATTCCCACGCAAAAAGATAGGAAATTCTTTTCCGGTTGATTTGAGGGGCGGACCGTCAAAATCCGAGTCCGTACTAGAATTCTACAACGATTCTAGTGAAGGGCGCTAATTAGGGTTTCTAAAACAAAGGCGCGCATCAATGGCTACTCTTCAATCCCAGGAGCAAATCCTGGTCGCCTAAAGTCCCCTCACGACTTTGGCCCAAAAACCTTAGCTTGGGAATGCACCTAGCCCAAGCTAGTCACGCCATGCACTAAGCCAAACCGCACCTAGCCAAGCTAGCCGTACCAAGACAAACACCCTTGCCTTGGCCCCAGCTATGCTAGTCACACTATGCCAAGCCAAGCGCCCCTTGCCTTGGACCCAGCCATGCCATATGCCCATGGCAGACCATTGGCCTCACGCGCCAAGTCTAAACAACACCTTGGTCGCGCCTTCCCTACGCGACCACCAAAACAAAAGGCATATGGCCATCAATGGCCAACCTTCAAACCCATGAGAGAATCCTAGCCGTCTAAAGTCACCTCATGACTTTTGGGTCAAAAACCTAAGTTTGGCCACGCCAAACCACGCCATGCCGATGGCATGTCAACCTGGTCGCGCCACCACGATGACCCTCACTACCGAAACTAAGGCGCGCAACGCCCCTCTCAAGATACAAAATCTCGACCATCGAATGTCACCAGGCTAGCAAGTTACCCGAACTCGACTTTCCAAGCCACATCAACGTATTACATGTTCTCCAAGAACATTCGAGACATCAACACAAACTGGGGGATATTTTTTGGGTATTGGTTTGGTGGTCTACAACGTGCGGCGCACACTACGCCCCTTATAAGGAAGTGTCATAAGAGTGAGGCGCCTTGTAAATACGGGAGTGGTGTGGGAAAATGTTCATGGGACATAAAGCCGTGAGTTAACAACCTTATGGAACATCAATTCCATAACGTTAGCAGTTTCATGAAAATCAATTTCATGTGTTAACCACTTTATGGAATAATCAAGTCCATGCATACGGTTACCACCTCCTCCCATTTACCCCTCACTCCTTAATGAGACCAGGGTACGTTTCTAATACAACTTGTATAAATAGGTTTTACCTATTTCTATTTGATAACAAGTTCATTCGGACCACACAACACTCATAAGTACTTACCTGCTAGCTCTCCTCGTGAGCTCTCATACTTCTCTAACAACAAGTCGTAGAAACCCAATTTCTCTTCTAGAATCAACTATTCTGGTCTCACCACTCTCCTTGCTTCCCTCCCCAAAACCAACCCATTCTCCTCCTCTTTGTGACCGAAGCAAGTCTGGAACGACCATTTCTTGGTTTAGGCCGGACTTGTACAGATTGATCTCTCTGATCTAAAGTACTCCCTTGCAGTACATTGTTTAGGGTTTAAACAGTTTCTCACCTTCACACCCGCAATTACCAAAATCAGCAGAAAATATTTTCACCTATAAACACAAGGGTACTATATTTTATTAAGATATTAATGTATTTAGGCATATAGGCATTGATGAAAACAGCTGTGGGAACTGCAGTCTTTGTTATGCCTAAGGATGTCACAAAAACCTAAAGAAAACTGAAAACAGGAATGCAACTATTCTTTTCAAACTTTATAAGAAAATCACACTTGTTTCTTCTGCTCCATGGTCAATAGTCCACTTATTTTGTTATCCAACTATATCATTTTGAGGATGCAGTTCACTTCAGACAACATTTAATAGTGTTGAGCACTGACACTCGTACTAGTACCATTGTCACATGACTCACATGGGACTTTTCTTATATCAGGTAGCCCAAAGGGTCTAAAACTCTTCAATGACCTGATTAACCCCTAGGCTATATATGAAAGGATAAGGATTTAATCGGATTGATTGTACAGATATGAGCCCATAAAGGAAGTACATGAAAGAGATGAAGATTTACTCTTTTTTCGCAGATATACCACAAAAGTGATTCAGAAGAAACTCCAAATGTTCCGCTATAACTCCAACACCCTTGATGCCTATACATTTGGAAACAAAAAGAATGAAACTTTTAATTGTTACAAACAATAAGTTGAGCATAACTACATATATTAATCCAATTCCAGGCATAATAATATAAGAGACGTGATAGAAAAACTTTATTTTTTATCTTCATATAAAGAAGTAAAGAGGTTTAGTGAGGTATGAGTACAGAGGTTTATAGGTAAGACCTGTCCAGTGTCGAATAAGTTGCAAACATATATGCCAAATCTCGTTGAATCCACAGTATATCCCGATCAGCCCCATGCATGACCTAATTAGGAAACCACAAGGTCAAATGTCAAAATCATGTCAAAAGTAGTATATACTTATTACTATTCATAAAATAAGAGATCCCACCTTTTTCTTAGAGGGTTATTTGAACACTTCCCTTAGATATGGACCAACATGTACACAGAGCTTTAATGTATCTACTATAAAATCCTCTGTTCTAGTCGAAATCCGAATCAAGCAAGTCATTCCTTGGAAGGACCTATACTGGTTATGCTCCAAATCAACCTAAACAACATGATAAATAGAGAAGAGTGATGGCAAGAATTAATACAAGAAAGAGATAGTCAGCTTTAAATAATCAATGATAGTAGGGAAAACAACAATATCATGAAACATATTTGGTTCAGGATGATTCAAATAGAATGAAATAAAATAGTTGTTCAGCGGGCAAAGGAAAAATCTAGGCATCTCATATATAAACAAAATGTTCAGGTTCTTGTAGGTCGAATTAGAGAAAGAGGAACAGAAGGCAATACATGTAACTGGAAACTGTGCCTATTTGAGACCAACAAAAAGTAAAGCACGGGATTGTTATTAAATGTGTGCTCCCAATTATCTGGAGCGTAAATATAGTTCCATCATCCACCGTTTTGTAGTATCGAGACCTACTTAGCTTTTTGGTTTTGTACCATCTAAATTAGTCAAATACCTTTATTCAATCAAATGATAAAACACTACATATGCTTCACAAAGGTTTGGCTTGGATACCCTTCTTAAGAAAAACCTACCATGAAATTTCGCCCAAGGCTAACAATTTTGACCAACTTATCTAGGTCAACTAAGTCAAGTGTCCCAATCGGTATTTAAAAATTTTACAGCTACCTCAAACAAGTAATCAAACAGGTAAAGATGGTAACCATAAGATACTAACAAGCAAACATACGACAAAATTGACTATAACATCCGCCAAAATTGAAAATGCAGGGTCACGACAATAACTGAGAGTAAGAGTTGACATCAAAAAGAAATATTACCGCAAATTCATTCACATCACACAGCTTCTTAGACAGTTCTTTTAGCTGCTTAACATCCTCTATCAGCGTAAATATAGTGTTTTCTAGTGGCAAAGGTTTTTCGGGTTTAGTGTCACCGATGATTTTATCAACAAAATCCAGCACAGAAAGATTTTCCTGAATTACAGAAGACCATATATTTAGATTAATTTTGTAATTAGAAAATACCAAACTGAATTTTTTGTCAAACCTATTACCAAGAATGCAAAATACTAATGACAAAGCAAATAGAAAAACATTATAAACTTCCATATATTATGTTTTATAGGGGACCCTAAGTTATTCTCAGGAGGCAGTGGGATTAATGTGTATACATCAGTGTTGAACAACAAAAAAGAGCAGGGAATAAATCCAGGCATTGAAAAAGACAGAAGAAGATTTTCTTTCTGACAAGTAGCCCCACTTCAACAATTTATAACAGCAGGCCTATCCAGTTTCTAACATAGAAAATTAGCCACTGCTACGTAGATATATCCAGCTGGGAAACTCGTGTTGTTTGTGTTAGAAGGAAAATCTTTTATATTACAAGCCTATATAAGCCTATGAGAAAGCATTTAATGCCATTGCATTTTGTAAGCTTAGTTAAAAGAAATAGATATGATTCAATAACTAAATTAAACTACTTCAAGCAGTTTTCCTGGAATCCATAACCTGCGAAGATGCTCCTAAGTTAGTCATTCCTAACTTTGAAATAAGCCCCAATTACTTTTACTCTACAGGTCTTTAAAAACTAGAGTATTGTCCCCTATCAAAGCAAGATATATACCACTTAATATTTTTACATATGGCAATGCAACCAATTTCTGACAGAAACTATGTCCTCCAATTGTCTCTGTCAACAACCAAACCTAGATGCTCTATCAACATTCAGAATCTCAAAATTAAGAATCATACTTTTAGCGTTGCAACAAGCTTAACGATGCTAAACTGAAACCACATGAAATACCAAAAGAAAGTGTTTTCCTAATGTATAAATCAGATTAAACTCTAGCACAAAAACCACATGTCATAGATAATGTTTGGCTATTAGACAAGTTAAGTCTAGAGGAGTCACATGATAGTTAAATCAACCAACAAATTCACCTGGAAACTAATAAATGAACATAACAAGCCTTCAAATTCAAAGACTGAGATCATCTCTTCCTTAAGCTTTAAAATCTAAATTCAAATCTCATTAACACAAGCCTTTAATCAAATTCTCTATTTAAATGGAAACGTTCAACAAGTCACATACAACAAACATGGTAAATACATACAAGACTTTATTTGAAACTTAAAATTCTAAGCCTTTAATTAACTACAAACCAAGATAAGCAAAGGCGGACCAATCTATAATACATAAATGAGATTCTCATTTTACCACTTGATCAAACATATTGTAGGCATGAGCTCAAATACATGCACCGGTTGATTCTCAAACTACTCAGGTAACCAGTTGTGAAACTTACATAGTTTTCAGAACAAACAGTTGTGACAGCATCGAAGGAAAAATAATTCAAGACCCATGAACATTATGACAAACCTTGAAATGCAAAGTAGCAGCAACCACCTACAATTAATAACTCCAAGAAATTAAATTTGCATCTCCATAATATCTAATGAGAAGCATAATAAATAAATTAACAATATTCTAGAAACCCAATTCAGATAGACTATCTATAATGATATGTATCACAAAGTTAACTAGCATCATAATTTACCAACTAGACCAAATCCCCAAAAGCATCAGAATTTACCAACTTGACCAAATCTCCAAAAGATGAATCCTCCTACTCTATTTTCAAAATGTATCAATTACTAACTCTACAATATTCCAGTTTTTTTTTTTCCAGAACAAGCATAATCAAGCAAAACCAAAATATCCCTTACTGTGTAACTAACCTTTGGAGATGTTCGACTTGTAAGGTATATGTTAAAGAAATGGAACACAATACTGTTTTAAGAACATGGACATTTTCATGCCTACTTCATTTTGTTTCTTATTGAATACAATATATAACCTATATTTATAATTTTATCTTGGTCATGAAATGCTTATAATCACCTCATCAGCATACCAATCATCTAACTACAAACCCTAGAATAAACAATCACACTATCAACACCCATGCTTAAATAATCCCATAACAAAACACCAAATTGCTTTTAAGAAATGCAGATAAATGTTATACATGATGAAGATCTTGAAGAAGTGCATCTATACCTAGTGAAATTTGTGGAAAAAAAAAATTAATAGAAAACAAAATCAGAAAATTAATCTCAGACTTCTAAGAACTTCAAAAAAAAAAATCAGTAAATTAAATCAAAAAAAGAAGCACCACTAACCCATGAAAATCATCGCTTTCTCAATCTCAGACTTCTAAGAACTTCAATTTCTTCTTAATCTTCTCTGATTTCTCCTCTCCATATCAATAACATCAAACCCATCTGACTTCGAATCCAGTGCAACCCTAATCGATTATTGTCATGATATCACTAATTCCATCATCTAATTCTCAAATTTGTGACTTCAATTCTCTCACCGTTCTTCTCTTGGAAATGGCAGAAACCCATTTTAATCATTATCTCCTTTATCCAATTCCATCTCAGACTCATAACTTCAGATTCGGAAACCCTAGAAAACCGTAAAATAATAGCTTTAGCAGTAATTATACATGAGATGATTATTTATTTATATCTAGTTAGAGGTTTTGATAAAACCCTAGGATGATTAAAAAAAATGGATTGAATTTTTTCCCAGCAGATTTGAGATTTGCAACTAGACTAGTGAGTAGAGGGATATCAGAAGAAGAATCGAGAGAAGGGTGAGTTTTTATTAGTTTGGTTAAAACAACACCTAAGATTTACTGGTTTCTCCATCGCCAGTTCCTTAGGTTATAGAGATGAGACCGAGAGCAGAAGAGAAGAAAGAGAAAGTGACATTGAAATGGGAGATAGAAAGAAGTATTAATATGGTCGATCAAATAATAAAAAATTATCACATCTAAATCGGTTTTTAAGGGTCGCGGAATCGACAGCAGATTTAGGGTAAAATAGTAATTATTCAGAGACCATTATTAATCATCTCGGAAATTTTCCATAATTTTATCATATCAGAGACCGCTATATTTGGTCAATGGTTCAACTACGGTCATCGAGGATCTGAGATGTGGGTCATAGAAACCTCATTTTCCACTAGTGTCCTCCTGTTGAGATTCACTGGAGAATTGTTGTTGATAGCCACTCACAAATTACTCCGGGGTCGGACTTGCATGCACTGGAGCACTAACGGAACTGCTTGCAATTGAGCCCTCCCTAGTACGCTTATGCCTTCTTGCTGTAGAGGATTCAACTCCTTGATCAGAAGCAATATAAATTATAAAGACATGATATCCATCTTCTGGAATTTGAAATGGCTTCTTTTCCAATATCTTCTTACTTCTAGACTTCTTAGGAGAAATAAAGATCTTTTCTCCCCTGCTTATATTTAGGATTATTAGCTCTGGGGTCAATAACCTCACCAAAATCTTCTCCAAATTTAAAAATAAAACTAGCAATGGTGTGCACATTTTCAGCTTTACCTGAACATTCATTTTCATCATGATCTAGAATTAAACATGCAGGACAAAGAATTTTTTGGTTGTCTTTGAAAATAAATGGGAATCCATTGAGTCACTTTTTCTGCATTCTCTGTCATTATTCCTCTTAACATTGGATTGTAAATATTAAACTCGATAAGAACACTTAAATCATTGGCATCGGTAGGATTACCATCTTCTGGAATGAGCTTTAAAGGATTACCAAGAATACTTGCAATTTGATTTTCTACTTCCACATTAAGAAACTCTGGTGGAAGCTTCTTGATGTCAATCCAAAATTGCTGATTTGAAAAATCAATTTCTTCTGGAATTAGAGAAGTATTCCACTCTCTGAAGATAGCCAGGTAGCCATCTACAGTCCATGGACCCTATTCCAAAAAAGCATTATAGTTATACCAATCATAAAACCTAAAAATAAACATATTAGTAGCATGCCTCCTTATTTGAAAATGACCATGACCCAAATCCATTGTAAGCTCCTGCTCCAACTTATCAGCTCCCATAGGGAATTCACAGATAATTTTACCCATAAGACAGACACTCCATTTTTTAATGGTTGGTTGTAACTTAATGTGAGGGTATCTAATAAGTCTACTTATTTGATCATCTTCAGCTAAATTGGTATTTTTGATTCTTTCTATGAGATCAGAAACTTCCCCTATGGACTTCTTAGTAGACATGGTAAAGCACAATATGAGTGAAAAGATGAACAAGTATTTAATCCAGAGTTGGTATACCTTAAACTTGAAACCTCCTCTATTTATAAAAAAATAACAAGATTTATGTCGAATACGTGTTGCGCATTGCATATGACTAGTACCCCTTCTGATGACACAAAATTGATGAATCATCCTGCTGAGTTGATTTTGAAATCTGTAAACAAATTGATAAATCATGCTTGTAAATTTGAACCATAAAGCCAACCTTCTGAGTATCTTGTCTTTTTTAATGTCGGAATGTAACAAATGCATCCTTATCATCTTGAACTCTACAGAACAACCTTGGGATAGAAACAACCTTTGGATGGGAACAACCTTTGGATAGGAACAAACTTTGGATGGAAACCTTTATCAGAGAGAAAGATCAGATGGCAGCTAGCCATGACCAAACAATACCTTGAAAAAAGAAAAGGAGAACCAAATAAAATTGGATCAAATTAAAGCGAAAATACAACAAAATTGTAAAAGAAGATGTAGACTAATCAGAAATTATTTTTAGATAACTTTAATGCATTGAATACGGTAAAATGAAGATGAGATTCAAAGAAAAATGAAACTCAATTGGCCGATTCGGTCGCTGAGTTAATCGTCGATTCAGTCGCCAGAGTGTTCTAATAATTTCACGCTTACGGATTTCAAAATTTTATATTTATAGTATTAAAGTGTTAGTCGGATGATGAGAATCCCCAAATATGCAAACGTGTTTAGTTGGAAGTTAGGTGACAAAATTGAAGAGCACGTCCACAGAAGTGACAGAACCACCTATAGTTCTAGTGTAGTATGTAGATTATTTGTAGACTGTAGATAAAAGAAAACCATTAACATTTACAAGAAGATGAGATCAGTATGCCATTTTCTTCTATAATGTACATCTCAAAATCTGCACAGGAGGAAGTAGGCCGGTTTTAGATGATGCCTCTTTCTTATAATAAGGTTAGGTTTTGGGACCACTACCGGAAGAAGAAATATCCAATATTTGTTGTTTCTGTTTGAGCTTTCAGATATTTTTTGTTTTGGTCAGAGTATTTAGAAAGATGACCTTGGCAGAATATAATTGAATTCAATCACAATAATATACAGTCTCTTCCTGACGAGAACAAAAATCTGGCATGTGTATCCCTCGAGAAAAGAGTTCTGTCACTTTTTTGTTTTTGTAGATTATCTGTTTGAGTTATGAATTATTTTTACTCTAAGTAAGCTTAATTTCTCAATATAGGGCATGTGAGAAGTTTTCCTTGAATTATAAAAAAGACTGTACATCCACGCATTTATAGATATAAGCTTTGTGCACCAAATGGTTAGCCCAAAAATAATGGTAAAGTTTTTTGTGAACCATTAAACAATCACAAAGTTCAATAATGCACAAAGATTAAATCAGTTTATGAATTATCCGAAACAGTTTGCAAATGAATTATCATCTCGGAGCTAAATAACTCTTAAAGACGAAATTAGTTTGTGAAATATCTGAAAAAAAGTTTGTGAATAAATTGTCATCTCAGAATTCAGAGATTTTTCATAGTCAGAAATTCGCGAATATCAAAATCAATCAGTTCACCTACTGACCAGATAAGTTCGTATACATGAGTTAATAAAAGAATTAATTCTTCAAGTATATTACTTATAAGCTCCTAGTTCGTGCAATGTCCAAATCAGTTCGTGAACGTAAAACTAACTTGATGTCCCCTATGAACTTTTTACGCTATTGCAATATGTTGTGTACAATAAATTAATTTCTCTCAATTTATTATGCGATAAGTTCTTTAGAACTTTCACTGCTTGAATTTATAATTTGAGATTTATCAAGTACAAGCTTAAACTAGAAAAAATATATTTGAATACCATCATAATATTAAAGTCATACGACATTGTCTCGGTAGATATAATGGTAGAAAATATGAGTAAATATGATAGTCAATCTTTACATACCTTTGTTGTTAAGTTCTCGTAGATGTCTCTGTAACTCCTTTGTTCGAATTTTTATCTTCAGCCTTTAATCTTTAAGGTCGATTGGTGAATTTTATATACTCAACTTACATGTTATATTCCTGGTCCGATGCTGACCTTAGTACACTATAAATCAAGATATAGTTTTGATCAACTGAATTTGATAACAAGCTTGACATACCAAAACTTGTGAGTTTCACCAAGCGATGATATAACAGTGCCTACTATCATCGTTAGCACCCATTCATTATCTTTACAATTCCGATGATGACAATATGAATGACAGTTTATATTATATTTTAGGATTTCCAACTGTTGATAGTGGTTTTTAGCTTAGGATTAAAATCGTAAAACACTAAACCCTAGAAGACAATGATGTCACAACATTTAAAGTAACAAGCATTTACTAGTCACATTTACTAAAACCTTTAATGTGTCCCTAAATGATTACCGAGGTATCTTTTTAAAATTAGGGTTATGACAAGCCAAACCCTGATTCCCACGTGTTCCAATGAAAAATCATGCCAGCCACACCAACCGCGCCAAGGCATGCCAACCATGCTATCCGCACCTCGGTACCAATGGAAAATCATGCCACCACACCGACCGCGCCAAAGCATGCCAACCATGCTAGCCGCACCTCTGGGCCAATGGAAAATCATGCCAGCCACACCGATTGCGCCAAAGCATTCCAACCATGCTAGCCGCACCTATGTGCCAATGGAAAATCATGCCAGCCACACTGACCGCTCCAAAGCATGCCAACCATGCTAGCCGCACCTCTGTGCCAATGGAAAATCATGCCAGCCACACCAATTGCGCCAAAGCATGCCAACCATTCTAGCCGCACCTCTGTGCCAATGGAAAATCATGCCAGCCACACCGACCGCGCCAAAGCATGCCAACCATGCTAGCCGCACCTCTGTGCCAATGGAAAATCATGCCAGCCACACCAATCGCGCCAAAGCATGCCAACCATGCTAGACACACCTCTGTGCCAATGGAAAATCATACCAGCCACACCGACTTCGCCAAAGCATGCCAACCATGCTAGTCGCACCTCTGTACCAATGGAAAATCATGCTAGCCACATCAACCTGTACTGTACTAGTACGAAATTGATAGAACCAGTAGGAAAGATAATTGAAATACAGGAATTAATCGAAAATTTTCCGTAGCAGCCTTAACATTCTTTCATAAACATCATAATTATCCCAGGAGAGTTTCTTATAGAGTTTTAAAAGGAGCAATAGAAGGGAGACACTCCGATCGGAATTGACTAATCCAATAGTGACACATGTCACTTAGTTGTTATCCATTAACAATTACTAACTACACCTAGAGACTTAATCATGGCGTCCCAGGTTAGAGAATGACATGAGCAGGTATATGAAAAACACCTCCCCCATTAACAAATCCTTGTCCTCAAGGATTAAATCTTGGAAAGTGGTGGCGAATGTGAGTAGTGTCTTCCCAGGTTGCATCTTCCTTAGATGCATTTGTCCAATGGATGAGAAGTTGTGGCACAGAAACTCCATTACGGATAATGGACCTGGAGGCAAGAGCAGCAGAATGAATGAGTAAAAGTTGACCTTTGCTGTTGAGTATGGGCAGTCTAGGGAGAGGAACATGTTTTGCGCCAATATGCTTTTTAAGTTGATAAACATGGAATACAGAGTGAATTCTTGCTTCTGCAGGTAGCTGTAATCTGTAAGCAACATTGCCAATTCTCTGTAAAATAGGAAATTGACCATAATATTTGGCTGCCAGTTTCATATTTCTTCTCAGAGCTATAGAAACCTGTCTGTAAGGTTGTAGTTTTAAATAGACCATATCACCCACCAGAAAACTTCTCTCAATCCTGTGTTTGTCATCATATAGCTTCATCCTTTCCTGTGATTTGTGCAAGGAGTCTTTAAGGAGCTCCAAGACCGCATCTCTTTGTTTTAAATAGTCCTCCACAGCAGCAACAGAAGTAGTAGTAGTGGAAGGGAAAGCCAAGTATGGAGAATTATTGCCATACAAAGCAGTAAAAATACTAACCTTCAGACTCGAGTGATAGTTGGTGTTATACCACCATTCATCTAGTGGTAACCATGTATGCCATTTCTTTGGTTGATGATCACACATGCACCTGAGATAGCTTTCCAGACAAACATTGACCCTCTCAGTTTGGCCATCAGTCTGGGGATGGTAGGTTGTGCTGAGGTTGAGTTGTGTGCCCATTGCTTTGAATAAATCCTGCCAAAAATGGATAGTAAACACTTTGTCTCTGTCAGATACAATGGAATTTGGAAGACCATGAAGTTTGAAGACATGAGAGATGAATTCCCTAGACACAGAAGAGGCTGTGTATGGATGGTGCATGCCTATGAAGTGGGCATACTTGGTTAACCTGTCTACTACCACCAAAATGATAGATTTACCTTCACTCATTGGTAACCCCTCAACAAAATCCATGGAGATTTGCTGTCAGGCATAAGCAGGAATGGGTAAGGGTTGTAACAACCCAGCATGAAAGTTGTGGACATGCTTATTTCTCTGACAAATGTCACATGTAGATACTAGAAGCAGAACATATTTCTTCATGGAAGGCTAAAAGAAGGTGGCCTTGGCTCTCATATAGGTGGCTTGGATACCAGAATGACCCCCAATAGCAGAGGAGTGGAAGTAAGCCAAAATTCTGTCTTTGAAAGTAGATTTAAAGCTAATACAAAGTCTGGATTTGTACCTCAAAATTCCCTCCAGGTATGGGTAATGAGGGAGTGTGGCAGGTGAAAGTGCTAGTTGGGTAATGATGGCCTGCACCTTGGGATCCCCAGAATAACTATCAAGGATATCTTGTGTCCAAGCTGGCTGGGAGAGAGACATACTGTTGCAGGTAGCCTCAGTGTGAGGTCTTCTGGAGAAAGCATCAGCTACTTTATTGTCAGAGCCCTTTGTATAGCTAATCTCATAATCAAATCCCATAAGCTTCATCAACCATTTCTGCTGTAGGGTAGTGTGGATTTTTTGGTCAAGGAAATATTGGATGATTTGATGGTCAGTCTGGATGATAAATTTATTCCCTTGCAAGTACTGCATCCACTTGGTAACAGCTTGGACAATAGACATTAACTCTTTCTCATAAGTTGATAAAGCAGTTGCTCTGGGCCCCAATGGCTTGCTGTAGAATGTTAATGGTTTACCCTCCTGCATGAGAATAACCCCAAGACCAGCATCACAAGCATCAGTGTGGAAGACAAATTGTTTGGTGAAGTTAGGCAGAGCTAAGACTGGAGTGGTAGACATTGCAGCTTTTAGTTGATGGAAAGCTGCAGTAGCTGATGGAGACCACATAAAAGCATTCTTCTTAAGAAGATTAGTGAGGGGCCTGATGATTAAGCTATAATCCTTGACAAACTTTCTATAGTAGCCTGTGAGGACTAGGAACCCTCTGAGTTCTTTGAGGTTTGTAGGGAGTGGCCAATCCACCATGGCAGAGATTTTGGCAGGGTCAGCTTTAACTCCTTCAGCAGTAATAATGTGCCCCAAATACTCTAGCTCAGTTTGGCCAAAACAACACTTGGAGAAATTAGCAAAAAGCTGGTGCTGTCTTAATAACTCCAAAGTAGTTTACAAGTGGGAAATGTGATCTTCCAATGTGGAGATGTAAATAAGGATATCATCAAAAAATACTAAGATAAACTTCCTCAAGTGAGGTTGAAACACCTCATTCATGAGGGCCTAGAAGGTAGCAGGGGCATTGGTAAGCCCAAAAGGCATCACCCTGAACTCAAAGTGCCCATGGTGAGTTCTAAAGGGTGTCTTGTAGATGTCAGCAGAGGTGACTCTAATCTGATGATACCCAGCTTTAAGATCAATTTTAGAGAAAAATTTCTTACCATGTAACTCATCAAGAAGCTCCTCTATGATTGGAATGGGAAACTTATCCTTAATTGTGATGCTATTAAGATTTCTGTAGTCAACACAGAACCTCCATGTGTTGTCCTTCTTTTTCACCAAAATTATTGGAGCTGCAAAGGGACTATGGTTAGTCTGGATAATACCAGATTGAAGCATGTCTTGGACTAATTGTTCCACCACTGACTTTTGTACATAGGGACATTTGTAAGGTCTCAAGTTGATGGGTTCTGAGTTTGGTTTGAGAGGGATGGAATGTTCCAAACTCCGTTGTGGGGGAAGAGTCTTGGGGTCATAGAAAACATCTGAATAAGTTGTAAGGAGCTCTGAAATTTGAGGGGAAGGAGTGGAAGGTGGGGTGGAGGTGTAAATGCTGAATAGTTCTCCCACAATGCCATGAGTATGTTTCTTGAAGAATTTCTTAAGTGCAGCACCACTCATCATGCTCAAGGAGGCTTTATTTGTAGACCCAGTGAGGGTAATCTTTTTGCCCTGATGCTTGAAGGAGATGCTAAGCTTGGAGAAGTTAAAAACCACATCACCCAGCTGTCGAAGCCAGTCATCTCCCAAGACCAAATCACAACCACCTAAAGGTAATAATCTCAAACTACCAGAAAATTTGTGAGTATCCATATTCCATGACAAATTTTGGCAAATGCCATTATTGATTGTTATGTCACCATTTGCTACAGTTACTAACATGCTTGCAGTCTGTTCAATGGAGCAATTTAGGGAGTTGGCCACCTCAGTGTCAATAAAACTATGAGTGCTATCAGTATCTATGAGTATGGAAATAGGTCGTTTCTTGATAAATCCAAGTATTCGAATAGTTTCACTAGAATTATTACCAGTAAGTGCATGAAGTGAGATTTCCATATCACTTTCCATTGGGGAGTCTTCCTCAGCAGCATGAACTTCGTCTTCTGATTCCAATGATAGTTCCTCAGCCTCAGAACCCACTATCAAACAAAGATGCTGCTTCTTACAGATGTGACCCCTCCTGTAGACTTCATCACAATTGTAACATAATACCTGTGCCTTTCTAGCCTGTACTTGTTCAGGGGTGAGATGTTTAATGGAAAGTGATGAGGTGGACTTAGGGATAAATGAAGAATTAGGGGTGTTTGGTTTGGGAGGGTTATGTGAGGAAGTGGTAGGTGGAGGGAAAAAATGTTTGGTGGTGGAAAAGCAGTAGTAAAGGGTTTGGGAGTAGTCTTGGTAGATTTGTTTTGTAGATTGAGTGTTTTTTCTTGCATTCTAGCTAAGGAGAAAGCATGTAAAAGGTTGTTGGGACCAAACATAAGAACATGTTCTCTCAATTCCTCCTTCGAACCCCCTATAAAGCTCTGTATGAAGTAATCCTCAGGGAAGTCTGGGTGTTTACTCAGTAACAAAGCCTTCAAATATTCAAATTCCTCAAAATAGGCCTCTACAGTGGTTAGCTGAGATAATTTATTAAACAACCCAACTATATTATCATGAGCATGATTCTCAAATCTTAGACAAATATTCTTAGCTAAATCAGACCAAGAAATATAATGTTTATTCAAACGAAAATTTTCAAACCATTTACCTGCCTTTCCATCTAGGTGAATAGCTGCCATGCCAGCTTTGTTGGTCTCAGGTATAGATTGCATCTGGAAATAATATTCACATTTATGAATCCATCTCTTGGGGTTATCACCATCAAATCGAGGAAAATCCATTCTCGGTGGATGATGATGGAAGTCACGACTTCCGGTGTTATGTTGAACGTGATGATCAATATTGTCATAAGAAAACTCATGTTGATGTCCTCGATCGCCAATGTGTTCCCCTGATTCAAAGCCTTGAGTAGAAAAAAAAATCCATCTGAGATTGGATGGCCTTAGTAAGAATTACCATTTGTTCCTCAGAATGAACCTTCAACATACTCGGAATATCATTCTTGGTGAACATTGAATCGAGTTGTAGTTGAATTTTGTCGATTTGAGTTTTTTGCCGATTGGATGATTCAGTTAGCTCTTTATAGGTTTGAGCAACCATGGTGAAAAAAAAAAGGTTTGTGATAACAGGAAGAACGGCTCTGAATACCAATTGTACTGTACTAGTACGAAATTGATAGAACCAGTAGGGAAGATAATTGAAATACAGGAATTAATCGAAAATCTGTCGTAGCAGCCTTAACATTCTTTCATAAACATCATAATTATCCCAGGAGAGTTTCTTACAGGGTTTTAAAAGGAGCAATAGAAGGGAGACACTCCGATCGGAATTGACTAATCCAATAGTGACATATGTCACTTAGCTGTTAGCCATTCACGATTACTAACTACACCTAGAGACTTAATCAGGGCAGCCCAGGTTAGAGAATGACATGAGCAGGTATATGACACAACCACGCCAAAGCATGCCATCCATGCTAGCCGCACCTCCGTGCCAATGGCAAAGCATGCCAGCCATTCTAGACGCACCTCCGTGCCAATGGCAAAGCATGCCAGCCATTCTAGCCGCACCTCTCCATGGCCCCATGCCGCGCCACCATACTGGCCTTCACTACACGGCTATCAAAACGAAGGCATGCAGTAATCAACGGTTCCCCTTCAATCCCAGGAGCAAATCCTGGCCGTCTAAGGTTACCAAACGACCTTTGCCCGAAAACCCTAGCTTGGTCACGCACCTAGCCCAAGCTAGCCACGCCATGTGCCCATGGAAAACCCTTGGCCTCACATGCCAAGCCAAACCAAACCTATCCAAGCTAGCCTCGCCATGCCAAACATACTTTGCCTTGGCCTAGCCATGCTAGTCACATCATGCCAAGCCAAACGCCATTGCCTTGGCCCTAGCCACGCCATATTCCCATAGAAAACCCTTAGCCCCACATGCCAAGCCAAAATCGCACCTAACCACGCCCAAGGCGAACCCTTGGACCCACATGCCAAGCCTAACCATGCCCTAGCCGCGCCACCCTGTTGGCCTTCCCTACGTGGCCACCAAAACGAAGGCGTGCAATAATCAACGGTTGCCCTTCAATCCCAGAAGAAAATTCTAGCCATCCAAGGTTACCAGATGACACATGGTAACCTTTGGCCCGAAAACCTAAGTTTGGCCATGCCAAACCTTGCCATGCCAACGGCATGCCAACCTAGCCGCGCCACCACGTTGTCCCTCACTACGCGGCTACCAAAACGAAGGCGTGCAACAATCAACGATTGCCCTTCAATCCCAGAAGCAAATCCTAGCCATCCAAGGTTACCAGACGACACATGGTAACCTTTGGCCCGAAAACCTAAGTTTGGCCACGGCATGCCAACCTAGCCGCGCCACCACGTTGGCCCTCACTACGCGGCTACCAAAACGAAGGCGTGCAACAATCAACGGTTTCCCCTCCTCTCAAGATGAAAAATCTCGACCATCGAAGGTCACTAGGCTAGCAAGTTTCTCGAGATTGACTTGCCAAGCCATAACAACGTGCTACATGTTTTGCAAAAACATTCGATACATCAACACAAACTGAGGGATACTCTTTGTGTATTGGTTTGGCGGTTTACAGCGTGCGGCGTACACTACGCCCGTCATAAGGAAGTGTCATAAGGGTTAGGCGGATAGAAAATACGGGAAGTTATGTGTGAAACGTTCATGGGACATAAAGCACATGCGTTGACAATTTTATGGAACATCAATTCCATAACATTAGAAGTTTCATGCGTTAACCACTTTATGGAACATCAATTCCATGCATACGGTTACCACCTCCTCCCATTTACTTCCCCACTCCTTAATGAGACCAGGGTACGTTTTTACTCCGACTTGTATAAATAGGTCTTACCTATTTCCATCGAACAACAAGTTCATACGGGAGATACAATACTCAGAAATACTTACTTGCTAGCTCACCTTGTTAGCTCTCTCACTTTTCTAATAACAAGTCGTAGTAACCCAACTACTCTTCCAGAATAAACTATTCTGGTCTCACCACTTTCCTTGCTTCCCTCCCCAAAACCAACCCATTCTCCTCCACTTTGTGACCGAAGCAAGTCTGGAACGGCCATTTATTGGTTTAGGCCGGACTTGTACATATTGATCTCTCGGATCTAAAGTACTCCCTTGTAGTACATTGTTTAGGGTTTAAATTGTTTCTCACCTGCACACCCGCAATTACCGAAATCAGCAGAAACCATTTTCACCTACAAACAATTGGCGACCACAGTGGGAGATCAGGTCCCAATATCAGTCTATGAATACGTTTCTCTAACAAGGAAGGATGGTTGGTCTTTGGACTGAATCTGTGTCCTCGGATTCCACTCAGGAAAATGGAAACGTTTCAACGCCCAACAACACGGCCAACGAAGGAGTTCCAAGGATGATTTACCTAGTACTGGTCCAGGGGATTCACACCAAAAACATGGGTCTGATGAGAGATGCAATCAATGCCATACTGGATTTCCTCATCGAACTGACGGCAGAGTTGAGCGGTTCGCTTGCCTCGGAAATTTTAGAGCTGGGGACTGACGTCCCGATTGATCACTCTCAAGCCAACAACTTCACTACCAATCAGAGACCCGTAAGCCAAGAAGCGACGTCGCTGGTGGAAAACTTATGTGAACTATTACATCTTTCATGCCCTTGGTTCCTCCATGCTCGGAAACAACAAAAACGCAGGATTTTTCCATTAATAATATCACGTTCACCGACGACGACATGATGGCAGAGGAAGGCCATAACCGCGCCCATCAACACAGGAGCGTCCTCCAATGTTGTCACCCTTAGGACGCTCAGGACGGCCAAAGTACGACTAAGCGAGGTTACACGACAACCTACTACCATGACCGATTTTGAAGGTAACCAAACCAATATATATGGGTACGTCAATTTGAATCTATCGGTAGGACATGTCCAGTTAAAACTAAGATTCGAGGTAATTGAAAAGGATCCAGACTACCACATGATACTGGGGATACCATGGCTCCACGACAACAGGATCATTCCTTCGACGTATCACCAGTGCTTGAAAACCACGTTAAACGGAGAAGTCATTCGCATCCCAGCGTCATCATCTCCCTATACGCCAATCTGTGGCATGGAATTTTTGATCCAATACAGGGGCCGCAAGTCACAACCAACAAGGCTCACCATACCCCACTGCCGAAATGAATGACCATTGAAGAAATCGATAGTCCTATATAACCCCGCGAAGAAACTAGGCCTCACATCACACCTTCATAAAAGAGGCGCACTCGCCTCCATCCACATGACCAGAGTCTGGTTCCAACCAAGCGAGGACGGGCTTTCATTACGGGTCACGACAAAAAACGGAAAACCGTATATCAACGCTGCTGTTAGAAATTAACAGGGGAGACTACCGCACAGTTTCTCCGCCCAATAAAATTCCAGCCTGGTGACGAGCCACGATAGGAGATACCTGACGCACCACAACAGCTACAAGACGTCACCAATTCAACCACTGACGAGCTTGAAATTGTTAATATCGGGAATGTGGAATCTCCACGGCCCATCTCCATAAGCTCGACTCTACATACAGATGAGCGCACAAAGTTGGTAGACCTCCTCAAGGAATATCAAGATGTGTTCGCATGGACGTACGAGAAAATGCCTAGCCTAGATGAGAAGCTGGTTACTCACCACTTACATGTGATATCCGGATCCAAGCCAGTCAAGCAGACCCCAAGATAATCCGGCATGATATTGAAGAACAGATTAAGGCGGAGGTTCAAAAGTTATTGGTGTCTGGTTCATCAAACCAATCCATCACCCCAACTGGTTGGAAAACATAGTTCCGGTAAAAAAGAAGAATGGTCAAATCAGGTGCTATGTCGATTTTAGGGATCTAAATAAATGTTGCCCTAAAGATGATTTTCCGCTCCCCAACATCGACATGTTGGTAGATGCCACCAGTGGACATGGCATGCTTTCTTTCATGGACGGGTACAACGGCTACAACCAAATAAAGATGTACAAGCATGATGCAAGCAGGACGACTTTTCGAACTCCTCTCGGAAACTTTTACTATACTGTGATGCCATTCAGTTTGAAGAATGCTGGCGCCACATACCAACGTGCCATGACCACCATTTTTCACGACATGATGCACAAGCAAGTTGAGGATTATGTAGATGACATAATGGTCAAGTCAAAAACTCGGGCGGCTCACACAGTGATTCTACAAAAGGTGTTCGAAATATGCCGCGAATACAAGCTAAAAATGAAACCGTTAAAGTGTGCTTTCGGTATATCCTCGAGCAAGTTCATAGGCTTTCAAGTAACCACTGAGGGGATCAAAGTTGACCCAACCAAAACGCAATCCATCCTCACAATGCCACAACCGCGGAACGTGAAGGAACTCCAGATTTTCATGGGCAAAATAAACTACATCCGCCGCTTCATACCCGGATTGGATCAACTTATTGCTTCGTTTAACACCTTACTAAAGAAAGGAGCAAGCTTTGTCTGGAACACAGTACAACAGGATGCGTTCCGGAAGATTCAACGAACATTATCTTCCCCGACCGTCATGAGATCACCCATGCAAGGAAGACCGCTACACCGCTTTCAGTGACACTGCTGTTGGAGCTCTCCTCGCCCAAGAAGATGACGAAGGGATTGAATACCCCATATAGTATTTCAGTCGGACTTTTAGAGATGCTGAACTCATGTATCCCAATGCAGAAAAGGCATGCCTAGCTTTGGTCTACTCCATCCAGAAATTCAGGCACTACCTGCTATCCAATAAAGTGGTGTTAATATCCAAATCCTATCCGGTGAAGTTCCTCATCTCAAAACCAGCTCTGATAGGAAGGCCGACCAAATGGCTCCTCCAGATGTCATAATTCGACATAATATGTGCTTCCCCGAGGTCCATCAAAGGACAAGCAGTTGCATATTTGTTGGCCGCATTTCCAAGTGAAAATGTTGTAACATTACGCGAAGACCTCCCTGGGGACTTTCCGGAAATCTCTTTCATCCAAGAGGAAACCTGGCTATTGTTTTTTGACGGATCCGCCACCCCTAAAAATTGCACGGGAGGAGCCAGCATGGTTCAAGTATCCCCAACTAGTGAAGTTTTCTCACACTCCTTCAAGCTAGACTTCCACTGCACCAAAAATTCAGCAGAGTATGAAGCCTTCCTCATTGGGTTGTCCTTGGCTAAACAAGTCGTAGCCACACGTCTGGAAATAAGAGGGGACTCTAAACTACTGGTCAACCAAATAAATGGAGTATACGTGATGAAGGAGGTAACCTTAGCCCCATATAGAGCTGAAGCGCAAAAATTGCTGAACTACTTCACCGACGCAACAGTAGCCCATTTCGGGCGCGTCAACAACCAACATGCCGACTTCCTAGCAAAGTTAGCATCGAAACTGCAATTTGAAGGCCTTGAGGAAACTCTGACGGTGAAAAGAAGGACCGTGGATTCAACATGGCTTTCACAACCTGAAAAAGATAAAGTTGATAACTGGAGAACACCGATTATCCAAGAGCTTAGCAGTTCACTCTTTCAAGGAAAGGTCAATCTTAAAACCTTGCGTGATTTGTTCATGCTTTGAGGGGTACTCTATCATCGAAATCCAGATGGATCTTTGTCAATATTCCTCGGAGAATAAGAAGCACATAAATATCTGAATCGCATCCATGGTGAGGTCTGCGGACAGACATTGGTGGTAACCCTCTATCGTCATTTACAACGCCTTGGATATTATTGGCCGAAGATGGAGGTCCAAGCTCGGTTACTTCAAAGAACCTGTTCCAACTGTCAAGCGTCGTCGCATCAATTAGAAATTTTCAACATTGGTCATACTGGGGACTGGAAAAAGCCATACATTAGTTACCTTCGCGACGGGATACTCCCCACCAATGATAAGGGGGCATCCAAAATAAAACAAAGGTCCAAGAGGTTCGTATTCCACGAAGGGATCTTATATCGTAAAAGCTTTGGAGGGAGTCTTCTGCGATGTTTTAACGTGGTAGAGGTCCCAATCATGCTGAAGGAGATGCACGAAGGAGAACACCAAGGAAAGCGGAAGTTATTTCTCCAAATACATGAGAAGTACTAATGGACGACCATGGAGGACGACGCAGTTATTTTCGTACAGAGGTGCAAGGAGTATCAGGTCCACGGGAACCTTATTCATGTACCGGCAACCACCCTGCATTCAATAAGCAGTCCATGTCCCTTTCATAGCTGGGGGCTCGACATCATTGGGAAGATCAACCCACCATCCTCAAAACATCACGAGTATGTAATAACAGCAACCGAATACTTTACCAAATGGGTCGAAGCCATAGCTTTACAAGGAATGAACGGAACCACGATTGCGGCATTCATTAAGGAGTACATTATCTTCCGTTTTGGCGTGCCTAAACATATCGTCACCGATAATAGCACCCCTTTCGCGAACATGCAAGTACGAGAGTTGCTCGAGGAATACGGGATTAAATAAGTCTTCTCCACCGTATACTAACCTCAAGGTAACGGGAAGGCTGAAAGCACCAACAAAACTCTGATTCGAATCCTCAGTCGGACAGTGCACGATAATCCTCGAACATGGCATGAGCAACTGCCCATGGCACTCTGGGCGTACCGGACGTCACCAAGAAGTTCCACCGGGGTCTCTCCTTATTCTATTGTTTATGGCACAGACGCTATCCTCCCGACGGAAATTAAAATCCCATCATCCAGGATTGCCGAAGCAAGCGGAGTTCGATGGAATGAAGCTGAAGCCTTAAGTGCCAGGTCTGCGGAATTGGACATTGTAGACTCCAGGAGGACCAAAACGGAAGAACACGCACATGAATACAGAAACAAGGTTTCCAGAGCATACAACAAAACCGTGAAATCTCGAATTTTTCAAATAGGAGACTTGGTACTGAAGACTGCTAAACACATCCAGCAAGACGCATCTGCACCAAAATTCTCCGCAAAATGGGAAGGTCCTTATATAGTCACGAAAGCATACAACAATGGGTACTACAAAGTCATTAAGGAGGACGGGGGAAAACTGGAAGCGGTCATCAATAGGAAATGGCTAAAGGCATACTACGCCTGAACACCGCCTCACCCCACCGTATCACAAGCACGAATAGTCAGGCATCTTTCCACTTTCTTCCATACCGTATTGAGTTTTTATTTCATTTGATTGAAGCAAATCAATAAAGTTCTCTTATTCTTTCAAAAAAAAAATGTAAAAAAAAAACATTCTCAAAACCTAGAAAGAAACCCAAACATATCACAACCACATAACTCAGAAAATCCCGTACAAAATATGGTAATCTCTAGAGAGCATCATCTTCAAACGACTTTGAAACCTCTCAGTCTTGCTCTTCAAATTTCGGATCGACTCTTCCACCTTCTGTGACTCCACGGCTAAGGCTTTCTTCTCTTTCAAAATAGCTTTTGTAGCAGGGATCACGCCAACAAGAATACCCACAATTCTCCTTCCATGGAGATAGCAGGGTCCATTTGAAGAAATTGAATCAACACTTGCCAAGAATTTCCCGGATAAAAGGACTTACTCATCCAATTAAAAGGAAAATTGTCTAAACGGGGTGAATGCTCTGAAAGGGAATCTACGTGCAGTGAAGTGGACAACTTACAACATTATTTTTATCAATGATGCTTTAACTTTCTTTGCTTGTTTGATTGTTGGACATGGTCACGTACTCACGTTCCCATAGAAATGAAAATAATAATTTTGTAATGGGAATTTTGATAAAATGCCCCACTTTTGAATTAGGAAAAAAAAAAAGTTCCCCCGTTTTTTCCAACTTTTCAAAAGTGCCCCGTTTTATTCAGAAAACGGCTAACGGCTAGTTAGGGGAGTTAAGTCCCAGCTGGAACCCAGCAAATGACATCTAAACCCCTCGCACGTGTATCTCACACACATCAACAGCATGGACAGAAAATTCTTCTCTGCAACTGATCTTCTCAGCTCAAGAACTTTCCCAACTCAACTCTAGGCTAGAGTCGAAACTACCAAACATCAGGCCATCTCTGTCGTGTTCTTTATTTCTTCAAACATCTCTCAAAAACCACGGCAAACACCCACCTGCTTTACAGAATTCATGGCTTCACACTAACCTTCTTCCACCGACTTTCGCGACTAAATCCAACAACCAAATTCAACCAGCACCTCACATTTCCTAAACACATTGGTACCCAGTTCGTCCATTCCCACAACTACTGAGACTTATCTTAATCAACTCAGTATGACCACCAGAACTCACGACATTAACATCCACTAAGCTACGACAAAAAACCCTCCTCTTGCTCTATTCTTGCTTAGAAAACTGCACCAACTCTCCCTAGTTTCAGACCACAAATTGATGTAATATTCGAACCCTTCTAAGGCAGATACCTATCTGATTCATTCACACAAATCAGAACAGCAACAACCCTTGAAGACGGTGATTTAGCCTCTTCCACCTCCCTTCAAATTGAAATTATAAACAACCCGTAAAAATATTCAAGCATTCAAATACACTTCCATTGCAAATTGTAATTTCACCTGTTCAACTCTGGTAAACACCCATCACTTCCATGGAAACCATTCAATATCTTCACTGCTTTCTAATGCCACAACTTTACTTGAATCCACAAATTCGAGTCACTTTTGCTGCGTTCTTATTGCAGTTGCAATACTTTCATAAACACAGACAATCATTCATACAAATAAGGCCAGCAACAACTTCAGATTTTCCTTCTCCATCTTTCTTCTTCTTCTCAGCTTCAGGTAGGGCTCTTGATCCTTGATAAATTCTCGCCTTAACACCCAAATCTATACCAAAACAACCCTAACACCCATATTGCTATTAACCTCTCAAATGTTTGTTGAGCCTTCAGAAATAACTCCAGAATCCATAAATTGAGCAGCGTCAAAGAGAAGGGATGTGGCTGACTGCTACAAGACCTGACCCGTGGTTGTGGATTTTTGTCAAACGGTTGTTGTGCACCGTCTGATGGTGTTTTTCTTCCCCAAGGATACACCTTCTATAGCCTTTCAATTCCCTGAAAATTCAAATCATATAGCAACCCATCATTTGTAATTCATTTAAAATCTATACATAGCATCATGAATCTGCACTACTTAGAACTCGAAAACATTCATTGTCAATCTTCACCTTTTACTGCCATTACCAACGGCAACAACGGAATTTGTTTCACTGATTTTCTTGCTGAAATCTTATCATAACTTGATGTAAAAACGAATCCAGACAGAACCCAACTCATAATTCATCACAAAATCTTCACTAATTCTCATACCTTCGCTGCAACATCAGTTATGCTCATGGTAATGAAGAACGCTTCTTAATTCAATTTATGAAACAAATAAAAGTTTAAAAAAAAAAAAAAAACCTTTAAGACATCATGCAACTGCAAAAATCATCATTGAATCAAGTAAAAAACGAAGAAATCAAGCTAGGGTTTCATAAATTTCACCTGAAATATCCTTCTTCTTCATCTCGGTTTCCTTCATCTTCTCATTTTGTTCATCATTAAATAGACTAACATACGAATAAATCACTCGATCTTGATTTCATTCTAGATTTGAAATCGATTTCTCTCTGGAAATCACCTCAGTTTCTCCCCTTTTCTGCAACTCTAAAACCAAGAGAGAAAGAAAATTCTCTCTCTCTCTCAACAGGTATAGCCACCAAGGATAAGGATGTAATTTTAGTCTTCGCATTGACCCGGTCAATGTCTAGTTGACCAAAAAATGTTGACTCAGACGGATAAACAAACTGTGGGGGCAGTTTTGAAAAGTTGAAAAAAACGGGGTCATATTATTAAACCGGAAATTGATAGTGGGGCAGTTTATCAAAATTCCCTTTTGTAATCTAGCTCATGTCTCTAGAGCAGATTGATCAAGTAACGGGCCTACTTGGATAAAACTTTTTTTTTGAAGAAGAACTTGGATAAAACTTGCAATCCAATCTGATCAGACTGAGTATGATTTATAAGGGATGATACCAGTATTATTGGGAACTGATACCCTTTAGCCGATCCAACAGCCAAGATCTCTTAAGATCTTGAGATGGTATCAGCCCTTAGTAATGTAGGTATCAACCCTTATAAATCGTGAGACTGAGTAGTGATTTGTTAAACTCTTAAATTAATTTATTCATTTTTCTATTAAAATCAAAATCAAAAAAATAATCAAAGGTTCGTTTTTCAGCTGTTGGTTATAATACTATAACGTCCGTGATAGGAGATTAAAATTCTACCATGCATAATCTACCTAGTTTAATCAGGGGCCAAGGATTTTAATTGGGGGTCTCCACTAGAGGACAAAAAAGGTTATCCCACCCTAATTGGGGTCACTTTTTATAAAATTTTTTCTAAATGGCTAAAATGCCCCTAAATAATTAGTGATAATCTTACTTAAATAGTGATAATCTTACTTAATTAGAGTTAAAAAAAATCATTTTTTTTTTGCAGCTTTTGTTTTTTTTACCCAAATTTATATGAAAAATCGTCATGGTGTTGAAGTGTTTCAGTGACGACTCTAAACACTCATTATTTCCTATAAAAGAATCGTTATCTTCTTTGATGGACCATTAATGTTAATAGGTGAGATATTAGCTAAGATCGACATAAATTAATGTTACAACTTAAAATTCAAATAAACCTTGAACTTTCTTGTTGTAAATGTTTATTGCAATTAAAGGTACGACCATCCTTGAGAGAGACGGAAACAGAGAATTAAAAAGAGAGGCGGGCTGTGGAAGAATAGGAGATCAGGGCTTATTTGGGGAAGATGGGAAAAATGTAAATTACTAAAACAAGCAATCTTATTATAGAACGCGTAATTAGGGGATACATTTATTAATTGGGGATATAGTTACAGGACAAAGATGGTGTCCCAATAGCAATTCTGGGTGACCCCCTATGTAATTATTTTTTTAATTCCTAATTTAGCCCTCACTAATCACGTTTAGTGGTTAATAATAATTAGTAAATTCCTAAGTATTTGGGGGATAGATTAGTGTATGTTTTTATTTTAATTTGTGTGAGTGAGTAGTAGAAGGAGAGAAAAAAAAATTGAGCGGATTTTTTTTTTTGAAAATGGAAGATGATTGTGATGAAAGAATTGCTGCTAAGGGGTTGAAAATTTGATTTTTTTTCTTTAAATCCACCATTGTTGCAGCTGAAAAAGCTCGGTGCCGGCATGGTATTCAACCAAAAAACCATGACGACATTTGCTGTAAATTTTCATAAATTGTCTCGTTACAAAAATTTTCAAGTTTTGATCTTCAAAACCTATTTTTTCTGGTTTTAATCAGTCACTTCCGGCCCAGTTATCTGATTTTCGAGCATGCCGGAACTACCTCCGGCATGGTTTTTGCTTAAATTTCTATGCCGGAACATGATGAAAAGTATCCAGAAAATTATTATTTTTTTCACTTAACTACCGGCATTGATAGATTTATATCGAGCATGCCGGCATTGAATTTCATCACTTCCGGCATGGTCTTCATCATTTCCGACATGTTCTTCATCACTTCCGGCGTGGTCTTCATCCTAAATTTCTATGCCGGCACATGATGAAAAGTATCCAGAAAATTGATTTTTTTTCACTTGACTACCGGCATTGATAGATTTATATCGAGCATGCCGGAATTTAGTTCCGGCATTGAATTACATCAATTCCGGCGTGGTCTTCATCACTTCCGGCATGACCTTCATCATTTCCGACATGTTCTTCATCACTTCCGGCATGTTCTTTATCATTTCTGGCATGTTCTTTATCATTTCCGACATGTTCTTCATCACTTCCAGCAGAGAAGGAGAAGAGAATTTGAAAGGAAATGGGGAAAATTTAGAATTTGAAAGAGAATGGGGAACATTTGGGTTTCAAAGTTTTAACCCTAAAAAGATTAATAAGAAGTGGAGATGGAAATGGGGAATATGATTTTGTTTTTTTATTTTAAGTTTTTTGATTTTTATTTTGAGGGAAGGGTGTTTTAGTATTTTCTCCCCCAAAAGTCACCCCTTAGCACACACCATGGGTTGGGGGAAGTAATTCATATCCCCCAATTAATAAAAGTATCCCCCAATTGCGCGTTCTTATTATAGGGGCGGCATGGTTGATTAGAGAGGCGGCATTCTAATAGGACAAAAAGGGTCATTACATGATCATTCAAGGTGTCCCTTATAAAGAAAAATGGAAATGACAAATTAACCCTCACAATTGATAACCTACTTTAGTGATGATAATCAAGTTTAGTGTTAATGATTAATTTCACTTATATTAACTCAAAATCAGATTTTTAGAGTTAGAAAAAAAATAAAAATTAGAGGAGAAGGCCAATCTCAATCAATTGAAGAAATTAACCAACAAAACGAAGAAGCAGGACATGAAAATGACCGGGTATACTTCTAAATTAGTCCCAACTAGCTTTTTATTGCTCAAAGTTATCTAAAGTATGTAAAAAATTCAATTTTTTTACATTTTCATAGCTAATTAAGGTTGGAATTTTGCTCATAACCAACCGTAAATCGAAGTTACGGTTCGTAAAAGATGAACTACCAACCGTAACCGGTTAAATTTGAAGAAAACACAATTGTAAAACCAGTTACGGTTAAAAACTAAATGCTCGATACCAACCGTAACTCAGTTACGGTTGGTAACCAAATGCTAGATACCAACCGTAACTGAAGAAAATTCTCAGATATAAGAACATACGGTTGGTAATTGAACTATTACCAACCGTAACAACATCAAAATCTCCAGTTACCGTTCGTAATTGAGTTAAAATCAACCGTAACTCACATAAACCCAGAAATTTCAATTTCAATTTTCATCTAAAAACCTGATTTTTGATAGAAATTAAACTTAAATCGAACAAAATAAACCAAATCGTAACTGGGTTTTCAAAACATACCTCATGTAAGTCATTACACTACCCATGATTAATTTTCCAATCGTCGATTAATCGAAGACGATGAAATTTTGAGTTTTAATGGAGGTTACGGTTGATGGGAAGAGGAGAAGAGAAGGGAAGAAGAAAGAAAACAAATTTTCAATTTAGTTTTGATTTAGGTTAAAAAATAGGGAGGGTAATCTAGTCAATTTTCACCCTCTATAGGACATTCCCTAACCAACTAGAGGGACGTTACTATCACATTACCACCCCTCTAATAAACCATGCCGCCCCTATAACATGCTCGAAAACAAGAGAGGCAAATCCCTCTTTATTCGTCACCTGATAAGTTCCCTTTTAACCCTCACTTGCATGTGCCAGTATCCCTAGTATTAGGAATTTTTCTTATCTTTAGATCTGTTCCATGAAATTATTATTTTTTAATTACATTAATATAAAAAGAGTTTTTTCTTATTTAGTCCAAAAACCCGACCCGGGTTTACTGTGTAGTCCAACACCAAAATAGAATTATCCGGTGGTCCAAAAAACTTTAAAATCTGATGAAATTACCTCTCTACCCATACTCTTGGTTTACATAGTTACGTTTTTCATTTTTTTTTTATTTTTTTTCTTCTCTCTTATGCAACTGTTTCGTCTTCTCCATCGAAACTTCTTCAAAACTTCTTCTCTCTTCTAAAAATTGTTTTTCTTCTTAATCAATCACTCTAAAAACAGTTGCAGAAAATCATACGATTGAAGTCAAACGATCGAAAATCATCACCTACAAAAAAATCGAAATAAAAAAAATTCCGTTCTTGACCTAATTTTTTTTCATTACATTCAATTGAATTGAAAATATGGTTACGAGTAGAACAATTAAGCGGACAATTAGAGAAGAAATTGTAGAAGAAACCCCTTCCCCAGAAAAAAGGAGAAGAAAAACTGTTGATGATTCACCAACAGAAACCTCCCCTGCAGCTAAATCACCGACAACTCGAAGTATGAGTAAAGTTGTTACTCCGTCACCAACAAAGAAAGCAAATGTTCCTCCGAAAAAAGGTGAGCAGATCAGAAATAAACCCTAATTTTGTGATTACATGTCCGTATGTACTTCAAATTGACATGCAATATATCATTAAGCACCGCTACATAACAATATGTAGTGTTAGAGAACTAATTCATATAAAATGTTAAAAATACTTGCATATCAACTTACAAAAAGTGTGTACTACATACCAATATGTAGTGTTTTTAGTGCTAAAAAATACTTACATATCAACTACATATTGCCATTGTTGTGTTTTTTTATGAATATGTAGTGTTTACAAAGTGTTTACTACATATCAATATGTTGTCTAATACTTCTATACTTAAAAGTGTGTACTACATATCAGTATGTTGTCTAACACTACATGTTTAGAATACATAGTGATGCATTGTTGTGTTTGTTTAGAATAATTGATGGTTATGCCATATGTACTGTTACATAGCAATATGTACTGGTAGACCGTAAATACTTACTTGTAGTAATAATATGCTCCCCCCCTTTTTGATATGTACTGTTAATAATACTGATATGTACTGCTAATAATATGTAGTTACATAGCAGTATGTAGAGGTATATACTACAAGAATATGTACTGCTAAAAATATGTAGTTTCAAGTACATGGTAGATACTTTTATTCTTGATGATATAATTACATGTTAATTTGTTATATTGATATGTAGTGTAATAGTTTTAGATTCTTGTTATTGTATAGGTGGTAATAAGCGTAAGAAAGGAGCTGGAAAACCGCGAAGTTTGTACCGTGGCGGTTTCAGGGGCTTGTGGGGCCTTGTAAAGACTATTAAGACCACTGAAGAACTTCAGTTGAGTGAGTTACAGCTGAAGTTGATTTCTGAAGCATCTTACGGCAACCTGTTCCTAATGTTCTGGTACACCAAATTTGAGTTGGAACATTGGTTGAAGATTGAAGATGCACTGACCAAAATGTTACGCTGTTACGTGAGAGGTCAAGATCCAAACAAGCTTACCTTTTGCTGTAGGTACTGAATATCGCAAGATAATAGTTCACGAGTATCAGGAGAAAAGAGTTATAAAATGATACGATGATATAAGAAGCGCGGAGAAATATGAAGTTTTACGAGGATGGACTAATTGTGCGAGCATGAGTTGCGATACTTCGTAACTCATGAACAGCTGTATAAATTTTACTATAAATAGGAGTTCAAATGTAAAATTCGAGAGGTTCTTTTAGTGAGTGTTAGAAAATATTTGAGGAAAGAGAATAGAGAAAGTTGTAACTATTCTAATTCCATTTAGATACTTCTTTGTGATCAATTGAGAACATTAATAAGAAAAATTTTATTCATCATCAAGAACTTCTTGAGTTTTTACTAATTCTATTGAGGGTGTAGTTGTAGGTTATTCTGCAACTACATAATTGGCGCTAGAAACAGGGATTGAAAGAATTCCTGTACCAGAAAAATGACAAGAAGAAGAAACACATCAGAACCATTAACTGAAGTAAGGAGAAGTGTAAGATTAGCAGGAGGAGAAGCAAATATAACAGGAGAACCTAGTAGAAGAAGGAGTAATCGAAGAAATCAAGCTCAACAAGTAGAAGATCATGATCAAGTAAGTATACACACTTGGAGAACTAATACACCAGAAGAAGAAGATAGAGAACCACAAATCAGAGAAAATGGAAGGTTGATGGGAGGAACAATTCTTGAAAGAGAAAGGGAGATGCTAGAAACATTGAGACAAGGAATCCAAAAAGAACGAATGATCGAAGCTGAAGAACGTGCTAAATGGACAAGACAAAATCAAGAATTGAGAATGGAAAATGAGATGTTACAAAGGAGGAAATCTCAAAGTGTTGCAAGATCAAATGTTAGAATAGAAAGAGAAGGACAAAATTCACCAATAATCAATAATGAAAATGATATGCAATAACAAACGCAGAATCAAGGTGATAGAAATCAAGAAAATCGTTTCATTTTAATACCAAACCGCGAACAAAATATGGAGAATTTACGAACAAGACCAAATCATAAAGAAAACAATCAGAATCGAGAGGAAGAACAACAACTTATGGAAGAAACTGAGAGACAACAAGCAATACATCAAAATAATCACGAGAATGGAGTAAGAAGACATGAAGAAGTTCGTAACAAACAAAATGTTGAATATGAAAAAATTAAGAGAAGAATTGTAAATCAATAAACAGAAGTGGAAAGGAATGAACCAAATTCTCGAATCAGAGTACAAGTAAATCAAGAAGAAATAAGTCACAGAAGAAGGAGAAATGAAGAAGAAGAAATTCCTGATATTCGCATGAGAAGAATGAGAAGAATAGAAAGGGAAGAACAAGAATTCCAAGATGCTTTACAACTGAACAATTATGATAATTTAGAAAGAAGATATTTGCAGAATTATGCGAATGAAAACATTAATGAAGAATATGATAGAATGCGAAGGATCGCAGGGGAGGAAGTGCAAGAACGTAGAAGAAGAGAAGCTGCATTAAAAAGACCAATGGATGAGAATTCTGAGGCAAATGCACGAATCTTTCGAGAATTAGCAGAAATGAGAGGGATGATAAACAATAGAAGAGGAGGAGATAGGAGGCAATTAGATGAAGCAATAGAAGAAGCTGCGAGGACTCCATTTGCTAGAGAAGTACATATGGGAGGAATTCCACCAAAATGTAACTTGCCCACACTTACCAGTATTTTTGATGGGACTTCATGTGCTATTCAGCACATTAAAGCATACATAAGATGCATGTTACAATGGGAGAATCATGATGATGTGTTATGCAAGTACTTCGCATCAAGTTTAACAGGGGAAGCTCTAAAGTGGTTCGAAGGACTCCCTAAGAACACTATTACGTCATTTAATCATTTGCAAGCAGTTTTTCTTGGAGCATATATCACAAATCACTCTTCACGGCTTGGTATTGAAGATGTATTTGGTTTAAAACAAAGAGTGGGTGAAAGTTTGAAGCATTTGGTAAGACGATAGAAGACTATGTGCAGTGATATGGCAGGGCGTGTAGATGAGAGATACTTGATTCTGTCCTTCATAAATGCGATGTTCGCAACTGAACAATTATATGTTCAAATCTTCAGAAGAAAGAATTCCATAATGATGACAGAATTACGAGAATTGCAAGAAGAATACATTACACTAGAAGAACAGCAAAACAATATGGAGTCATATCCAGTAACAAATACTAACAATCAAGAGGGAGGAGCAAATTTACTTCCCAAAATAATCAATGTAGTAGCAGGTACTTCGCAAACATCCTCACAAACTTCTTCGCAAATTTCAGAAGAGAAGAAAATCAATGATAGCCAGCCAAAGATGGTAGCAATGGGCAGTAGAGATCAAGAAGAATATGATAGAGAGAAGAATTTCTATAATCGGATAGGAAATAACCAAATTCCAAGATTAGATCAACAACAAGAAAATTATGGTGGACAAAGGCAAAATTATTTTGGACAAGGAAACCAGAGACAGAATTATAACAACGGTCAAGGAGGTCAAAGAATGGTAAGGGAAGAGATAAAATTTCCACCTTTGAATACAAGTATAGAAAAGATATGGCAAGCAATTATCCTGGTAGAGAATATACCAACTCCATGGAATATGGGAAATGAACCACCAATGGGTCCAAGAAGTCATGAATTTTGTTCATATCATCATTTTCATGGACATTCTACAAATAATTGCCATAATATCAAGAGGATAATTTTGCGAATGATTGATCAAGGAAAACTAAATCAATTTTTACTTAAGCAGACACAGTCGCAACAATTACCACAGGCTCCAGCCATAACTCGCAGGGAGAACACGACAAAAGAAAAGGGAGAAGAAATCCTACATATAGAAGTGGGGTCAAAAGCAAGGAATGTTTTCTGTAATTCCATTGTTCATTCATATAAAACCATAGAGGATTTTCATGATAATGTGTTAAGTAGGGTATATGCGAGGGATGGTGAAGGAAAGGAAGTAATGAACATCACAAAGATTTCACGACTTGAAGATTGGCAAAAACGTGAAATTTCTTTTGAAGCCACTGAAATTCCAGAAGGTTGTGAAGTACATGATAATCCATTGGTGGTAAGACTGGCAATCTACATGAATATGGAGGAGAACGAAGATGATATGGAGGAAGAGTCAATTGGTCTTAATAGGATTTTGATTGATACGGGAAGTTCTGTCAATATCCTCTTATATTCTGCTTACAAAACTATGGGGGGAAAAGATGCAGATTTAATACCTTCTACTTACAGAATTTATGGTTTTAATGGAACTGCTAACAAGCCCAAAGGAGAAGTGAGCATGCGAATTCCATTAAGTGGAATGCGAACTGAAATTCTGTTTTGTGTTGTTGATGTTGAATCACCATATAATGCTTTGATAGGAAGGCCATGGCTTCACGGAATTCTAGGCGTAGCTTCCACTCTACATCAGTGCATAAAATTCCCTCATATGAAGGGTATTGGAATTATCAAGGGTGATTGGGCTGAGGGAAAGAAATGTTACGATACAGAAGTAGAAGTTTGCGAAGGAAAAACTGCTGAGAAGGAAAATTGGAGAAAAAGAGCAAAGGTTGTGAAAAGAAGTGAAAATTTAATGGCAGAAGATTAAGGAAAAAGAGAATAAAGTTACGATGATAATAATACAAGAAATTTACGATAATAAGGGATTGTGATTTGCGAGGAAAAAAGAAGCTTATGAGTATGTTTGCTCGTGAAAATGAGGTATGTGGCAAAACAAAATTTTTATTTCATGATAAAATTTTACGAATATTGTTTGCTCGTAGGAAGTTAGGAAAAAAGTACAAATTTTCAAAATTTATATTCCAATTAAAATTTCATTAATTTGCGAATAAAAGACCGCAATTTGTGATCAGCCTCCAAAAAAGAAAGAGAGCCGCAGAAAATTTTATACAGGCAAACCTTTGTGGCGTACACCCTAGTTCGCGAAGCTATAATTCGTAAGAGGCAAAGTCCTAAAGTACGTCATTTAGGGGGTACCTATAACGTGGCTAAGGGTAACCGGAACACCACCAAGGGCCCTTAGTACATGGTAAAAATTTTGGGGTACAACCCAATAATGGGGTACCTATCCGGGTTGGACACCTTGGATTCTCACCTAATCTAACGACATTACGCAATATAAAATGCGGTGTAAGAAGATTTAGGCTGGGCGACTAAGGCATACTGTCTTTCCCAAGAAGTGCAGAAAACGATCAAGGCGCCGAGGTACACGGTTGAGTCAAGAGTGCCGGGTGAGGTTGAACCACATCTGCCATTTTTGACAAGTCTTGGCAAATGATGCACTTGGCCCAAAGATACCCCATAGGGTGCAACCTCGTAACTATAAGCCCTATAGGCAAAAAGGATAAGAGGTTGCGATCAAAAGCTGGTTGTTGGCAGAACCGGATGGGAAGAGCTAACCTTGTATGGTCGATGTACGCTTCCTTGAAGGGGAAATCAGGGGGAAGATAAAGGGCAGCACCCTCCATTAGGGAGCTGATAAGTGTATAAGACGCAAATGTCACGAGGCTTCTTGTTTGCGAAAACATAAAGGCTTGTCATATTTGTGCAACAAATGAAGTTCTGCGAGCCTTCTAAAAAAAAAAAAAAAAAAAAAAAGAAAGAAAGAAAGAAAGAAAAGAATAAAGAACTCGCAGAACATAATAAAGTTAAGATGAGATCAATGGGTCGCTACATGAAAGTGTAGAGACGTCCTGCGATTTCATCGCAAGACGACAATGTCATGGGGCTTCATGTTCGCAAGAATATTTAGGCCTGTCATATTGTCGCAACAATTCCTGAAGAGGCTAAAATACTATACAAATAAGTTAAGATGAGATCAATGGGTTTTTGCATGAAATTGTAAGAACGTCCTGCGATTTCATCGCAAGACGATAATGTCACGAGGTTGTATGTTCGCAAGAATGTTCAGACTTGTCATATTATCGCAAATAATTAATACAAAAGAGGTGGCAAAATAAGACCTTTACTTAGGAAGGCATGATAAGACCACAGAAATTAATGAAATTTATTGCATCAATATCACTAAAGAAATTATTCAAGAATATACATTATGAAGATTGAAAAGAAGACAACTTTTCAATATCATTGAAGAAATTTTACAAGAATATACATCAAGAAATTTTAAAAAGAAGACAACTTTGTCAATATCATTGAAGAATTTTACAAGAAGACCTAGGACAAAGAAGAAAACATCATTGAAGAATTTTAATGAAGACTTAACAAAAGATGCGATTTTGATAACAATCAAATACAGATAAGTTTATATTCGTAAAAATTTACGAGAATTACATACTTCTTATACTTTTCCATATATTGAATATTTCACAAAAAGATTGAATACTTCTTATAATTCTTCAAGAATATCTCATATTAATTATACTTCTTTAATGGATATTTCATTTGGTGAAAGTTAAATGATCATTATACTTCGATCGAATACTTCTTATATTTCTTCATTTGATGAATTGAATACTTCTAATACTTTTTATATCTCTTCATTTGGGGGATCGAGTACTTCTAATACGAAAAAGGGAATTGTGTATTTCTAATAATTCATTTGGTAGATTGAATACTTCTAATACTTCTTATATCTCTTCATTTGATGGATTTGGTACTTCTAATACTTCTACAAAGGTTGAAACTTCGCAAGATAAACTGAGGTAGATATTTTAATACTTCAAACAATGTTTAATCATTTAAAGAGAAATAATAGGGGGAAAAGGATATACTAAGCTTTATCTGTGAGTTATATATTATTTCTCTTCACATGATCAAAAAGGGGAAATTTAGTCAAAGTAAGGTTAAATTATCTTCGCAAAATATCAAAAATAAAGGATAGATTATCTTCGTAAAATATCAAATGTACTTCTCAAAAAATAGAATTGTTCGCAAAAAAGGAAACCAACGGTAATAAAGGGAAGGAATTCAGAAGAAAGAAAGAAAGGAGAGCCAATGATAAATTGAACAAGGAATATTATCATGCTTCATCAACACTCTGTGTTGGATCTTTAAGATCAGAGGAGTCATTAGCAGCCTTCGACTTTTGCGAGATATCATCCTTGGAAGAATATGCAGTAGGGACATCTCCTTGAGGAATAGATTCTTCCTCATCATCAAGATCTTCATCATCACTCTCATGATCGAAATCACTATCAGGCTCACGAGCAACTTCATCGTCAGATATCTTCAGAGGAGTAATCTTTACAGGAGGCAAGCCTCTTGATAAGAGAATGTTATTCGCAAAAACTTGAGCTTTCAGGTGACTTTCACGAAGTATAGCCTTTTGATGATTGGTATCTTCGATATCCTTGGAATAAGCAAGATAGTTGAATCTCCGAGTAGCACGATCACGAGAGTTGATTAAGCGTGTAGAAAGCAAGGCATTCTTCTTACGAAGCTCAGAACAGGAGGCTTCTAATCCAGCTTTTGCATTACGAAGGTGATTTTCAGATTCTGCAAATAAAACAAAGTTCAAAGAATAAAATTTGCGAATATAATGAAATTTAAAGACGTACCAGAGGCAGTCAAATTTTAATGACTACCTTCTCTTTGCGAAGTAAGAGATTGAGTTAAAGATAGACAACAGTTCTTCATCTGATTCATCGCATTATCAAAACCATCACCAACTAATCCTTTAAGTCGAGATTGAAGCTTTTGATCTTTAGAAAGGAGAAAATTTTTATCCTTCGCAAGTTTGGCATTAAGACTTTTTAATGATGAGTAATCTTCTTCAAGTTGATTCTTCTTAGCACACAAGACTATATTCTTATTAATAAGGGAATTCTTCTCAACAACAAAAGAATTTCTTTCAGCATCTGAAGACTTCTTTAATTCCTCAAGTTCACCTTTCAACAAAGAAAGAAGATTTTCTTGATCGCAACATTTATTCTGAAGAGTCTTTAATTCTTGCGAAGAAACAATCATTGTATTCAAAAACGAACATTTCTCTTCTGATAAGGTTTTGTTCTCTTCTAATAAGGTTTCTATTCTCAAATTAGCTTTGGTTAAGGAAGAAAAAAGTTGAGATATGTCATCATTCAAAAAATTTCGATCATATATTAATTGAGTATTCTCTTGAAAAAGAGCATCAGAGTTGTCAAGAGCACACGAGTAAAGATCAGATAAATGGGAGAATTGGTTTGAGAGGCTTTCATGCTTGGTTCGATATTCTGTTGCATCTGATTCATGGTGAAGTACCAATCTTCTACATTTTGGATGGATTCTATAAAAGGGAATGGGTTTTAATGGATGTTTCAAGCATAGGAAGAATATAAATAAATAAAAGAGAAAATATGAGGATAGTAATCATACCTTTCGGTTCATCATTTCTTTTGCGAAGAATCGCACAGTTCAGAGAATTATTCTGAAGATGATGATTTTCTTTACGAAGATCCTCGCATTCTGCTTGAGAAGCTTTCAAAGAATGGCGAAGTAATTCAATTTCTTTTTCCAAGGATTGACGTGAAGAAGAAATGTCTGGATTGACGAAATTATTCAGAACTTCGCAAAATTCATATTGCGAACGAACATTAGTAGATTTGTGAGTATTGGTCAAAACCTCAGATAACATTCGGAAAGTTGAATAAATTCCATCTCGAATTTCTTGAGGAAGAGGAGAAGAATTTGAAGGAATAAGAGCAAGCTGCAAATTGTCTGGAGAAATAGTACTCAAAGGATTTGGGGATAAGACAGGTTTTTCTAAAGAAGAAGTTGAAGGAATATTTTGCGAGGATTGTTTTTCAATTGAAGAAGTTGAAGAAATATTTTGAGAAGGTTGGTCTTGAAGAAGTGTTGATAAATTGACATTGATAGGAGATTGAAAAGCAGGTAATGGAGTAGAGGCAGGAGTATTTGAAGAAGCATTTTCACGAGGAGGAGAGGAAAATTCCTTATCAACTTCAGGAAGGAAATCATCAATCGGAATTAATGGTGTGGGTTTAGTTATTCGAGATCTCTTGCTTGGATTTGGTTTTTCGTCAACCTGTGAATCAAAACGTAGATTAAAAACTGAGGCAACAATATATTGTTCAGGAAAGAAGACAGAGTATTTTAACTACCTTTTGATTCTCAGATTTTCTTCTTCGTGGATTAAGGCTTGGATTCTTTAATTGAGATTTCATCTGAGAAGTTATTTTGCTGAAATTAACCAAAATCAGATAACAAATCATACAGAAATTAAAAAGGAGAACAAATGAAATACGCAGAGATAGAGGGAAATTACCTTGGAGAACTCATGAAGATACAGTAGAAGAAAAAATTGCAGAGAAAATAGTGATAGAGAGTATGAGTAAAAGATAGAATTGCGGAAATAAGAAGAAGAAAAGAAAGAGAGTATGAAGGAGTTATATAAGGGAATAACTAAAAAAGAACGGTTACAAAAGACGTGTCAAAATTTCAAAAGACTAAGTAACGGTTATGTTCTCACGATCATTTCTTCTTCGTAGAATTGACATGAGAAGAGGCAAGATGTAGGTACTAAATATCGCAAGATAATAGTTCACGAGTATCAGGAGAAAAGAGTTATAAAATGATACGATGATAGAAGAAGCGCGGAGAAATATGAAGTTTTACGAGGATGGAGTAATTGTGCGAGCATGAGTTGCGATACTTCGTAACTCATGAACAGCTGTATAAATTTTACTATAAATAGGAGTTCAAATGTAAAATTCGAGAGGTTCTTTTAGTGAGTGTTAGAAAATATTTGAGGAAAGAGAATAGAGAAAGTTGTAACTATTCTAATTCCATTTAGATACTTCTTTGTGATCAATTGAGAACATTAATAAGAAAATTGTTATTCATCATCAAGAACTTCTTGAGTTTTTACTAATTCTATTGAGGGTGTAGTTGTAGGTTATTCTGCAACTACATTTGCTTTGAAAGACATGGCTTACCGAATGAGCTGGTATCCACAGCAGAAGAATTGGCACTTGTTTATGGAATGCCAAGAGTTCCGAATAGGGAATATCATGATTGGAGGCTAACACAAGTCAATAAAAAAAGTGGATGGCGTGAAACAGAATTCTTCAAAAGGACTTTTCCAGCTGATTTGAGAGCCGGTGAAAAAGTGACTAGGCCAATGATTGTGAAGGCAATCTTGAAAATCCTTAAACGAACACCAATTAATCTGAAAAATAAGAAGTCTAATGAAGAGTCTGAAGAAGAGCCTATGGAAAGCATGGGTGATCAATCAAATGAAGATTCTGAGCAAGACGAGGAAGATGCCTAAGATCTTGTTAGGCTTATCTGCCTGTATATGTGCACTTCATTATTTTTCACAACAAGTGATGCCAACGCTTTGACTGAAAAATACATTGGTTTCGTTCTTGATCTTGAGAAGGCGAGGAATATTTCATGGCCTGACCTCATCCATTCTCATTTAGAGAAAGAGCTGAATGAAAACATGGAATCCGTAGAACACACAAATGGTTGTGCTGTTTATTTGTTGGTAAGAATCTGTTGATTTGTTTATTCTACTTTAAAAATCTTTTTGTTTTGTGTGTTTTCTACATTTTGGTAGTATATCTAATAACACTGCGTATCAATACTTGTAGCCATGGTTTGCAGAGCATATCCATTTGGTGGCGCCCGAGGATATAGTGACAGAACCTAATGGAATGTATGTGCCAAGAGTGGCTAGGTGGAATCATACAAAGATATGTACTGAGTTCCTAAAGGATATTGATATTTCTGAGTATCAGGTAAACTTGAAGTACATATTTTGTCGAATAAAAGTATATATTGATAACTAGTTATTAGCAAATATTTTTTGTTCTCTATTAGCTAATAAAATTGTGTACTACATATCAGTATGTTGTAGATTAAGTAGTGTTTAGAATAAGTAATGTTGTAGAATACATAGTGTTTAGAATATGTACTCATACTAATATGTAGTGTCTACATATTTATGAATATGTAGCTATACATTGTTTTGTTTGTTTATGAGGGGGCAGCGCCCCCGTAGATGGTAATGCACATGAGATTGTTTAGAATAATTGATGAGTTTAGTGTTAAAACACTACATATTAGTATGAGTACATATCAGTATGTAGTTCTCCCTGTGTATCTAATAGAGAAAAAATTATAAAACACTACATATTAGTATGTTGATGTGTTATAAAACACTGCATATTAGTATGAATACATATGTAATATGTAGTTCTCCCTGTATATCTAATAGAGAAAGAATTATAAAATGTTTTTTTGGTAATATCTAATATGTAGTTGGTTTTTTACATTTGTTTGATTCGTACCAGTTCCATGTTGATTTTAAAGACGAGATGACAAACCAAGAAAGACAAATACTTAATCGTATCTCAAGAAGGATTCGAGAGGAAGAAAATAATGAAGCTTTTTGTTTGGATGACAATTCCGAATCGGCAGAAGAGAAAGAAGGAGAGAAAGAAGAAGATAAAGAAGAAGACCAAGAAGAAGATGACTCAGTATTGGGGGGAGAAGCTTGGAAGATCAAATACGATGATTTGAGGAGTACAATATCTGCTAAATGGAGGGAAGTCAACACAATGCAGAAAGAGGGTGAAACGGTTGACGCTTCAAAGCTTGAATTCATGTTGCATGATATTTACCGGAAAGCTTTCCCTTTGAAGAGAGAAGCCAGCCCGGAAGATTATGTTAGCTTGGGATGTACAACTACTCAAAGCAAACCCAATGAAGAGATGAATGTGGACCCAATAGTTGAGACCGAAATGCAAGGTTATCAGGAAGATCAAACAGATGTACATATCAACAACGCTGAAGTTGGTTTGTCAACACCTCAATATCAATGTCATGGTAATGCTGAAGTTGGTTTGTCACCCACAGTATTGAAGTTCCATGATGTTGAAGTTCAACGTTCTGAGGTTAAAAACTGGGCTAAATCTAATTTGGAGCAAAAATTCAAAGAGATACAAGAGAGAAAAGGAAAAGAAAACACAAAGGTAAGTAGCATATCAGTACGTAGTCTAAGTAGCATATCAGTATCTACTGTTACATATCAATATGTAGTGGTAGATACTTACATTCTTGTAGTGGTGTATACCATTACATATTGATATGTACTGTTATATTCTTGTAGTGGTAGAAACTTACATTTCTTGTAGTGATGTCTACCATTACATATTGATATGTACTCTGAAAAAATATCAATATGTACTGGTAAATACTTATATTCTTCGTAGTGGTGTCTACCATTACATATTGCTATGTAACATTATGTAAAAACTCACCTAAGAAGGTTTTTGTTGACAGTTTTGATTGCTTTTTGCAGGTTGATCAACTTGAAGTTAGGCAGGAAGCAGCAAAGGAGTTGCTTAAAACTATGCTAGAAACAAAGGCTTCAGTTGTAGTTAATTCGCAGAAATCTGCAGACTATAACGCTGAGATGGCGGCGGAAGAGTTTTATATGCTGGATGTACCTTTGTTTACTGAGATGTCGAGTTTGGAACACATCTAAAATCTCTCTATGGGAGATTATATAGACATGGCAAACTCCGGCTTTGGAATTTACGTCGAAGAGTATGCTGACCTCTTTCCAGGTGTTGATACTGATAAAAACGTTGGTCTTTTTGGCATTGACTTACAACAATGTTTTCATAATTTAATTGGAAGAGATTTGGAAAACGTAGAATTTATTCCACACACAACTGAGCAACAAGAAAACATTGAACCGAAAGATGCATGTAAAGTTACATCTAAGCAACAAGGTACTTTTGAGGTTCCATCAGAAGCTACTGTGTAGGTTCAATCACAATATACTTTGCAAGTTTCATCACAAGAAACTTTGCAAGTTTCATCACAAGAAACTTTGCAAGTTTCATCACAAGATACTTTGGAAATTCCATCGCAAGATGTTTTTGAGGTTCCATCATAGGTATTGGATGCTAATTTTTGCATATGCATACTTAGTTTCAGATGAAAAGTGAATGTTAATCAACAACTATGTTGTGTGTTTACATATTGCTATTTATTTACGTTGGTAAAAATGCAGGAACCAATTACACCAAGCCAGAAACAAAAAAGGGTTGCAATGATTAAAAAGACCGTCAAAGGGCCCGAAAGGAAGCAGTTCACACCTGCCAGACCCGTTACTCGTGCCCATCCTTCAAAAAAGAAAGATGATATTTACGAAAGTGGAAGAAAGTTCTCTCCATCATATAAAGAACCTAAGAAGCCGAAAGATGGAGCAACAGAACCTAAGAAAAACAAGAAGCTCAGATTGAAACGCAAATTCTTCCGGAAACTGAATAAATCACCATTCTATAATGACATGAAGGATGAACAAAAGACTACCCTTTCCACATTCATAGATAATGCAAAATTGCTTAGGTGAGTTATTGGTATCCATGCCTACTACATATTGATTTGTATACTGGATTTGTATCTTAGTATGTTCTCTTACACAGTATGTTTTGTATACTAGATTTGCATAACAGTATGTTTTGTATTGTTGATACGAGTAGCTTAAACTCATCAAATATTTTATGTTCTCTATTAGCTAATAAAATTGTGTACTACATATCAGTATGTTGTAGATTAAGTAGTGTTTAGAATAAGTAGTGTTGTAGAATACATAGTGTTTAGAATATGTAGGATGCTAATATGTAGTGTCTACATATTTATGAATATGTAGCTATACATTGTTTAGAATAATTGATGAGTTTAGTGTTAAAACACTACATATTAGTATGAGTACATATCAGTATGTAGTTCTCCCAGTGTATGTAATAGAGAAAAAATTATAAAATGTTTAAATTTGCTTTATTTAACAATCAGTACATATCAGTAAGTAATGCTTTATTTAACAATCATTACTAGTCTTATAGAGTGGTTTAAATTTGATTTATTGATTGTATTCTTGTTAATTTCATATTTGTATACTAGATTTGTATCTCAGTATGTACTATTTGTAACCTTTACGTTGTTATTTTCCATCTCAATTGCTTGGAGAACGGGAGAAGGTGGTCTTTGTGTAAGTGGAGGTACAATTGATGACTTGGTACAGAATGATTTATTAGAGCAAGATCTTCTAAACTACACACAATACAAGCTTAAGAACAAGCTTCAGAAAGAGCAGCCAATGAACGAAGTAGATAGAAAATACTTGCCTGTCTTGCATCTGGATCCGTCCGCTTGGGTAAGTTTTTATCTTACAGTGCATTTTTACTACATCACATGTTAATATTAAAAGTATGTAGGGATTGGTACACTACATATCTATATTTCATAAAAACATAATTAGATATAATTATTCAAAGTACATCCATGTTTTCAGTTTAATGTTGAGTTCCCGGAAAAGCTCAAAGGAGGAGCAGACGATTCTGTTTACAAACCAATATTGGAGATGGATCAAAGCATCAAGAAGATTCTTGTACCAATGTGCCATATGAATCTTCATTGGACGCTACTTGAATATGACTGTGAAAAAATGGTGTTCAACCACTACAATTCTTCTAAGACTGATTGGGGAGCAAGATGTTATCAAAACGCCACAAGAATGGCAGATCACATGTACAAACCTATCAACCTGTACTTGGTGGAGAAGAATAAAGAAACATTGAAGAATGTAATAGTCAATGAATGTGAAGTACCTCAACAAGGTGGATCACCAGACTGCCTACTATTTGTGATGCATTTTATGAAGATGAAGTCGAAAAGCAAATTTGTGGGAGTATGTTTAGGATATGATGATGAACTGCAAGTGAAGATTCGTAACAAAAGGGTCTCGTTAGCATGCAAATTGCTGACAACATCTCCACCTGAAATCAGTTGGCAAACTGACGCAAATAGATCCTAATTGATAAAAGTAGTATGACAGTATATTTTAATATTTAGCTATTTTATATTTTAAAAACATACAACTTTTCCTTTTACTAGTTATTTTTTCTTTATCTTTAAGAATGTTCAAAAACTTGGGTTAACTTTAATGTAGATATATTTCAATTGTGTTACTTTGTTGTGTAGTCTAAATTATTAGTGATTATGTACTCGATCTCCGTGAAGATGGTGTGACATTACATATCAAGACGCATCGATTCTATTCTTTAATATGTACTAATCTGATTGAAACCAGAAGTTTAAATTTGCTTTAAGTGATGCAACTGTAAGTATGTAGTGGAACATGGTTAATCCACAACCAGTACATATCAGTAAGTAGTGATTGTCTTCTTTAATATGTACTGATCTGATTGAAACCACAAAGGTTTAAACTAATCTTATGGAAATGTAATTATGATATGTTCTAAATAATCTTATGAAAACCAGTACATATTCGATTGTTTTCTTGTTACAACCTCAGTATGCTTACACTACAACCACTACATATCAGTATGAAGTGGAAGATGCTTACACTAGAATACTGACATGTAATAGATACTGTCATTTTGGTAGACTTAGCAACATATTTCATTATGTCGAAAGATCAATATAACTACATTTTTGATAGTCTTATAATGTTTCAAAAACCAAAAGATGTTCTAAGAAACAACAACAAAAACTATAATATTTTCAGTTGGTACTGACAAATAGTGACATATTAAAAATAAAAAAGTAGAGTAGAACAAGGGCTAGAGGAAAGAATTGTGGACTAAAGAATAATGGCGACGTCATTGGTATCACATTCTGCTGCACGTTCAAGCCTGTGATAAAAGAAAAAGAGAAATCAGAACACTAATTAGTTTAAAATTCATTGTATTGTATCATCCTACCCCAAGAAAACATCTGTAATATGTATCTAACTGCAACACATACCTGACACAAAAATCATTCTTCAGCAAGTTCATACTGACGGATAACACTGCATGTTGCCTTGTTGTGATGAGTCTTCAAATTACAGTTTGAACATTTGACAGATTTTCTACTAGTCTCATGAGATGACTTAATACATTTCCCCTTCTTCCTGCCTGGTGGAGCCCTAATAACTTCTGGTGGGAGAACAATATCGTCTACGTGATACTCATCAGGCCTGTGAGATTAAAAAACACAGTATCATAACTACATATCATATATATACACGGTATATTGTTCCTCAAAAAACAAAAATCAAAATGTATTGATTAAAGACACATACCTGTCATAGTTAGGAACGGGTCTAATAGCTATTGAATATAGCTGACGGAAAGTGGTAACTTTGATGTAATCCTCGACGTAATCAAGCATTCTTCCTCCAGATTTAGTAATAGCTGCAGTAGCGTGCGAGCATGGAAAACCATAAACGCGCCATCGTTGGCAAGTACAAGTTTTTCTCTCTAGATCCACCATATGAGACCTGCACACACAAAAAACAACATATTATCGTTGGCAAGTACAAGCAGATCATGTAAATATATACACAGTACATATGTTATGCACAGTACACATGAGATTGTGTAGAATAATTGATGAGTTTAGTGTTAAAACACTACATATTAGTATGAGTACATATCAGTATGTAGTTCTTCCTGTGTATCTAATAGAGAAAAAATTATATTAGTATGTTGATATGTTATAAAACACTGCATATTAGTATGAGTACATATGTAATATTTAGTTCTCCCTGTGTATTTCATACACAGTACATATTAATATGTTATGGTCAGTACACATTCATATGTTATACACAGTACATATGAATATGTTATATTTTAACATGCTACTTAAATTCATATGATAGAGATTAGGGGTAAAATGCTAACCTTGGAGAATGAAATTCATATCGCTTAGCATCTGACTGGCTAACTTTCCAAGGACGGCCAATTTGAATGTGTAATTCAAGCAAGGCTTGATACACAGGGGTTAGCAGTTCTGGGTCCATCAAGACACTCTCCTCACGACGTTCTGACATCATTTCCATCATACGTAGCCTACATGACAAAAGTAATAGCAAAAAAGTCTATTATACTACATTATACGTATATTAACAGTACATATATGCTAATACTGTTACAGAAAGAAAACTAATAAATTCTTAAAACTACATATAAGCTTGTACTGTGACTAGGGGAACTGATACAAACCTGATCGAGTCAACAAACGCAGCAGGAAACTTCTTCTCGCGTCTAATCCAGTTATTGAACGATTCAGCAACGCTGGAAGAAGTCTGACCATAACTACAACCCTGGAAGAACGCACTGGACCACTTTTCCTTTGGAATGTTGCGGCAGTAGTCAGCAGCCCAAGGCCTTCCCAAATTAACCATTTCTTGAAGAGATTCCTCGTATGTTGCAGGAGAAAGAGCATATGTCGCCTTTCGGAAAGCATCAGTCACTTCTTTATACTTTTCGTCAGACTTTGCGATAGGTAAGTTTTTGTCCAAGTGATAGTAGCAATATCTTTGACGAGAATTAGGGAATACTTTGGGAATATATTTAACCAACCCTTCACCTCGGTCAGTCATAAAAGTGATTGGGCGATCATCATTCAAAGCCTCCTTCAGATTCTTGAAAAACCATTCCCAGTTGATATTACTTTCTCCATTTACTAAACCAAACGCGAGGGGATAAAAACCTGCAAAAAGGAATTATTAGTCATGTTAAGCAACTGCTTGACCCCCGTAGATGGTTGTATAATTGATGAGTTTAGTGTTAAAACACTACATATTAGTATGAGTACATATCAGTATGTAGTTCTCCTTGTATATCTAATAGAGAAAAAATTATAAAACACTACATATTAGTATGTTGATGTGTTATAAAACACTGCATATTAGTATGAGTACATATGTAATATGTAGTTCTCCCTGTATATCTAATAGAGAAGGAATTATAAAATGTTTTTTATAAATATTACATGTTGTTGATACGAGGGGGCGCTGCCCCCTCGACCCCCGTAGATGGTGAATCATATCAGCATGTAGTGGAAAATATGGTTACATCACAATCAGTATTGTAGTATTACATATCACTATGTAGTGGAAACCATCTTCCACTAAATAAGGGTAGCTGACATGTTTTATAAGTATAAGGAATATGCTACCAATACAGCAATACATATCACTATGTAGTGGAAGATGATTCCACTAATAAAGGTTAACTGAGTATGGTTAACCATGTAGTATGGTTTATCTCATACTCAGTATGGTCATTATGTAGTATGTAATATGGTCAATATGAGTGATCTAACTACCAGACACTACATATAAAAAAAAAAAAAAACCAATTACCTTGATTGCCATTAAGACATGTTGCTGCCATGAGACCTCCTTTAAATGTTCCAGTGAGAAAAGTATAGTCACAAAAAATCATGGGACGACATAGTTTATATCCCTCTATACAAGCTCCAAAGCAAACAAAAAGTCTGTTGAATCTTTTTGTAGCATCATTGAAATCGAAGTCAATAAGTGACCCAGGGTTTGTTTCCCTAACAACATTCACCCACCAAGCAAGATCAGTGTACGACTTCACATCATTACCAAAAATCTGTTTATGCGACAACTCAATTGCATGATATGCGTGGTGATACTGGATGTCGATGCCACCACCAACTTTAAGATAATCTATGATCTCTGCTGGTGTTATGCGAGGGTTGTGCCTGACCATCTCATGAATTAGACTGTTCATGAGTTTTTTAGTAACTGTTGGATTCTTCAACATATAACCACCACCACAGGTGTGCCTTCCCACATATTTCTTTATCTTAAAAACATCAATAGAACTACCAATGGCAGTTGCGTGAAGCTTCCATGAACAACCTTTCACACTACATACGGCGCTGAATCTCTCAAGGTCATTCTTCTTCTTAATTACCTCGTATCCAGTTTTCATGCAGTATTTTTGGCATGCTATACGTACGACATCAACACCACCATAGAATAATTGATCTGTATCATCAAAAATCTTATCCCAACCATCTGTAAAGAAAACTCTTGGAGCTTCTTTACCCTCTTTCAAGTAACTATTCTTTGCACTAACAACTAAGTCTGCGTTGCTGTCAACTTCCATATGCCTAGAGGAACTAGATGCGCCATTTGAAATTACATCCACGTGCAAATCAAAGAAAGCTGATTGCTTTGAGGTATGTAATGCAGCGATCCCCTGGAGTGTTACATCGGCTAGAATAAGAACTATCGCTTGATTCTGGAAATAGTTAACCAGAATAGTCGATGGAGTCAACCAGCTCCACATATTACAGATGCAAAATTTCAAATCCTCTAGAGTTGAAAACGATGTAACCTCATATGCAAAATGATATTGCTTATGGTATACATGAGAATAGATGGAGAAGTCTGGTTTGGGAGCAACGTCAGACATGTTAACCCTGTAAAAAATGACACGTACTAAGATGAAACAAAAAGAGTCTTTGTATTGACATGCTATATGCCAATACGTATTGACATGTACTGACTCATATTGATATGTATTGGCATCTACTGCAGGATGAAAAAACAACATGCTATATGCAGTACGTATTGACATGTACTGACTCATATTGATATGTATTGGCATCTACTGCTATTTGCACTACGTATTGAAATGTACTGACTCATATTGGACTAAATAGAACAATTAAGCGGACCATTAGAGAATAAAACATATGAATATGTACTATATTGAAATGTACTGACTCATATTGATATGTATTAAAAGAAAACATATGAATATGCAGTACGTATTGAAATGTACTGACTCATATTGATATGTATTAAAAGAAAACATATGAATAAAACGTATTGAAATGTACTGACTCATATTGATATGTATTAAAAGAAAACATATCAATATGAGTCAGTACGTATTGAAATGTACTGACTCATATTGATATGTATTGGCATCTACTGCAGGATGAAAATATAGCATTCTATAATATTGTATCATAATCATACGTATTGGCATCTACTGACTCATAATCATACGTATTAGCATGTACTGACTCATAATCATATATGCTATCAGATTACAGAAAACAGAACAGAAATCATACCTTGTTCGAATCTGAGATAAACCTAATTCGACGCTCAAATACCTAATTGAAACACACACAAATCACGAAAAATTACTTTAAAAACGAACGAAAATTACTTAGAAACTGAATTCACATTGTAAATCATCATAAAAATATAACAATGTACATCATATATAATTATCCTGATAGAAATCGGATCAGAATAAACCTAATTATTCATCAAGAATTGTAGAACAGTAGCAGAAGAGGATGATTTGAAAAGATAAAAACCTTGGTTCGAGCTCGAGATGACCTAATTCGAAGCTGGAAGAACCTAATTGAATCTCGAGATGAAGATGATTGAAAAACAAGATTTTAAATTGATTGAATCTTATGATTGAAAAATGCAGAGCTAGAGAAACCGATCGAGAAGAAGAAAAAATAGGAAAGAAAACTGTTTATGTTCGTCAGGAGTTGCAGAAGGGTAAGGTGGGAATATTTAAAAGATGTTCTTGTGTCATTGGCACGTTTTTGGACTAGGGGATAAAGTTTCTGGTCCAAAAACATGTTTTTGGACCAGCTGATAAATCAATTCTGGTATTGGACTAGCCAGTAACCGGGTATCTCATTTCTGGACTAGCCAGTAATTCCTAGATATAAAAATTACCCAGTGACCCACGGTTGAACCACTGGTTGACCCGGTTAATCCTGACGTCCTAACGAGTTCATTAACAGAGAGGAGATAACGAGTGAAGGAGCCAAGCGCACCATATTCTGAATGATTGGTATTATTTAGTAATATTTCCCGATCATAAGTGACGTGCATCTCAGATTCTCAGTCAGTAATGAACTCGTTATATTACTAAATAACTGAAGTAAATTATCCTCTGAATTCTGCATTCAATTCGAAGTGAAACCTTAAATTAAAAGGGAGTGTCAGTTCACCATTAACAGGGTTCATACTTAAACACTGGGTTTCATGTGTTTTCTACTTACATGAGTAAATGCTAGACTTGTGAAACATTTCAAAGATGGATAAAAATCAAGGTAAATCATTTATGAATTTGTATCAAGGGGTTCTTTCCTCTTCTTCTTTAGTATGTTTTTGGTGTGTTGAATTTGGAAGAAAAAAAAAGAACTCCCATTTTTTGATTGATTTCAGTACGAATTTATCAAGCACTTTGAATTTTGTATTTATGTTTTTAATAATGTCTAGCGTTAGACATGATAACGAGCTTATTAGGGTCTTGGTTCTTTGTGTTCCTTGTGGATAATGATTTTTGTCCAAATATTGAATGTTTCTTGTTTGTTTGCTTTTAGAGACAAATACTGTAAATGGGTTCTGATATACATATTCATCTGTATACAGGGGAATTCTCTTGGATTTGCGGAGGAGAATTCAGTTGGGGGTCGTCGTGCACTCACGCAACAATAATTGATGGTTTAAATCTTTTATTTATCACTTCTCTATCTTTGTTGTGGATTATTGGTTATTTCAGGAAGCAATTCGTTCGTGGTAACACTGTAACGGATTGGTTACTAGTAGTTATTTCGGTATGTTGTGCTGTTAATGCCATTGCACATTTTATTGTTTCTCTATGGGTTGCATTTCAGAATGACTCGTCAATAGATTTTAGTTGGGTAGTTTATTTCGTTAGAGGGTTAATATGGATTTTCGTGACATTCTCCCTTATTGTGCCGATGATCAAATGGGAAAGAATTTTGATTTTGGTCTGGTGGATATCCTTTTCGTTACTGAACTCTATACAGTATGTGGAAACCTTGGTGAAAAAAGAAAACATCAAAATCCTCGATTTGGTTTCATGGTTTGTAAATTTGTTACTTCTCTTTTGTGCTTTGGCGCGTTATAAACGGATGCTAGTTTCAGAATATATTCAGGATGAGGCTTTGTCAGAGCCACTACTAACTGCAAAACGTGAAACTAACGGATCAGGATTAGGAAATGCTAATTTTTTTAGCAAGTTAACATTTTCTTGGCTGAATTCTTTGATGTGTGTGGGTCACTCAAAACCATTAGTACTAGAAGACATACCTAATCTTGTCCCAGAAGATGGAGCTTTTACTGCATTCCAGGCGTTCTTTCAAGCTTGGGAGCTTCTACGGAGCCAAAAGAGCTCCGAAAACAATAGTAATCTGGTTCTTTGGGCACTAGCTAGAGTTTACTCCAAAGAAATGATACTTGTAGGAATCTTTGCATTTCTTAGGACCCTCTCTGTTGTAGTTTCTCCGCTGTTACTTTACGCCTTTGTAAATCATTCAACCCGTAAAGACGAAAGTTTGCTCCACGGAATTTCACTAGTTGGTTTGTTAGTCATCATCAAGGTTGTAGAATCTTTATGCCAGAGGCAGTTCCACTTCAGCTCAAGAAGGTTCGGTATGAGGATGAGATCCGCTCTAATGGTGGCTGTATATCAAAAGCAGCTAAAACTTTCTAGCTTGGGTCGGAAACATCACTCAACTGGGGAAATAGTGAATTACATTGCAGTTGATGCTTATCGAATGTGTGAATTTCCGTTTTGGTTTCATTCTGCGTGGACTTACGCAGTTCAATTGCCTCTTGCGGTTGGACTACTCTTTGGAATAGTTGGTTTGGGGGCTCTTCCTGGTTTAGTCCCTCTCTTTATGTGTGCAGTTCTGAATGTGCCCTTCGCAAAGATGCTTCAGACTTGTCAAACGCAATTTATGGTAGCCCAAGATGAAAGATTAAGAGCCACTTCTGAGGTTCTGAATAACATGAAGATCATCAAATTACAATCTTGGGAAGACAATTTTAAAAAATTGATCGAGTCGCTCCGAGATAAGGAGTTCAAATGGTTGTCAAAGTCACAACTTCAGAGATCTTATGGAACTGCACTCTACTGGATGTCACCCACATTGGTATCTTCTGTAGTCTTTCTAGGATGCATATTTGTGAACAGTGCTTCTTTGAATGCCAGCACCATCTTTACAATTCTGGCAACGCTGAGGACCATGTCAGAACCCGTCAGGATGATTCCTGAAGCTCTTTCTGCAATAATTCAAGTCAAGGTTTCGCTAGATCGCCTTGATAAGTTTTTGTTGGACGATGAACTCACTGATCAAAATATTGTGAAGAAGAATCAACAGCAGAACTGTGGTTTCGATATTTTAATAAGGTGTGGTGTTTTCAGTTGGGAGCTAGATCTAGCCGGTCCAACCTTGAGGTCTGTTGATCTTGTCGTAAAAAGAGGACAGAAAATTTCTGTTTGTGGACCTGTTGGTGCTGGAAAATCTTCTTTCTTGTGTGCCATACTAGGGGAAATACCTAAGCTTTCAGGATCAGTAAGTTGATACAAGGACTCTAGTCTTAAAGATTTAGAATGGTCAAATGAAGTATGCCTTCAATAACAGTAGTTTCACTTGTTGTTTCTAGGTGGATGTATTTGGGTCCATCGCTTATGTATCACAAACATCTTGGATACAGAGCGGGACGATCCGTGATAATATATTGTTTGGACAGCCAATGGACAAAGGCAAATACATTAAGGCCATTAAGGCATGCGCTCTCGATAATGATATTGAAAGTTTTAACTACGGTGATCTTACAGAGATTGGTCAGAGAGGCTTGAACATGAGTGGAGGACAAAAACAAAGGATTCAACTCGCTAGAGCTGTCTATAATGATGCTGATATCTATCTCCTTGACGATCCATTTAGTGCTGTTGATGCACATACAGCTTCTATTCTTTTCAATGTGAGTCCATTAGTTTTTCTGTTAGGCTGTTTATATCCTGGTCAGAAACAACTTCATGAACTATTCTAAATGATGTCCTTTCAGGATTGTGTCATGGCAGCTCTTGTAAATAAGACTGTCATTTTAGTGACCCACCAAGTCGAGTTTCTTGCTGAAGCTGATAAAATTTTGGTAATTGGTTTCACCTCTAAAACTCATTTGGTTATAAATGCTTTCGTAATATATAAATATCGATAAAATTTTCTCAATTTTTTCAGGTTATGGAAGGTGGAAAAATGACTCAATCAGGAACATATGAGGAGCTTCTAACTGTTGGGACAGCATTTGAACAGCTGGTTAGTGCCCATAAGAGTTCAATGGCAGAAATTGACCCCGCAAAATGTGCAAATACCATTGAGGAGTCTAAATATTCCTTAGCCATAAAAGATAGTAATGAAGATGAGATCTCAATGAAGGGTATCCCAGGAATTCAGTTGACAGAGGAGGAAGAGAGGGGGAGTGGGGACGTTGGGTGGAAGCCATTTTATGATTATATCAGTGTGTCTAGGGGATTACTTTTTCTTGGTTTAGCTTCTTTATCTCAGATTCTTTTCGTTTGTTTCCAAGTTGCTTCTACTTATTGGTTAGCAATTGCTATAAATGTTCCCAGTGTGAACAATAGTATGTTAGTCGGAGTTTACGCAGGGATTTCAGCTGTGAGTACATTGTTTGTATATTTAAGGGCCTACTTTGCAGCGCGTTTAGGACTGAAGGCTTCAAAAGCCTTCTTCTATGGTTTCACCAACTCTGTGTTTAAGGCTCCTATGCTCTTCTTCGATTCAACGCCGATTGGAAGGATTTTGACACGGGTAAGATGCACTCTTTTTTGTATGTTTTCCTCGTCAAGTTAAAGTGATTTTGAATTATATTTACATCTCTTATTATTGTAGGTATCATCAGATTTGAGCGTATTGGATTTCGACGTACCTTTTTCTATTTCACTTGTAATTGCACCTTTCACTGAGCTTGTAGCAACCATTTGTATAATGGCCTCGGTGACATGGCCAGTTCTCGTTGTGGCGGTTCTCGCGATGGTAGTTGTAAAATATGTTCAGGTGGATCACATCACATCACATATCGACTCTTTCATATTATAATTTTGTTGACAAGTTAATTCTGACAATGTCATTGTGTTATATATAATGAAGGGTTACTATCAGGCCTCTGCAAGTGAGTTAATTAGGATTAATGGAACAACTAAAGCACCTGTTATGAACTATGCATCTGAGACATCACTAGGAGTTGTCACAGTAAGGGCTTTTTCTATGACCGAGAGGTTCTTTAATAGTTATCAGAAGCTCATCGACACGGATGCTAAGCTCTTCTTTCATTCTAATGCTGCTATGGAGTGGTTAGTTATAAGAATTGAAGCACTCCAGAACTTGACATTGTTTACAGCAGCTCTTCTCCTTGTTTTGCTTCCACAGGGTACCGTAAATCCAGGTATTAATACTTAAACCCTAACGATTCTTCATCTCTACTTTGAATATCATATTCAAAGCGAAAGTTGTTTCAGGTTTTGTGGGGCTCTCTTTATCTTATGCTTTGGCGCTTACCGGCACCCAAGTTTTTCTGACTCGATGGTACTGCAACTTAGCTAACTACATCATTTCTGTTGAGCGGATAAAGCAATTTATGCATATACCATCAGAGCCTCCAGCAACTGTTGATGATAAAAGACCGCCACCTTCATGGCCCTCTAAAGGAAGGATAGACTTGGAAGATCTTAAGGTGAGTTTTATTTATTCTTTATTTATTGGCTTCAATTATATTTAAAACCAACATTTCTCCGATGATTGCTGCAGATAAGGTATCGTCCAAATGCCCCTCTAGTTATCAAAGGAATCACTTGCACTTTCAAAGAAGGAGCAAGAGTGGGAGTTGTTGGTAGAACTGGAAGTGGAAAGACTACACTCATTAGTGCCTTGTTTCGCCTTGTAGAACCTGCCAGTGGGAAGATTCTAATCGATGGGCTAGACATTTGCTCGATGGGTCTTAAGGATTTAAGATTAAAGCTCAGTATAATTCCTCAAGAGGCAACCCTTTTCCGAGGAACTGTTCGAACTAATTTGGACCCCCTAGGCCTTTACTCTGACGAAGAGATATGGAAGGTAAGAGAACCAGTTTCCTACTGCATCTAACATTAGAAGGCTTACCTTCTCACTATATCAACTTGATTACACTGTCAATGGCAGGCGATGGATAAGTGCCAGCTAAAAGCTACGATCAGCAGTCTCCCTAATCTTCTCGACTCGTCAGGTGCGATTAATGCAAGAAACAGGATCTCACTTATTTCATCAATCCTTGCAACTCGATTCTTTTTTTCATTTTTCTTATAATTTTGTGTGGTCTCTTAATAGTGAGCGACGATGGTGATAATTGGAGTGCTGGTCAACGCCAGCTCTTTTGTCTTGGAAGAGTACTTCTTAAAAGGAACAAAATTCTAGTTCTAGACGAAGCGACTGCATCAATTGATTCTGCAACAGATGCTATTTTACAAAGAGTTATAAGGCAGGAGTTCAAGAACTGCACGGTCATAACAATAGCTCATAGAGTTCCCACGGTTACAGATAGTGACATGGTCATGGTCCTTTCTTATGGTATGTACATTTGCTTCTCCCGATTACTTCTTCAATTAAGAACTACAATTGAATATTATTGTTAATGTTGCAGGAAACTTAATCGAATACGACGAACCTTCAAAACTTATGGAAAGTAATTCATATTTCTCTAAGCTTGTGGGTGAATACTGGTCTAGCTGCAGGAGCAGTTCTCTTCAAAGTCTTCAACGCTGCCAGTGAAGTTTAGCTTTAGGTAACGTGTTTGTATGTCTTGTAGTTCTAATGTTTATTAAATATCCTTTTGGCCATCAGGCCATATTAAGGGAGATTGTTCTCCCCTTGATAGTAGACATGTGAGTAACCACAGGCGTCTAAGATAGAAATAATTATTCTCTTTCAAATAAATGTACATCAGGTTAGTCAATTGGGATTTTCAGAGATATCGAGAGAATTTTTTTGTTAGAGATCTGGGAAGACTCTCTATAAATCTATTGATTTTGGGTGAATCTCCGAGTGATTTTTAGGAAATCTGAGTCATTGGGACAAATATATAGGAATTTTATCGTTTTACATACTTTAAATTAAAAGGAAAAACAATTCAAAAATCATTGTATAAAACTAATATATAATATATAATAAATAATTCATATATTTATTTATTAATATAAAAAAATGGAAGAATATAATCAATGAAAAATTGTAAATTTAGTTTCCTTAATTATATTAATTTCATTAATAAACACGTTAAAAATGACTATTTAGTCAATTGAAAAAGAAATTAGTTGAACATGAACCAAATTGAACATGAACATAATGCATGGGTTGAGATCTCACATAATGTGGAATTTTTGGAAAATAATAGTTTTTTTTTTATATGTGGATGAAATTTATTATAGCTTATTTGTTTTTATATTTTTATTTTTTTGAATATCCTAAAGTCTCTAAAAATATCACCTATTTTGGAGAGACTTTGTTTAAGCCTTTTATGGTATATTTTCATTTAAAAGTCTCTAAAAGTCTCCCATAACCTTAAATCATTGATTTGGAAATCCAAATCCAATAAAAGAGAATTCTAGTGACTTTCAGAAAGTCACTATCCAATTACAGAGAATTCTAAAGACTTTCAAAGAGTCACTATCCAATAACAGAAACTTTCATAGATTTACAAAGACTCTCTATCGACTAACAAGAGATTTGGAGTGTCTCCAAAATTCCCTATAAATCTCAATTGACTAACCCCTAGTAGAAGTTGACTCTATTTCTCCCATGCTTCATTACACTAGCCGGACTAGCTAAGATGGGGATGTCGGTTTCTTTGGCTTCACGCCATCGTGGAGGGAGAACATCCAACTGATCAGAACAACAAAGAAACACAAAATTTGTCACATACTAAAAAAAGGGCCATGGTATGGTATGCAATCCAAAAAGGCTTGAGGCCAAGCTTTGGTGCTTCTAACCAAAAATAAAAATTTGGTGAAACTTTTGAGGACTTGCTAACTCGGTCACCCTTGCATATCTTGTTACCCCATCTAGATCATTGAAAAGCTCAATCTCCACCGAAGCAAGTCCTCGATACGGAATCAGTTGTGCATGCTTAGTCAACACAATCAAGGACGGAGCCAGGTTTTACCGGAGGGGGTGAAAAATGGGCTGGAAGCACATTTTATACGAGAAAATATTTGATTGGGGAAAATTTGGATGGGGCATGAAGGACAAGTAGGAAATCGACATGTGTCAACAATATCTAGTACTAAGAGAGAGGAGAATTTAAAATTATTTATAGGAAATAGAATTACACAATTCTCAAGAATATGACCTGATTCCAACAGAGGGGTAAATTAGGATAAAAAGTGGAAAAATATGAAACTTGGCAAGTAATTTAGGACAAAAAAAATCCCCAATTTTGGCAAGTAAACTAGGACGAAGGGAGTATAATATTTATTTCTATTAGTAAGAAATTTTGATAAATAATATCAATAGACATTTTCTACGACAATGAGTAGTAGAAGAGGTGGAGGCCGAAAGATTAGTGGTGGTTAAGGGCGGAGCCAAGCACAATTATATTTATTTTTGTTCTTTTATCGTAAAATTGGATACAAAGTCCATTTTTCACATGTATCCAACTTGCTAAGAATTTTTTCTCCCTCTCTCCTCAAAATCCTGGCTCCGTCCCTGATTTGTGGTGGAAAAAGTAGTGACGGTGAATGCTGGTGAGTAGTGATAGACAATATTAATTTTATGTTTTAGTTACAACATCGATAAAATCGTAGTGTGGAAGATGTGGTTGGTTGTTTTTAACACTTTTGATAAATGAAGGTACCATATATTTCAGGGATGATGTCATAAAAGACAATATTTCATGATCATAGTTGGATCATTCAAATGGTACCCCTGTTATCTTTGGTACTATATCGTATAAATCATGATTTTTTAATGTTAAGATAAAATCGATTGACGAATATATACACGGATATTTTTTTTATGAAACTAATCAATTGACGAAATTTCGCTCAATCTAAACCTCATACATGGCATTTGTGATTGAAAATTATAATTGCGTCCAACAACCTACATGGAATGGGCGGTAGTGATGGTGGCAGTGGTGGAGTCAAAAATTGACATTGAGGAGGCATTTTTTTTTTAAAAGAAACATGTAAACTTTGGACTAAACCATAAATATATATGGACAAAGTAATATTTATAAAATAAACTAAAATATTTATGTAGTTATTAAAAATTTAAGGGTTTGGAGCCATGTTAGTCACCCCTTGGCTCCGCCACTAGGTGGTGGTGGATAAGAAAAGTGGATTCACATGGTTTTATGTTGGTGGCGGGTATTGGTGAACAAAAACATATTATGCTAATTTCGTAACTCCACAAAATGTGTAACGTTATATTATAAAGTATAAAACGTGGTTGATCATTCTAATGTTAAAATAAACTCGGTAAAACACATGTCCATTTTAAAAAATTGGTGCAATCAATTTCCATGTTATGTAATAACTAAACGAACGACACGAATCAAGATCAAAAAATATAATATTATTTATTATCGATTTGTTTATGTAAAGAGTGGTCGGGATTTGTCCTTGGCAAACATAAATTTAACGCTGGGGTTTGTTCAACTTAGCCATTTTTAAACGTTTTATTAATTAGTGTCTCATTGATTGTTCATAATGATTAATTAAATTTCTATTATAAATGTCCCTTTAATAATCTAACATAAATACATAATTTTATTAATAAATAATTTTACTAAAAACTATATTAACTCTAATGGTGGTAGTGGAAGTAGGGTTAGTATAAGCGGTGGCGGGTGTTTGTGAATGGTGGAGGCGGTAACATTACTATTGGTGGAAGAAATAGTAGCGGTGGATGGATTTTATGGTGGTGGTTGTTGGTAAAAGTAGTGTATAATAATAGTTTATGTTTTTTAGTGAGTTTTATTGACCAAGTAAAAAAATAATCTTCACAAAATATGCAACATTGTATTGTGAAAGATGTAATTGGTTATTTTTAGCACGATTGATAAGGACCCAAACCAAATATTTCGAGGATGATACCGGAACGTATAAGACAATATGATCATGACTGTTCGATCACCCGTATTATATAAAGGCGATTGGTGTACCCGCGTAAGAGAACATTATCGCTCTCTCAAGTACTATTACATTCTTTTCCCAAAAAAACCATCAATGTCGAGTTGTTTCGCGACAACTACCTACAAAGACAACAACTTTCACTCAATTCCTGATATAAAACCTTATTGACCGGGAAAATGTATTTGCATTCTAAAATATTTGTTTGAAAATTATGTTTGTTCATCAAAATCATCATAAAAAACTCTAAATCATAAATCTAAATTTCGCCTCCGACGTTTATAGAATATTTTTTATGTTTTACATTCTCAAATCATGCGACCTCTTGTGACAAATCAACAATATCAAATTACAGATCAATATGTATAGGTTTCATTCACTAGATTAGAAGGTAGAGTAGACACAGATGGGTAGATCACACAATGCAGAACATGACTGAGAATACTTCAGTAATTTGGTCAAGAGATAAGGTCAAAAATTTAAGATTAACTTTCGATAGGACTAATTAGATCGACTTCGATAGGAGTTGACTAAAATATGGATTAATAATAATTTTCACCTAAGACAGTTGCATAACATAGTTTGGCTAACTCTTCCTATGTAAAAAGTGGTCAAGATTTGTCCTTCCTCAATTGCTATGTTATGTGATAAGAAGGTGATATCTAAGATTGAGGTATAATTCAAATCTATTAGATTCATACCATTTACAACTGGATGCCTTGAAAAAAAATTAACGTGTTGTTATTATTATTACAAGAAAGGGATACATTTACATCCACACTTGCGCAAATAGCTCACTTCGCAAATGATTGGTGTTGCATGTACTGTCTAGAATGCACCGAGGAATTTGAGGAAACAAGGCACCAGAAGCAGTATCGGGAGTATTTCGGATATAGTAACTTAGACCCGATGTAATACTTATGTTTTTTTTTTCCACAATCTATTTATTTACGAAAAATGAACATTGCAAATACATAACATCAACAAAAATTAGACGGATTGAGTTTGACAATAATGGCTACAGATGGTCCGGAAACGGCAAAAGAAAGGAATTGTTGTAGAAGAATTGTTGGGATATACAACGGATTACTTGATACGAATGAAATAGGTATAACTATTTCGATTCTGAAATCACACAAAGTTCACAGTAGAAGATGACATCAAGTTTAAAGTTAGTAACAAACATAATATGGCTAACTAAATTTTAAAAAAAAAAACAAGATATATAAACTAGAAAGCCGTGGGACTTAAAGAGGCCAATTTTGAAAACTACTATCTTAGAAAGCAACGATCCACAATACCATAATATTTTTTTTATAAATATTCAACGTAGAATATGTAAACTTTTGGTAAAGGATCTATTGGCAACCTATTAGTTTGAAATAGGATCAGGGAGTACAATATGTGTTCAGGGATCTTTATGAGGTAATGTGTCGCCAAATTGTATTCCAAGTGAAGGTAGGAACATACAAAAGTTACAAAATGTCCAAGACTTTTGAAATTACCAAAGCCTTCGTTAAGACGAATTGTTGGGCACAATACTTTGTTAAATATTTAATGGCAGATGTTCGCATATATACAATCCCTTCGAAAAGGTAATGGGTACACATTTTAAACATTGTCATCTAATGTGTGTTGAAAAATTACAGGAAAATCATGTCACATTGGATAGTTTGTATCATTCGTTCGATGCAAAAAAATACTATTCACTGCCTATTTGGAGGATCGACAACATGATCATGATAGATGAATCAGCTGGAGCGAAATAAGAGCATGTGGAGACTTTTATGGACGATATTGATTAGTTGATTTTGTAGCGCCCCCTAATCTAGCAGCTGACTAATCCAATAAATTAACTAAATAAAAAGGCACTAAAATCTAAAACATGCACTTAAGCATTTAGTTAAGAAATGCGATACAGAACTTAACCCAAAGCTAACCCCGCTCAGAAATATATATACAAGATCTTCTCTCAAATGATACATATATAATAGTCAATTGATTTTTAAATAAAATATACAACATAATAAATATAACAGAAAATAATCAACTAACGAAGTCAACCCGTGAAGCTTTTATTTGTGCAACCCTGATCTGTCACAGAAACTGAAGTGGGAATAATTAACATTTAACCTTCTAAGTAATCATAGGCAAGATTTGGAAAACAATACATGTTTTTCCGAAAATATTAAACAGTGACTAAGTCACTGAAATAATCATACATGTATATGGAACAAACTCCTTCGTCAAACAATGTATTAATATGGTTGTAAATTCCTAACCAACAATTCACACCTATTTAGCTATGGATGCCACCAAGACCATGGTGACCAACTCTAAACAATAAAAGCTGAATTCATGTAGATATAAATGTGAAGGAGCGTATCCTATATACCACAAGTGGAAATTCTCATTTCCCATAACAATTCATATTGATAACAAAACAATACAAGTCCTTTCCACATCGTGGAAAGATTCACAGAAATAACAGGATTATCATAATGCATTTTAAACAAAGCATGAAATGCACGGACAGACAATGCATGAGTTTGTTAAGCATAAACTTTTGTAAAAGCAACAATAATGAATAAAAAAGAGTCAAATGCATTCCCACACCTTTTGACGACAAGCCACGCCTATCTCGATATCCACGATCCACTGGTTCGTCCTTTGATTCGATCGTTGTTAATAATTAACTGTTAATCACACAAGAATTCTAAGATTCTAGCCAAAATGGCTCACACAAGAATTATACAAATCTAACTAATAGTCCTAAGCCCATTTACGTTTTTATACCCTTTTATTATCTATATTTAACATATCTAAGGTTCTTCACATCTTCATAATCCATCTCTTACATATCTAAAGATTTACCAATTCATTGGGTTGGTTCTCTAGTCCAATAGCTAAGTCTTATGAGTATCTACAACTTTGTAGAAGAAGTTAAAGTCTAATTCGGACCACGAGAGGTCCAAAACATCTAACTAAGAAAACTACCCCAAGCCCAAGTCCACTAAGTCAACTAACAGTCACTAACTGTTAAACTAACGGTCAATGGTCAACTAACAGTCAACGTCCAGGTCAAGTCAATGTCCATGGTCAATGGTCAACTGGTTAAATCGGTCAAGGTTCACTGAGTCAGGTTAACTGGTCAATAGGTCAAGGTCAAGTCTAGTAAACAGTCAAATAGTCAACCGAGTCAAAAGGAAACTCAATGAGTTAACTCAGTCTACAAGACTGATTCAGGTACACAAACTTAGTCAGACAACTGACTGGGATGACTAAAAGGCCTAAACTCAAGGTTGCACAAGTTCATACAATTCAACAACTAGAATTTTGAACAATGAACTTTCTCAATCAAACTTCATAATTCATTCACAAGTACAACTTCATTTTACCTGCAATAGCAGTTTTTCCAAGCACTAACTTCATAAGTCAGACAACTACCATTTCAGTTACACATTCCATGCCTGCAACATAAACACACAAACAACACCAACACCTATAGTTTCTAAACATCCACCAACCACTGATATCTCCTGCAACTTCAACAACACCACTACAACTTATAACTCAGTGCAACTCACAACATCAACACCTGCAGCTCAGAACAACTCAATAGCTCAGACCAACAACACCATTCTCATGAACTGCCATTTCAGATTCTCTACATGCATTACTAATCCATTACATATACATTACCACTTTCATTACATATAAGACCACCACCATTAATACACCCCATGTTGTACCAATAACCCAACCAGTGCACCTGCAGTATTTCTACAATTCAATTTCATAACAAACCCTGTAACTCATCACAATTTTTAGTAACCCAATACAAACTGCAGTATAACTTCAACTTCATTCTATTCAGTTAGTACCAGAAAATACAACTAATATCCTCAACTCAAAAAACACATCTATATCAGTTCACTAACACCAAATTCAACTCATATAACATTTTTCAGCTTCAACCACCACCAACTCATCTTCAAAACATCTAAAATCAGTTCACCTGTAACACCACTACCACTGAATACTTCTGCTACCATACCACTGATTCTACAATAATCTCATTAAAATCTTCTTTAACAACACTATTAACACCACAGGAAGATCAAAATTACATTCAGTTCTACACAGAACATCAACTTCATGACTACTTCCACATCTGGTAGCTTGCACAACCACTTCCACCATCGTACAGTTAATCATTACTACAACAACATACTCACATAACTGATTTATTCTCATGTCAGTTCTTCTTGAAAAATACCAACATACACAGCAACACAGGCTTCTCTGCTCAATTGTCAACCATAATACTCAATCAACAAATAACTTCACTAATCAATCATAAGAGCAATTTCCTCAGGAAGATTACACTCAAACAATTAAATTTAGATTACTCTTCTTATTTTAACTTGATTCACAAAGCACCAATTCCACACTAAATACGAAATTTAAGCAATATAGAAACTTACCCACGCACTAGCTTCCTTTGAATTGCTAGTTCACCAAGCCAATTCCACTGAAACCCTAATTATAATTTTTGGGGAAGAACACAAGAACTAACCCTTCAATTTCTCCAATCGAACTCTCTAATTAGCACCACAAACTTCTTCTTCATGACGTATTCCTAAAACCCATCCTTAATTTCATCTTCGAACTCATCTTTGAAACAAACTCAGAAACCCTAATTCATCAATCTTCATCAATACCACTTCAGAACTACAATTAGACACCAACCCTTTTAATCTTTATCTAATATCAACACGAATCACATCTCAATTCTACACAAACCCTAACCAGAAATCCTAACTTTGATTTACAGTAGAAATTCTATCATCATCTCATGTTCAACCAACCGCAACATCATCACAAACGATCAGCTCTTAACATTTTCCTCTAATTTCCGTTCTCAAAATCACTCAATCTTCTCACAAATCGACGAGCATGAAGAACAGAGGAAAGACGGGAAGAATGGAGAAGAAAGAAGAAAAAAAACAGAGAAGAAAAAGATAAAGAAGAAAGAATAAGAGAAAATGATTTCTCTTCGACACGTATCTAGTGATAAGGCTAGTGACCAATGATAAAGGCACCTTCCCAAACGATAAGGGTCAGCAGGAGGTTTAAAGGAAAACTGATAATATCTTCTTCATTCGACATCTGATTGACACGTTAGAGTAGTCCAGTTCGCGTAACTTTTCGTGATCTATTCAACGCTACTATTTTCGTATCTAGATCGTTGTTAGATTAATTTATATTAATTTGCATTTGAGTTAAACTAATCGAGTTATTATCGGTTAACACGTCTCTTGACTGGTCTAATAGCGTTGACGAGATTGAGGGTCCTTACATTCTCCCCACCTTATATCATTTTCGTCTTCGAAAATCGAACCATCCTTCAGGTCTTCGAAACTCCCCACCTTAAAGAATACTCCCATGTCTTGTCAAACAATATAAAACAATTCACAACCTATATGGCTTTCTACAACTAAGATTAAAATTTGTAGCTCTAGGTGATCAGCTGCACTAATTTAAGTTCTATCCAAGAGAGAAGTCTAAGTTTCTTACATGAAGCTTTATAACGGAAACTATGACTTTTAGTTTTGAATTCTCTACACCAATTTCTATGTCAATAATTTACTGGTTCTAAGTACTTAGAAGATATACCATAATAAAGTTTCTCATTAAAATTTGGGATCTATTAGTTCACTAATAGAAGCAAGTCTCCCTTCAATGTCTAGTGATACAAGAATGCAGTTGTCCTGTCTAGGTTCGCGACGCCTGACAATGCCTACCTACGTAACAAGTATCACCTGAACACATCAGAATTACCAACCTCACTAATCCCCAGTGCTGGATTAACTAAGTATTAATTTTAATTAATCTTTAACTTTTATCTTAACTTGTGTAATTCTGATAAATTCACTTCATAAAATATATAAATAATTTACATCATTTTAAGTAATTTATTAATCAAAATTTATTTTATTTCATTTTTATTTACCATTATTATTATTTACTTATTTTAATGAAATCGAATTTTAATTTCAAGAGGACTATATTATTATAACTAAATAATTTTTAAATTCATGTACTATTAAAGGGTAACTGAATGTTATAACTATTATCCAAATACTACTTTATAATGTTGTATGTATTTGTTTATTTCATCATGTGACTTGATATAAATAAATAACCGCTAACAATTTTCCATAGTTGTTTGGTATTATTATTTTATTACTATTATTACATTTATTTCTTATTTCTCAGACCGATAAAATTTAGTCGTAATTAGTCATAATGCCAAGTTTAAATTTTATTATTAATACTCGATTTGTTTTTATCTAACTTTATTTCCTTAAATATATTTTATTGTTAAATAATCCTTAAGTTGTACTATTAATATAATTTACATTTTGCTATCACTATCCAATAATTATTATTCAAATGACATTTACAATAACTCTAAATTTTATAGCAATGTGTAAAATATAATATTATTAATTACTTATCTTATCAAAAAAATTATTGTCTTAATTATATTATCATTTTCATTATTGTTTTATCAAATTTTCTTATTTGATTACTAGTGTAACTAACATACAATTAAAATAATTTTTTAGTAATGATACTTATTTTAATTTTATTAAGCCTGAATCTTGTAAATATAATTCTACTTTCACGAAAGATGGTTAGAACAGATTTTATTTATTCAGATTGAATCTGTATACTATATCTTGTTAATTATTGGTGTTGGTAATTTAATATGATTTAAATTTTGAGTCTGCATAAAATTTTAATGTCTTAATAGTCTTTAGATTTTGATATTAATAATGAGTATCTTATTCATAGGCAAATTATTCTCCTTTAAATCTAACTTTGTACTAAGCATTCAGGTAATATAAATATCACTTCATGTGTATGATTTAATGAATCATTTATTGGACGGAAGATAATCTGGGTATAAGATCGTTTACAAATTTAGTTTTTATTATGTGCATGACTTCACGTTCTTTTATTCCTACTTAATAAGTCTTACTTATCTATCTGGTTTAAACACCAAACACATGATTCTAATTTGTTATTAGTTAACTTTGCAAAACTTAAATGTAGATAAGCACTAATAATTTCCATTGCTATTTAATCCTAATCATTATTTTATCTATCTATATATATATATATATATATTTGTTAATGAAATTTTAATTTAAGTTATGCTCAATATAATATTAATTTAAATTATAACGGTTTAAGTTCGTTATACTAATTTTCCATTTCAAAAGATGATTAAATACATTTATGAAGAAGGATCCTATCAATTTACGAATTTATTTTCTTTTAATTCTAATACCACACTAAGCATTTAAATACTATTATTACTACTTCATGTATATATGTTCCATTTTAGGGATTTACTAGATCATTTGTTAGACTAAAGATAATTTTGGTACATGATTATTAACAAGCCGAGTCTTTATATTTTATATATTATATTCTCACTTTCTGAAGTCTAACACCTAATAAGTATTATATTAATTATCTAGTTTGGACGGAAAATATATATCTCTAATTTGTAATTAGTTTAATTTGCAAACTTAACCGTACACAAGCATTATTAATTTTCCATAACTATTTAATTAATCATAATTATTATTTTTATCGTTATATATCTTGAATAAGATTTTAGTTAAGTTAAGTTCAATATAATTGATAAATGCTAACATTACTTTATTTAAATTATTATTATTATTATTATTGTCATCTATATTTACTATTATAATATTTTTTATTATTATTAACATTGATGATTGAACTATTATTTTAACAATTCTTACAAATATTATTAAGTTCCAAGAATATTATTAACATTTATGTAATTATAAATTATCGACCCTACGTATAAGGCAAGGTACTTAATAAATTTCTATGTGACTATCAAGATTTATCAATAATACTAATCTCACTATTTTTATAGTATTAGATTGTCCACGTGTTCATACTTTTTAGATTAATTATTATCAAATCCTAAAGTTATTGGTGTACCCTACAATTTTTACTTCATTGAAAATACAAACAACCAAACAAGCCAATCAATCAATCAATCAAATAATTATTTTAATTATTGTTAGCTTTTAGTAATTAAGATTTATCTCACAACCCAACCCAGTTCTAAACTAATTTAGTTCTCTAACTGGCACTGGCTATTTCTAACTTTTCCCATATAGGATTTAATAGTGAACTCTGATACCAACTTTTGTAGCGCCCGCTAAGCTAGCAGCTGACTAATCCAATAAATTAACTAAATAAAAAGGCACTAAAATCTAAAACATGCACTTAAGCATTTAGTTAAGAAATGCGATACAGAACTTAACCCAAAGCTAACCCCGCTCAGAAATATATATACAAGATCTTCTCTCAAATGATACATATATAATAGTCAATTGATTTTTAAATAAAATATACAACATAATAAATATAACAGAAAATAATCAACTAACGAAGTCAACCCGTGAAGCTTTCGCTGTGCAACCTTGATCTGTCAAAGAAACTGAAGTGGGAATAATTAACATTTAACCTTCTAAGTAATCATAGGCAAGATTTGGAAAACAATACATGTTTTTCCGAAAATATTAAACAGTGACTAAGTCACTGAAAATATCATACATGTATATGGAACAAACTCCTTCGTCAAACAATGTATTAATATGGTTGTAAATTCCTAACCGGCAATTCACACCTATTTATCTATGGATGCCACCAAGACCATGGTGACCAACTCTAAACAATAAAAGCTGAATTCATGTAGATATAAATGTGAAGGAGCGTATCCTATATACCACAAGTGGAAATTCTCATTTCCCATAACAATTCATATTGATAACAAAACAATACAAGTCCTTTCCACATCGTGGAAAGATTCATAGAAATAACAGGATTATCATAATGCATTTTAAACAAAGCATGAAATGCACGGACAGACAATGCATGAGTTTGTTAAGCATAAACTTTTGTAAAAGCAACAATAATGAATAAAAAAGAGTCAAATGCATTCCCACACCTTTTGACGACAAGCCACGCCTATCTCGATATCCACGATCCACTGGTTCGTCCTTTGATTCGATCGTTGTTAATAATTAACTGTTAATCACACAAGAATTCTAAGATTCTAGCCAAAATGGCTCACACAAGAATTATACAAATCTACCTAATAGTCCTAAGCCCATTTACGTTTTTATACCCTTTTATTATATATCTTTAGCATATCTAAGGTTCTTCACATCTTCATAATCCATCTCTTACATATCTAAAGATTTACCAATTCATTGGGTTGGTTCTCTAGTCCAATAGCTAAGTCTTATGAGTATCTACAACTTTGTAGAAGAAGTTAAAGTCTAATTCGGACCACGAGAGGTCCAAAACATCTAACTAAGAAAACTACCCCAAGCCCAAGTCCACTAAGTCAACTAACAGTCACTAACTGTTAAACTAACGATCAATGGTCAACTAACAGTCAACGTCCAGGTCAAGTCAATGTCCGGGGTCAATGGTCAATTGGTTAAATAGGTCAAGGTTCACTGAGTCAGGTTAACTGGTCAATAGGTCAAGGTCAAGTCTAGTAAACAGTCAAATAGTCAACCGAGTCAAAAGGAAACTCAATGAGTTAACTCAGTCTACAAGACTGATTCAGGTACACAAACTTAGTCAGACAACTGACTGGGATGACTAAAAGGCCTAAACTCAAGGTTGCACAAGTTCATACAATTCAACAACTAGAATTTTGAACAATGAACTTTCTCAATCAAACTTCATAATTCATTCACAAGTACAACTTCAGTTTACCTGCAATAGCAGCTTTTCCAAGCACTAACTTCATAAGTCAGACAACTACCATTTCAGTTACACATTCCCTGCCTGCAACATAAACACACAAACAACACCAACACCTATAGTTTCTAAACATCCACCAACCACTGATATCTCCTCCAACTTCAACAACACCACTACAACTTATAACTCAGTGCAACTCTCACAACATCAACACCTGCAGCTCAGAACAACTCAATAGCTCAGACCAACAACACCATTCTCATGAACTGCCATTTCAGATCCACTACAGGCATTACTAATCCATTACATATACATTACCACTTTCATTACATCTAAGACCACCACCATTAATACACCCCATGTTGTACCAATAACCTAACCAGTGCACCTGCAATATTTCTACAATTCAATTTCACAACAAACCCTGTAACTCATCACAATTCTTAGTAACCCAATACAAACTACAGTATAACTTCAACTTCATTCTATTAAGTTAGTACCAGAAAATACAACTAATATCCTCAACTCAAACAACACATCTGTATCAGTTCACTAACACCAAATTCAACTCATATAACATTTTTCATCTTCAACCACCACCAACTCATCTTCAAAACATCTAAAATCAGTTCACCTGTAACACCACTACCACTGAATACTTCCGCTACCATACCACTGATTCTACAGTAATCTCATTAAACTCTTCTTTAACAACACTATTAACACCACAAGAGATCAAAATTACATTCAGTTCTACACAGAACATCAACTTCATCACTACTTCCACATCTGGTAGCTTGCACAACCACTTCCACTATCCTACAGTTAATTATTACTACAACAACATACTCACATAACTGATTCATTCTCATGTCAGTTCTTCTTGAAAAATACCAACATACACAGCAACACAGGCTTCTCTGCTCAATTGTCAACCATAATACTCAATCAACAAATAACTTCACTAATCAATCATAAGAGCAATTACCTCAGGAAAATTACACTCAAAAAATTAAATTTAGATTACTCTTCTTATTTTAACTTGATTCACAAAGCACCAATTCAACACTAAATACGAAATTTAAGCAATATAGAAACTTACCCACGCACTAGCTTCCTTTGAATTGCTAGTTCACCAATCCAATTCCACTGAAACCCTAATTATAATTTTTGGGGAAGAACACAAGAACTAACCCTTCAATTTCTCCAATCGAACTCTCTAATTAACACCACAAACTTCTTCTTCATGACGTATTCCTAAAACCCATCCTTAATTTCATCTTCGAACTCATCTTTGAAACAAACTCAGAAACCCTAATTCATCAATCTTCATCAATACCACTTCAGAACTACAATTAGACACCAACCCTTTTAATCTTTATCTAATATCAACACGAATCACATCTCAATTCTACACAAATCCTAACCAGAAATCCTAACTTCGATTTACAGTAGAAATTCTATCATCATCTCATGTTCAACCAACTGCAACATCATCACAAACGATCAGCTCTTAACATTTTCCTCTAATTTCCGTTCTCAAAATCACTCAGTCTTCTCACAAATCGACGAGCATGAAGGGCAGAGGAAAGACGGGAAGAAAAGAAGAATGGAGAAGAAAGAAGAAAAAGAACAGAGAAGAAAAAGATAAAGAAGAAATAAATAGAAAATGATTTCTCTTCGACACGTATTTAGTGATAAGGATAGCGACCAATGATAAAGGCACCTTCCCAAACGATAAGGGTCAGCAGGCGGTTTAAAGGAAAACTGATAATATCTTCTTCATTCGACATCTGATTGACACGTTCGAGTAGTCCAGTCCGCGTAACTTTTTGTGATCTATTCAACGCTACTATTTTCGTATCTAGATCGTTGTTAGATTAATTTCTATTAATTTGCATTTGAGTTAAACTAATCGAGTTATTATCGGTTAACACGTCTCTTGACTGGTCTAATAGCGTTGACGAGCTTGAAGGTCCTTACAGATTTCACTGAGATGAGCGCTGATGATGACATATTTCCAAAAAATATTTAAACTTCCATGTTCATGTAGAGCATTATCTCATTATAAGCAATGAACCTAAATAAAAAAGTGTACGGAAGTTAAGATTAATTTCTTTCTTTTGAGCAAATCTTCGGCGGTAAAATATCAAAGGAAAAAACAAAGAAACAAAGGGAGGAAAATCCCAACTATTTTTATGACAAATACATATTAAATCATAAGGAGTTGATAAGTATTCGGGACACAAATTATACGATATATTAAAAATGAACCAAAATCATGGCCCGTGCCGTAAAATATCGTGGCCCGTGCCGTAAGGGTTAAGAGCTAGTATCTTATAAAATATACTAACCCAATTTAGCGGTTAACCAGGACTATCGTGGATCGCAAAATGTAAACAAAGGAAATGATATTGGAAATAATATTAGTTAAATTTTCATCTCATCTTAAGGGTAGGCTTAATCCTAAGATGACACATTTCATCTCACGTGTCATTCTAGTGTTTTTCTTAAACATTCAGTCCTAGTCTATAAATTCAAATTTGCATTGCAGTTACTAGATGCATCATTACGGTAGTACCCCTGTACATCATATTGATACTATAGGCAGTGATCATATACTCATTATCTTGGAGACTAATTATGTGTCTTACCAAGGTAGTAAACCCTATAGATATTTCAAATGTTGGAATAGTGATCCATCTGTTAGAGAAGTAATTAAAAATGCTTTCTCTATAGATGTCAGAGGTTCCTATTCTTTTCAGTTCACCAATAGACTAAGAAATGTAAAACATGAACTGAAACTAAGGAACCTCAATCACTTTGGAAATATCGATCATAAAGTTAAATCTCTAAACAATCAACTCCATGATCTTAATAATCTTCCACATTCCCCAAGTAATGTGGAACTGATTAAACAAGTAGAGTTTGATCTAGAACATTGGCAAAAATCTCAAGAAGATTTTTATACCCTAGACAAGAGTTTTTCAAATCCTTTGATAGAAATACTGGATTTTACCATAACTATACCAATAGGAGAAAGCACTTTAATCATATTAATGCTCTCAAAATGGATAATGGGTCGTAGGTTAATGATAGAGCTGATCTTGAAATCCTTTTGGTAAACCACTTTAGTTCTATTGGAACTTCTTCAAATCCCTTTAGAAATCCAATATATTCTTAATTTTATTGACCGTTGTATTTCAAGTAGTGATAATACAAATCTTCTTAGGACTGTCTCTAAGGAAGAAATTGTGGTTACATTAATCAAATGACTCCCTGGACTGCCCCAGGGCCTGATGGCTTCCCACCTGGATTCTATAAGGAAAACTTGGATATTCTTTTAGATGATGTTTGGAAAATTGTCAACAGTTTTCTTGAATCCAAACAAATGAACCACACTTTCTCTCTTTAATTCCTAAGATAAATAACCCCTCTAGTCCCACTGAGTTTAGGCCAATTTATTTGAACAATTATATTTACAAAATCATTTCTAAGATCATTGTAAATAGAATAAAACCTCTCTTGAGTAAAATGATTAGCCCATACTAGGCGGTTTATGTCCCTGGCAGGCATATTCAAGATAATATCATTATTTCTCATGAGTTGGTGCATACCATGAAAAGAAAAAGGAAAACCGAGGCCTTAAACTTGATATGTATAAGGCCTTTGACAGAGTGGAATGGTCCTACATGAGAGACATTCTTATAGCTTTTGGTTCTTCTGAGCACTGGTGTGACTTAATCCACCAATGTGTTAGCACTACTAACATCTCTATAATGTTAAATGGTTCATCATGTAAAACTTATAGACCAACTAGGGTTCTGAGGCAAGGAGATTCCTTGTCTCCATACCTATTTATCATTGTCATGGAATCATTCTCTAGATACATTTTGCATGCTGAAGATTGTAATCTAATACATGGTTTAAAAGTTACTAAGGAAGATCTTAGCATTAGTCATCTTCTCTTTGCAGATGACCTGCTAATTTTTGCTAAAGCTTCTCATTCTGAAGCTACAAACTTACCGAGTCTAATCAATGACTTTAGTATGGCCTCTGGCCAAGTGATCAACCTTCAGAAATCAGGTTGTTTTTTCAGTAGAAATGTTCATCCTGACCATGTTGTGTCTCTCATAAATGATTTAAAAGTTAGGAAAATATCTCTCAATGAAAAATACTTAGGTATACCTTTATTTATTTCTAGAGCTAGGTCGATTCCTTCAATCATTTAAATGAACATTTTGACAAAAGAGTTGCAAAATGGAAAGGTAAACATTTTAACCAATTAGGTAGGTCAGTGATGGTCCAAAATGTTTAAAGACATCCCCAATTTACCACATGAACACTTTCACAATTCCTGATAAAATAATAAATAATATGGAGGCTTCTCAAAGAGATTTCTGGTGGGGAAAGTCTAAGGCAGGGGGTATTTTTCTTAGAGGATGGCCTAGAATTTGTACTCATAAATATCAAGGGGGTCTAGGTATTCGTAATCTTAAGCATGTAAACCTTTCCCTTTTGAAAAAATCTGCTTGGAACATTATTCATAACCCTGATAAACTCTGTGTTATTATTTTAAAATGCAAATATTTCAAAAATTGTCATCCTATTCATGCTGTTAGAAAAGTTGAATGCTCTTGGGTTTGGAGAAGTATCATTTTAGGTCTTGAGGTCATCAAACATAATTCTATCTGGGAGGTTAAAAATGGAAATAGTATTTTCGCTTTTGTTGATAATTGGATTCCCAATGCTGTAGAACCTAAGTGTGATGCTTATCCCAACCCTAATGTTTCTGTTTGAGCTTTTATTAATAGGGAAAATAAATCTTGGAACAATGAACTTGTTAATGCTTTCTTTACTGCTCAGAATGCTAGTAAAATCCTTAACATTAGGATCCCTTCTTCAGGTGATGATAGACTCATTTGGCCATACACAAAGAGTGGTCGGTTTACTGTTAAGTCGGCTTATAAATTGATTTCTGGTCAATACGCTTATATCAATAACCCCCAGAATAGTGATCATGTCTATAAAACTTTGGGAAATCTTTTTATTCTCCCGAAAGTCCAGATTTTTACTTGGAAATGTTATGAAAATATCCTTCCAGCTAAATCTGTACTTGCTAGATACTCAAGTGGGCATGATACCTCTTGTAGCATGTGTAATACTAGAAGCATTGAATCCCCTGAGCACATTATTCTCCATTGTGCTTTTTCTAAAAATGTTTGGTCTCTCACCCCATATGCAGATGTTATTGAACATGATTTCTCTTCTAACATTAATATTCATGATTGGGTTTATAAATGGTTATCTGATAATAATCTTAAGGATAAAGCATGAGCCATTTTATCTATAGCTTGGAGTATATGGAAAGAAAGATTCTCTAATAATTTCCAGAGGAAAATTCTCAATCACCAAGCAACTTCCAGACTTGCACTCAAGCTAGTCAATGACACTTAAATATTTTTGAGAAATAATAGTTCCTTGGTAACACATAGGCTTGTACCTATAGAAGATAAAAACCTCTCTAGTATCACTGGCTCTCTACCACAGGACTGTCATATTATTTACAGTGATGCTGCTTTCGACAAGAACACTAATCTTTCTGGTATTGGTTTGGTGTGGAATGATATTGCAGGTGCATTATGTGGATGTAAGATACAAGCAGGGAATGTGAGAAATGCAGAAGAAGTAGAGATCCTAGCTTTGCTTGAAGCAGTGAAGTGGGAAAAAGCTAAAAAATTGGAGAAAGTCTGTTTTATCAGTGATGCTAAGTCCATCATTGATTTTATCAATTCTAATAATAGCCAACTTTTTTGGTATAACAATTCAGTCTTAGAAGACTGCAAAACAATTTCATCTAGATTTAATTTTGTTAAATTTGAATTCTTGTGTAGGAATTATTTAGAGCTGTTGATAAAGTTGATATAAGTTTAGCAGAAGGTCTAGAGTTTCAGGAGAATGGTTGGGTCATATCCCTGTATTCTGTATCCCTATGTAATTATTCTTATCAATATAAGTCCTTTTTTCTAGAAAAAAAAAATGTAACGAGAAACAGAAATAAAATAAATCCATTTTCTTCATCTCTTCGGCACAAATACTTACCTTGTACCTTTAAGACCATTAATTACACAATCGTTTCTACTTTTCCCTAAATAGTGTTGTACTGGTATTTGATTCCCTCCCCACTTAATTAGTAGATTGAGTTTAATAACATTACAGAAAAGAAATCCCTTTGTCTTATGCTCTTAGAACATGAACTCCTTTTTTCTCTATCGTTTAATGTTTTTCATATGATACATGTCTTAGGTCCGGAACTTTAGGTTATACCTAATTGAATCTTGATTAGTAATCTGACTTAGATTGCACGATTTTGCAATATAGGTGACTCTTTTTTTTCTTGGCTAATTAGAAATATGAGATAAAATTTAAGATCGTTATATTTAACTTTTGAACTGTGCAGGCTATCTTCGTTCATGGAATTGTGAGGATAATTATGTACTCCTTTTTAAAAGGTATTCAGTATTAAAAATTTACCACTAATTTAGGAAATAATTTATACAGTTACAAAAGTTGGGAGAATTTAAAGAAGGGTAAATTTAGTACTCCCTCCGTCCCTATACCCTATTATAAAGGTGGAGAAGTAAAAAATTGTACTAGTCTCTATATATAGGTGGATATCTATTTCCAATGTGATTTCCTCCGTCAAAATATTGTTTACACATGTCGATGTCCTACTTGTCCCCCATGCCACCCATCTAAATTTGTCCCCATAAAAAAAAATCCCTATTTTATACCCTGTGGTGGTTTCCTCTTCTGAATTCACCCCAAATTTGTGCAATGAAATCCTCCCTTATTCTTAAATATAAATCTTTTTTTTTATTTATTCTCTCTTCTATCATACTCTCTTGCGGCCGCCACTCCATGACAAGGTCGAACATCACGCCTCTGATCTGTATTTCGATAACTTGTTCAACTGGTATCTCGTCAGCTTTCCTCGACTACCATATTATACAAAATGATTCAGACGAGCATAACTTTGTTGATTCTATTGGCTTAAATTAACGATATCGTCCACAAATTATGTATAATTTCCTTTTCAAAATTATAAATGTTCTTTTAACATCCTTCCGACATCCCATCTGTTTGTTATTATAGTAACTTATATCATGGTTCTCTTCATGTTCACACTGGATAAATTTCATTGGCCAGAAAATACCTCATGTCATAGTTATTTTCGTTGACAGTGAAATTTGCAGTTGGTGCAGTTTTATTCTTTAGTTCTTCAAACAAAGGTATATATGAAAAATATTGATGTCCTTATTTAAAACGGGGAATCCAAAATAACATTCCATATCTAACAATTATAAGAAGCCGCTGCTTCCAGAACATTAATTGGTTTTGTGTAAATGCCCTTATCCATACCTTGCTAAGCATAAGGACATCAATTCCACGCCCAATGCATGTAATCAAGACTACCCAGCATTCGGGGAAAACCCTTCTTCGTATGTCTTTTAGTAGTCATTCGAAATCATCTTGCGTTTGTTGTCGTGAAAAACATGGACAAAAATGGTTGATTAAAGTTTCGCAAAAGATACTGAGATTTTCGTAAGCGGTTGTTTTTGCTACATGAATGTACTCATTACAGGCATCCGCTAGATACCCATAAGATAGAATCCTTGGGGTTGCAATGACCTTTTATTCAGGACTATGTCATCGTACGTTTCGTGCATCAAATTGATAGTTGAATTTAGGGTTTACCCAACAAATCTCTCCAATAATTCTAATAACCAAGTGTTACGGCATGTGGAAGCGACATTGAAAATCTTCACCAGAGTACACACATCTTAAAAAAATTACGCATCATCTATTGTTGTCATTCCTCTCGAAATCTCAATGTATATCTTCTTTTCAATACTCCTCTTGGTTCTGGAGCTCGCGGGTATTTTCCATGTATATAATTGTATCATGGTGTTGGTGATTTTTCTCTCATCGTCTGAATCTTCATTTATTCGATCAAACTGCTGCATAAACACTTGTTGTTATTGGAGAAAGATTAGTGCATCTGTATGCATTTCCTCATTTTCCAAATTAGGATCCACAAGAAAAATAAAATCTTACTTGAAAAGATTGACAACAAGTAATATATTGGAAAAATTGGATAAACTCTTGTGAGAATAGAAAACAGGTATGTGTGTTAATTGGTGGATATACGGAGATTTATCCTGATTAAACAAAGATAACGGTTAAAAATGTTAAGTTGTCGAACAAATCATGGATGACCGGCTCTAGTTTAACCGATGAACGACTCAAGTTGAACTGATTCTCGACTCAACTCGGAATGATCGGCCAAAATATGGTCGATCGATTCAATCATCTTCAAGAAATCTTTTCTCCACTTTAAGAAACTGACTTTGACCATCCACGTGGACCATTAGATAGATATTTATGTCGGTCCCCACTAGATTTCTTCTAAGAATCTTCATTTTAGGTTTAGGTGGAAAAAAGATGAATGATCTAAAAAGCTCTCGTTACATCCATAAATTAATATGACTTACTAACAATAACTTTGATCTATAACTTTAATCTCGTTAATTCGTGTTCCACTTTGTGCACTCCCTCTAACTTAGGGTACACATTCCTCTTTTAGTTATAGTCTAATTTTTTGACCATGGTTATCATCTTACGGAAAAGCTAAAGGTGGACCAAAATTGATGGACCAATTATGAATCAGTAAAATCTAACCGATGATTGTTGTTTTATGGTTTTAAAAGCCCCACCACTTGTAGATGTCAACCGTGGAGAGGATTGGTCCACATTTGGACCATATTTTATTTAGTCCATCCCTAGATGCATCGTTTTGTAACTCTTTCGGGATGAACATTTACAAGAGAGTAATCTCTCTGGCATTGGAATTGGCGCGAGGTTAAATCCTCCCGTTAAGTGGGTATCAACCCTTCTTTTGCTCGTGATTTCTTCTCCACGTATAAATCCTCATAATCTAGACTTTCGTTCTCTTCCAAAAAAAAAAAAAAACTAGAATTTCGTTTTGGGATATTTAGACTTTGGGTCCCAAAAATGTGACTAGAGTAGCGTTTGGGTCCTGGAAAGTTCAATATTATAGTTTGGGTCCCAGGACCTTGGTTGACCGCGTTGACAGTTAAAAAATCCAGTTAAATACTGAAATGACCACAATAATATTAGGTTTTGATCTATTTACTAACCCTGCCATTATATTTTCCGTCAGACGTATTGAGATTTTTCACGTGTGGGATATAACCCTCTATACCTTCAAGCTTCAACATCATCGTCATTTATCATTTTTCAAAAAAAACAACAACTGTACATCAATGGATTTTCTTTCACTTTGTATAAACAATTATAACAAACCTTCGTCAATTTGCTTCTTTCTCAATCACATTTACCTCATTTTTCTAGTTAGTTTCACTAGATCCATTTACCTCATTTTTTGTGAATCACAGCCATTTCTGATGTTTTCCAATCAAACCCAAACTCCGATAATAATCTGGTTGATCCATTTACCTCAAGTAAAAATCAGTTATTATGCGTCTATCAAGCTAGGAACAGAATCAATCCTACGGTCCATATAATTTGAGCAAGAACAACCCATTAATACACTGGAAACACGAGATAAAATGAAGAACCCATTAACGCAATATGATGAATCAACCATTAATGGTCACCCGTGCAGCTTAGGTTCATAACACCGTTCTATTGAGTAACATTATAGAAGGATTCAAATGTTACAGGTCTTGAAGAAGTTCGGTTGATTTAAAACATATACACCTTGGATTTGGGACAATGGGAAACAACAAAAATCTCTAGGATGACAACCCCGTTTTTGTACATTTCATTACGTTCTTGTGTCAAATTCAAATCTGATACATGAACAAAAAATCACGTGACATGATTCCAACAATACTAAAAGCAATATCATTCACAAACATTTCACCGAACAAACTGTGCGCAATTACACCTACACATAAATTTTCATGAATCAACTGATTAATTCCACTCAAACCAACAAAAATAAACATGGGTTCCAAACTCGTGAAAAGGAATTACACCTATCAGTCTTGTGAAAAGGAATGAATAAGAAAGAAAGAAAAATTTCCACTATCCTCTAAATATCATCTCCTCGTCAGATTTTATATAAATCTCAGAATGGGCATCATTTTGTTTCCATCGGATAATGCAATCATAAAGTGACAAAATTTTGAAGCAACAATTGGGAATTGGATCCATGGCCATGCCCACTACTCAAGAACAAAGCAAAATTGGGAATTGGTTTCGAGATGAGTTTCAGGAGATTGTAAAATAAAACGTGCGACTCACGTACACGCACGCTAACACTAACAAACGGTGCGAAGTAAATAGAAATTAAATTTTTTAAAAAAATATTTTCTTAACTATCAAACGGTTAACCACGGTCCTAGAATCCAAACTTTAATATTAAATATTTTAGGACCTAAACGCTACTCTATCACATTTTTAGGACCCAAAATCTAAATATTCCTTTAGTATAAAAGTTTATTTACTTTGAATTTGAGTAAACAGACGCAAAACCATTAATTAACATTTATTTTTCTCTCTCCCTCTCTTCACTTTTCCAATTTATCTTTGTTTATCTTTTTCTTCTTTTCCACAAGAACTCGGAACAATACTAATGGATTAGATGTTTCTGATCATTGTAGTCCATCATCAAACACCTAGTATGTCAAGTATTGATACTCAACAATCTACAATAAAGATAAGTCTCACTTTCGATTTTTTTTTTTTTTCGATGTCCACCAAATCTCATCCAGAACAAGACTCTTATCTATCTATGAAATTGATAGATCGGCTTAGCTTTTCGATTGCAATTTCCCAACTGATAGTATATGGAAGCATCGGGGAAATGGGAAGTTGAGTAATATCTGATGCACCCATCTCCACACTCTCAGAAGGACTGCAGTGGAAAACTCAACCGCTGCTAATAAGGTATCAGTTTGCTCGGAGATGTACCAAAATCCAATCCTTAAGCTTTGAATTGGTACAACCCCGAAGCAAATTGGTATCCCATTAGCAACATTGGGAACAATAACCTGAAGTTTTTTTTATGTGGGTGCAGGTTAGTATCACTCTCATGTTATTTAAGAATGGCAGTTGAGATTAGATGTAACAGACCAAGCTGCGTTAATGTTTTGTCCTATGAGCATCAATTCATAACCTCATTCATAATCTCTAGCTAGCTAGTTAGTTATTAGTCTTTTCTTCAACAATATATTGTTCGGTGAAAATAAGGAAACTAAGCAGAAAGTAAATGTAATTGCTAATTTATTGATTCGTTCGCTTTATATCGGCCAGTCCGTACTAAAGGCTGCGGATCGGCTTCTTCTGTAGGGCAGAGCCAACCAACAGTCAGTCTTACTTTGTGACATGCACGATCGTCAGTTGGTCAATGTTGATCGCTAAATCTTACTAAAAGGTGAATTTTGTTTAGTATCCCACTTTGAGTTTCATATGCTTGTTGAAATAATGTATAGGGTCATTGTGTTTCCTCAATGCCTATTAGAAAAGCATCTACCTTAGTAGGTTAGCCGTAATCTGGTGGAAATATTGAATGTTTGTTGTTTACTTTGAATTTTGAGAGTCGTAGAGGCAAATACTATAAATGGGTTCTCATCTAGTCATGTGTTATTTGCATCACATCTCCTTTCTTTGATTTCTTATGTTCCTAATTCCCGTAAAATGACCTTGTGAATCCGTTCAGTAATATGCTTATTTTGAACGAACACCTGCTTGTCTTGATGGATACAGGGAAATTCTCTTGGATTTGCGGAGGAGAATTTAGTTGGGGGTCTTCATGCACTCATGGAGTAATAATTGATGGTTTGAATCTTTTATTCATCACTGCTTTATCCTTGTTTTGGATTATTAGTTATTTCAGGAAGCAATTCATTCGTGGTAATGCTAGACCGGATTGGTTACTAGTAGCTGTTTCTGTTTGTTGTGTCGTTAATGCCATTGCACATTTTGGTGTTTGTCTACGGCATGCATTTCAGAAAGACGCATTAACAGATTTTAGTTGGGCATTTTACTTCATCAGGGGGTTGATATGGATTTTTGTGTCACTCTCCATTATTATGCCGCTGGTCAAATGGGCAAGAATTTTGATTTTAGACTGGTGGATTTCCTTCTCTTTACTGAATTCTATACGGTATGTGGAAATCTTAGTGAAACACGAAAAATTCAAAATCCTCGATGTGGTTTCATGGTCTGTAAATTTGTTACTTCTCTTTTGTGCTTTAAGGTGTTTTTGGCAGAAGCTAGTTTCACAAAATACTCTGAAAGAGGCTTTATCAAAGCCACTACTAACTGCAAAAGTTGAAAATAACAGTTCAGGATTAGCAAATGCTAATTTGTTTAGCAAGTCAACATTTTCTTGGCTCAACTCTTTGATGTGTGTGGGTCACTCAAAACCGTTAGTATTAGAAGACATACCTAATCTTGTCCCTGAAGATGAAGCTTTTATTGCTTACCAGGCATTCTTTCATGCTTGGGAGGTTCTACGGAGCCAAAAGAGCTCAGAAAATGAAAATAATCTGGTTCTTTGGGCACTAGCTAAGGTTTACTATAAAGAAGTGATACTTTCAGGAATCTATGCATTTCTTAGGACCCTCTCTGTTGTACTTTCTCCACTGTTACTGTACGCCTTTGTAAATTATTCAACCCGTAAAGAAGAAGGTTTGTCTGATGGCATTTCACTAGTCGGTTTGTTAGTCATTGTCAAGGTTACAGAATCTCTCTCTCAGAGGCATTGGTACTTTAGCTCAAGAAGGTTCGGTATGAGAATGAGATCCGCTCTTATGGTGGCCATTTATCAGAAGCAGCTAAAACTTTCTAATTTGGGTCGCAAAAAACATTCAACTGGGGAAATAGTGAATTACATTGCGGTTGATGCTTATCGAATGGGTGAATTCCTGTTCTGGTTTCATACTTCATGGACTTATGCAGTTCAATTGTTTCTTGCTATTGGAGTACTTTTTGGGATAGTTGGTTTTGGAGCACTTCCTGGTTTACTTCCTCTCTTTATATGTGCAGTTTTAAATGTGCCCTTTGCAAAGATGCTTCAGACTTGTCAAACACAATTTATGGTAGCCCAAGATGAAAGATTAAGAGCCACTTCGGAGGTTCTAAACAATATGAAGATCATCAAACTACAATCTTGGGAAGACAATTTCAAATTTTTGATCGAGTCCCTCCGGGACAGGGAGTTCCAATGGTTATCCAAGTTACAAATTCAGAAATCTTATGGTAGTGCACTCTACTGGATGTCACCCACATTGATATCTTCAGTAGTCTTTCTAGGATGTATATTTACGAAAAGTGCTCCTTTGAATGCTAGCACCATTTTTACAATTCTTGCAACATTGAGGACCATGTCAGAGCCTGTCAAAATGATTCCCCAGGCTCTTTCTGCGATAATTCAAGTCAAGGTTTCATTAGATCGCCTTAATGTTTTTTTATTGGATGATGAGCTCACTGATAAAAACATTGCGAAGAAGAATCAACACCAGAACTTTGGTCTCGATATTGTAATACATTCTGGTGTTTTCAGTTGGGAGCCAGATTTACCCACTCCAACCTTGAGGTTTGTTGATCTTGTTGTAAAAAAAGGACAGAAAATTGCTGTTTGTGGACCTGTTGGTGCTGGAAAATCTTCTTTTTTGTGCGCCATACTGGGGGAAATATCTATGCTCTCAGGATCAGTAAGTGACACAAGGACTCTAGTCTTAAAATATAGTCTTCCTTTATTAACATTAGTGTTACTTGTTTTTTTCTAGGTGGATGTGTTTGGTTCTTTTGCCTATGTATCACAAACGTCTTGGATACAGAGCGGGACGATTCGTGATAATATACTGTTTGGACAGCCAATGGACAAAGGGAAATATAATAGGGCCATTAAGGCATGCGCTCTGGATAAAGATATTGAAAATTTCAACCATGGTGATCTTACTGAAATTGGTCAGAGAGGGCTGAACATGAGCGGAGGACAGAAACAACGGATTCAACTCGCTAGAGCTGTCTATAATGATGCTGATATCTATCTCCTTGATGACCCATTTAGTGCTGTTGATGCACATACAGCTTCTATTCTTTTCAATGTGAGTCCATCAGTTCTTGTTTCTTTGTATTATTGACTGCAGCCCTTTTACATACTGATCCAAAGAGAACTTCATGAACTGTGTGTACATTTTTTTCCACATAATTTCTACATCAAATGGTCGTTTTACTTACATATCAGAATTATGTACTTCAGGATTGTGTGATGGCAGCTCTTACAAAGAAGACTGTCATTTTAGTGACCCACCAAGTTGAGTTTCTTGCTGACGCCGATAAAATTTTGGTAATAGGTTTCAACTCTTAACACGATAGATTAACATTTGGTTGTTGTTGCCTATGTAATTTATAACAAATGATGATAATCTTCTCAATTTTTCAGGTTATGGAAGGTGGAAAAGTGACTCAATCAGGAACGTATGAGGAGCTTCTAACTGTTGGGACAGCATTTGAACAGCTTGTTACCGCCCATAAGAATTCAATGGCAGAAATTGATTCTGCTAAATGCGGAAACACAAACGTATTTGAGAAATTGGATTCAAATAAGTCTGTCGAGTCTAAATATTCCTTGGTCATAAATGAAAACAATGATGGTGAGAACTCAATGAAGGACATGCCGGGGATGCAGTTAACAGAAGAGGAAGAGAAGCAGAGTGGAGACGTTGGGTTGAAACCAATTTACGATTATATCATTGTGTCCAAGGGATTACTTTTTCTTGCTTTATCAGCGTTATGTCAGATTCTTTTCTTTTCTCTCCAAATTGCTTCTACTTATTGGTTGGCGACCGCCATGACAATTCCCAGTGTAAATAATAGTATGTTAGTCGGTGTTTACGCAACGATTTCAGCTGTGAGTATATTATTTATATGTTTAAGGACCTACTTCGCAGCTTGTTTAGGACTGAAGGCTTCGGAAGCCTTTTTCCGTGGTTTCACCAATTCTGTGTTTAAGGCTCCTATGCTCTTCTTCGATTCAACACCGATTGGAAGGATTTTAACACGGGTGAGATATACATATACTCCTTTTGCATGTTTTCTCACCAAGTTAAAATGATTATCCGTTAATTAATATACCCGTTATGTTTTAATATGTACATCTCTTATTATTGTAGGTATCATCAGATTTGAGTGTATTGGATTTCGATGTACCCTTTTCTGCCGCATTTGTAATTGCAGCTTCTTTTGATGTTGTAGCAACCGTGTGTGTAGTGGCTTTGGTGACATGGCCAGTTCTCATTGTTGCTATTCTTGTGATGGTAGTTGTAAAATATGTTCAGGTAGATCTCATCACATATCGATTCTTTCATTTATAATTTTTTGTTGACAACTGAATTCTGACAGTTTCAATATGTTAATAATGAAGGATTACTATCTGGCTTCTGCAAGGGAATTAATTAGGATTAATGGAACTACCAAAGCTCCTGTTATGAACTATGCAGCTGAGACATCTCTAGGTGTTATCACATTAAGGGCTTTTTCTATGACTGACAGGTTCTTTAATAGTTATCAGAAGCTCATCGACACGGATGCGAAGCTTTTCTTTCATTCTAATGCTGCTATGGAGTGGTTAGTCATAAGAGTTGAAGCACTCCAGAATTTGACATTGTTTACAGCAGCTCTTCTCCTTGTTTTGCTTCCTCAAGGCACCGTAAATCCAGGTATTTTCAAACCAGAACAAACCTTCGTCTTGAATTTGAATATCATATTTATAGGGACAATTGTTTCAGGTTTTGTGGGGCTCTCTTTATCCTATGCTTTGGGGCTTACCGCCACCCAAGTTTTTTTGACTCGATGGTTCTGCAACTTGGCTAACTACATCATTTCTGTTGAACGGATAAAGCAATTTATGCATATACCATCTGAGCCTCCAGCAATTATTGATGACAAAAGACCGCCACCTTCATGGCCCTCTAAAGGAAGGATAGACTTGGAAGATCTAAAGGTGAGTTTTATTTATTCTTTATATAGTGGCTTCAATTATATTTAAAACCAACATTTCTCCGATGATTGCTGCAGATAAGGTATCGTCCAAATGCCCCTCTAGTTATCAAAGGAATCACTTGCACTTTCAAAGAAGGAGCAAGAGTGGGAGTTGTTGGTAGAACTGGAAGTGGAAAGACTACACTCATCAGTGCCTTGTTTCGCCTTGTAGAACCTGCAAGTGGGAAGATTCTTATAGATGGGCTAGACATTTGCTCAATGGGTCTGAAGGATTTAAGATTGAAGCTCAGTATAATTCCTCAGGAAGCAACTCTTTTCCGAGGAACTGTTCGAACTAATTTGGACCCTCTAGGCCTTTATTCTGATGAAGAGATATGGAAAGTAAGAGAACATGTTCCTTGCCATTTTCCGTTCCGCGATTTTCATATACTGTATCTAGTACTAGAGGGCTCAACTTGTCACTATATAACCTCATCACACTGTCAATTGCAGGCGCTGGAGAAGTGCCAGCTAAAAGCTACAATCAGCAGTCTCCCTAACCATCTCGATTCGTCAGGTATGATACTTATTTCGTGAATCCTTGCATTATAATGGAATTCGATTTCTTATTCTTATATTTACATTTTGCATGGTCTTTTAACAGTGAGCGACGATGGTGATAATTGGAGTGCTGGTCAACGCCAGCTCTTCTGTCTTGGAAGAGTACTTCTCAAAAGGAACAAAATTCTTGTTCTAGATGAAGCAACTGCATCAATTGATTCTGCAACAGATGCTATTTTACAGAGGGTTATAAGGCAGGAGTTCAAAAACTGCACGGTTATAACAATAGCGCACAGAGTTCCTACAGTTGCAGATAGTGACATGGTCATGGTGCTATCTTATGGTATGTGTACACTTACATCCTCAGATACTTCTTCTTTTAAGAACTACAAGTGATTTTTATTTATGTTATTGTAGGAAACTTGATTGAATACGACGAACCTTCAAAACTCATGGAAAGTAATTCATATTTCTCTAAGCTTGTGGGTGAATACTGGTCTAGTTGCAGGAGCAGTTCTCTTCAAAGTCTTCAACACTACCAATGAAGGGTTGTAATGTGTATTCAACATCCTTTTGGCCATCTGGACATTTATAGGGAGATTGTTCTCCCCATAATAGCGGACATGCGAGTAACCGCATGCATCAAGATTAAATAGTTACGTTATTTCATAGAACTGTACAATTAACAACAAGTTGACACTATTTATCACATGCTTGTTTATACTAAATGGCTCAACGATCTTAGACGTGCTTTGATCGCGATGCAGGTCTCTTAATTTATGCTTCACGCCATTGCAGCATATTTAACATCCAATTGGTCAGAAAAACAAGAAAGAAAAAAGATAAAATTCGTTACATCCTTAAAGTGGCCCATATGATGCATTGGCACTGGTATGGTATGCAATCCGAAAATGCTAGAGACCAAGCTTTGGTGCTTCTATCAAAAACAAAAACAATCTTTTTTTTTTTTGCGAGTTTTGGGAAGATTAAAAATATGTATAGATATCACTCTTGCAAGATTTGGTTTTGGTATCAAGTGGAGAAGCTGGGTAAAGTGGTGCATTCCAAGTCCAAGGTTTATAGTTTTATTGAAGGGAGAAGCTACTTATTACTTAGAAGCCAAAAGGGAATTAGACAGGGAGACTCAATTTCTCCTCTTATTTATTTTAGTAGTTGAAATCCTTTCTCTTATGCTAAAGAAAGCTACTTCAGATGGCTTAATTACTGGTTTCAAAGTAGCTGAGAATGGAACCATAATAAGCCATTTACAATTTGCAGATGACCTTGTGGTGTTTCTGAAAGATGATGCAATGCAAGTTCAGAATTTAAAGCATATTTTGGTGGCTTTTGAGCTAATCTCTGGTTTGAAAGTAAATTTCAGGAAAAGCACCATTGTGGGTTTGGGCCAATTGCATAATGGGGAAGAATGTGCATAAGTGTTTGGTTGCTCAAGTTCTCAATTACCAATGAATTACTTAGGGATTCTTATTAGCAATAAGTCCAAAAGCAAACTAGTTTGGAATGATATCATTCTTAAGTTGCAGAAAAAATTAGTAGCTTGGAAAAAGACTTATTTGTCAAAAGGCCAAAGATTAATAATGATCTAGAGTGTTCTAGCTAGCCTGCTAGTTTACTATTTGTCAATGTTCAAAATGCCAGTTTCAGTTGTTCATGAAATGGAAAAAATTATGAGAATGTTCTTATGGGGTTCAACTACTTCTGTGAAGAAGAAAAGTTGGGTGGCTTGGAAAAATGTAAACCTACCAAAGTGCAGGGGAGGTGTTGGAATCAAAAAATTGTAGCTTGTTAATATGGCTTTACATGCTAAGTGGATTTGGAGATATGTCTCAAAAAGAACAGCTCTTTGGAGAAGAATTATCAATCAAAAATTTGGAGGACAGGTGAAGGCTTTATTCCCTAATCATACAAATAAGTCATTTTTCCATAGCCTTTGGGAAGGAATACTTAAAAGCAAGAAATTTTGTTAAAGATGGCACAAGTATTTCAGTGAGGAATGGTAATTATATTCAATTCTGGGAGGATGTTTGGATAGGTGAAAGATCTCTTAGAAGTGTTTTTACTAACTTATTCAAACTTTCAAGAAGAAAAGCATCTTTGGTTAAAGATATGATAACTGTTGATGGGGCTTGGGATTTTCAGTTCAAAAGAGATTTGAATGATCATGAAATTTTGGAAGTGGCAAACCTTCTGCAACTTATTAGTGAACCTCCGGTGAATGTAAATGATGATGTTAGGAGTTGGAGATATGGAGATACTTTCACTGTCGCAAATGCTTATACATCTTTAGAAGATGGAGGTTTGTTGAGGTTTCCAAACAAGCAATTATGGAAATCTAAAGTTCCATTAAAAGTGTCGTTCTTTGTGTGGACTTTATGTTACAAGAGGGCACCTACTTTAGATACTCTTTTTAGAGCTGGTTTGGTTTGGGATGAAAATTTCCTCATGTGTCACCAGTTTGCTGAAACAAATGATAATCTGTTTCTTCACTGCAAAACAACTTATGCCATTTGGTCTTATTTCATTGCAAGCTTTGGAGTTAACTAGGCTTTGGATAGTGATGTGAAGATGAATTTATGGGAATGGGGAGTAAAGAAGAAGTCTGGAAGGTTAATAAAAATATGGAGATTATTACCCTTTGCTATTTGGTGGACTTTATGGAGGGAGCGCAATAACATGCTGTATAACAATCACTCTAGAAATTCAGTACAACTGATAACGGCAGTAAAATGCTTGTTGTTTTCTTGGACTTTGAATATTTTCAAAAAAATTCACTTTCAACTCTCATTTGTAATTGGGATGCAGTTCTCCATTGATCCTCTGTAACTCTCTTGTCAATGTTTTAGTGACTTGAGTTTCTTTCTATAAATTTTTCCCTTTTCAGTCAAAATAAAATAAAATAGTGATGATAAAAATTTCGATGGCATAGAAAGGGAAATCTCTACATGCTAGCGAGGTGATGTAAGCTAATAGCATTTTTGGATACAAATCTGCTTCTGACTTCTGTTTCACAAAAAGTCGAGGTCGGAAGCAAAACTATTTTGCTTCACAAAAAGTTAACTTTTCGACTTCTAAAAGTTGTTTTGAAGTTTGATAGCCAAACTGACTTCTGACTTAGGTTACTTCTAATATGCCATCCAAACGGACTATAAGGGTAAGCGGTGTAAGTGCTTCTGCCAACTTTCTTTTTGAAAGGAAAACAAAGATTTATTGAAAATATTACTGGCTTAAAACAAGTTTTTCTCTTAGGTTGGGTCTAACCATCTCCAGCATCCAAGATTAACCACTGTAGAAGTGTCGTTAATTCCACTAAAGTTGTCCTGATTCCCAGAGAGTACTACGTGTGGCTTGGATCCAAGATGGAAGTAACCCCGGCACGCGGTTTGAAACAGCATGTACAAAAAGCATGAAATGCGGTTCCTAAACGCGTACCAATGAATATTCTAGGGAAATATTCTTCTACATGCAGTTCCTATCAGCGTGGCACGGAGGTACAAACAGCGTAATTTACGTACGCTGGTTCAACATGCGTGCCGGATATATATTTGTTTGAACTCTTTTTTGTACACCTAGTTTACACTCTTATGTTATACGATAAGTTATTTGCGTTTACTTTATATCAAAGTGAGCTTTGGTTAAACATACACCACTATGAATGAATTGATATTAACCTAAGGTATACATGGATTGAATCAATAAAGACCTCAAAATAATAATTTAATCCTAGACTTAGATAAAATTCGGCGAAATCAAGGCAATACATATTACGTAGCCTGGGCATTTAAACCATTATCTGACCATAATGGACGAGTTTTGTCTCGAGAGGGTTTACATAGAGGTATTCCCACAAAACCATTAATATCATGTTGTTGATGTTGTTGTTTTAATCTTTCGCTCCATCTTGAGGAGGATTTGGTGATGGTTGTATCGTGTTAAGTTCCGGGATGTTAACCTTCATGATTAGGTTGCATTGATAAAACATGAATTCTTTTCCTGTATCCCTGGCATATTTCCCATTTGCATATCGCTCCTACACCCAAAAAAAAGTCGTAAGTTGGTAAGTGTTTTTTTTTTTGAAGAATAAAACCAAGTGGTTTGAGTAAAACGGTGAACTGCTTACAAGCCTCTCAACTGTCCATAGTGGAGATCGGTTATGGGAAATATAATTTTTTTTTCTGGTAACGAACGAAAACCCTGACCCCCTTTTTTATTACTCCGAGCCTAACCTTTATAGCAAAAGTTGTTCTTTGATGAATATTTGTGAACTGTTGTGTGTAATTTTCGAATACGCGGTTCCAAACCGTATTAGCCGGAACCCTGTGATGGTCAACCTCGGGAAGGGTAACAACACTTACCCACACATTTGTGATTGCAACATCCTCTTCGACGGTATACCTAGCCATTCTTCGTGTGTTGTAGTTGCCGGATAAAATGGACAAGAAGAATCAATATTCGGGGAGAAGATGTAACCATATGGTTTAGAATATCTTATGTTTTGCACTATTATTTAGCCTGGCGAAGAAGTGATTTTATAGAGCACCTTATGTAGTAGTTCTTTCATGTAGCGATGATGTATAAGGCTTATCTTGTATTGCAAGTGGGTTGAGAAACCCGATAAAAACCACCCACATGTCGAACACTTTAAATATTTTCCCTTTAATTTATCCTACCCAGTTTACCTTATCTGAATAATTAATTCAGGATAAAATAATAGGGATATTTAAATGATGACTGCTTTGTTTATCCCCAATTTTTTTTGTTGAATACAACATCTAGTAGGAATAAAATCGCTTTGAAACATAATATAATTTACTTCATTAGTTTGAAATTATTACACGTACGGCGAAACGATATAAAAGTTCAACGATAGTAAATGAGCAACAAGCATTTAAACCGGTCGGTGTCCCCATCGGCCGAGTGGTCTCTAGGGATGGTTTACAAGAGGTATACCCACAAAACCAATAAGAACGGTGATGCTACATTACCCCATGCGCCTTGCTATTATCAACGGGTTAAAGTTATCCACGGCGTCCCTCAATAGAAGGTAGCATTCATAAAACTCAAATTTAATATTATTTTATTTTCGGAACCGTACTTTTGTCATCCATTCCTATATGCAGAGGAAGATATAACCATTAATTATGTCCTCAAAACTAATGTTTTACAAAAAAGGAACGAAAGAAAAATATACTTACAATATTATTTGGAATAGAACTACATGTGAGTCTTCTGAGCAGCTTGGCTTGAATGATAGCATACATCCGAACATGTCTCACTATTATTCTAACATGATTCCTTACATCAATTGTTGTTCTTTGCTTAGGATTCCTAAAGTTTGTTACAAAATGGTTATGTACGGATGGCCAAAAGGTATCTTCATCCGTTTCAACTCTTTCTATAAATAGAACTGACCTTAATGTGATCCATGACGCTATAAATGCTTTTTCCTCCTCAGGGGTTGATGTATGATCCATATTACAGAATTTAAATAAAATATTAGAAGTAGTGATCAAATATGATGTTAAGACTTGTGGTGTGTAATTATCTTTATGAAGGACTCATTTTATAGGATATTAAGGGATGAGTCCTCCCTCCGACACAGTGTAAATTAATAATTGTGTTAACCGAACAGTGTGATAGTGTTCTAGACAAGGGTTTCAAAATTTCAGACCGGATGTGATAATTCAAGATGGTAGGGGGTATCGGTCATAGGTGTTTCCCCATCATCCAAGGGGTGTTTAAAACAGTAAAGGGTGTTTATGAACAGTAAGGGGCGGGTTTAAAAATGTGTTCCAACCAATTCGTAAGTTGGAACCAATAAATGGCAGGGTTACCCCAAGGTATTTCACACTTCGAATTTAGTCCTTTCCTCTAGGCCCTTAGATCATAAGATATAAAGTGAGTTAGGTTTTTGAATTATTAGCTACGATGTACTAAGATGTTTATAATAAAACTCATCATTATAATACTTGTTTGTTACATCATTACAAGAACAAGAAAAACACAATACGTAAGACCGCATTTAACATCATAAATATATTTTAACCAAACTAAAACAGACAATAAAACATAAAAACCCAATGGTTCATCCCACTCCAGCTTCATTGATGTGTAGCATATCGAGATCTATTATGGTGCGCGCCTATTCAGCCTACTCGGATTGTACTCGTCGAATGCGTCCTTCATAATGAGGTAGCATTCGTAAAATCTAAAGGGGGTTGTTTTTTTCAAGGAAATATGCTTTGGTCATTATTTCCTGCATGAAGTTAACAAATAATCAAACGATATAGAGAATTTGTTAAAAACCATTATTTTATAACTCTAAGCACTTACAATATCCATATCCCATGTAATGAGTCCTAGTGGAACGCATATAATTAGTCTCCCTTGGAGTCTCACATACAATTTTACGTCTCTTTTTATACTCCCAACCCTGATTCTAATGTCTTGCTTCGATCTACGATTTGGATTCGAAAATATTTCTTCAAACTTGCTATGGACCTGATGCCATGTGTTTCGGGATGGTCTATCCACACCTTCTGGGATCAGAGCTTTCAATACAGCAACCCATGCAGCGACAATTGCAACATCCTCCTCAACGGTGAATTTAACATTCATTTGGAATTTTTTTTGTAAAATAAATTCATAAACTATTAAATTAGATGTTCAAGAATGTGTATTCCATTTTGGTTCAGGGGAGTCTATTTATAGGAATAAAAAAAAACTGTGTTGTACTATGAGTCACTTATCACGGACGAGCAACCTCATTCAAGATTAGGGTCATCGACCTGTCATTCGCAATAGGATCTCTTTGTCCATATCATATTAAATTATTATTTATAATAGGTGGACCACACTTTATCAGTAGAATTAATCCAATTGACCACTGTTTCGAATACATACATGCTAGAGGACCAACACAAACCCAAAATACATAAATATTATAAAAAGACAACGTCATTGTCATCTCAAACGTGATTACACTTAGCCCGTGCATAAATCCTTTCAACCACTAGGAGACCCTACTGGACGAGTTTGGTCTCGTGAGGGTTTACAGAGAGGTATACCCACAAAACCTGTAGAGATGGTGGTGATGTCTTAAGCTTCAGTTCCATTTTATGGATTGCCCTGAAACGGAGGAGGAGGAAAGAACTCAGGGATCAAATTCCCTACCAAATTGCATCTTAAGAATTTCGAAAACCCCTCCATGTGTCCATATTTTTCCTTCCTCTTCATATGCAACTTTCCCTAGACAATACTGGGTGAAAATCATATGTGGTGTTAGTTTACTGATAGTGTCTAAAAGAATGTAAATAATTATTTTTTTTAAAAACTTACAGCCTCAGCAACGTTATAACCCCCAGTAGCCATACCACGGAAACGCTCTCTCACATGACTTACATATCTATTAACATCTTTTTTCAAGTTTGAAATCCGGCACTGTATTGACTTGGCGCTTCTTGCAGTGTCGTTGCCAAATACTGCTCTATATGCCCCTAGTATTCGGTCCCAAAAAACTCTCCCCTCTATCTCTCTGGCGATCAAACGGTCATTAGCAAGAGCACAAAAAGCACGAATTAACGTGACATCCTCTTCGTGTGAAAATGCAGGCATATTGTGGTATGTAAAAGCTGAAAAAATTGGTATGCTAGAAAAACAAGGGAGATAACAAAACTAAGAGTAGGTTTGTGTGTTTTCAGTTAGGCTTAATTTCCATACTACTTATAGAAGGTCTCTTATGTGTTTGGTGACAATACTTTTTATCAAGCATAGGTGGCAAAGAAACCCCTGCTTAATCCAAAGGACAATCACTGCTCAAAAACACCCTAAACGTTTCTCAAAGGATGGTTACTATTTTCCAGACAAACATATGTGGGTTCAATAGTCAAAGAAGGTGGTTGATTGAATCACGTGGTTAGGGATATCAAATAAAGAAAAAGGAAAGATCCAAAATTATGAAGATTCGTAACAAGATATGTGGGTACAATACTCCAATAACTATCTTTGGAAAAAAAAAGAAAAAAACAAACAATATCATTGTTAATAATGCATGTAAAAATACAAGGAAAATATGTCCTTTTCACATGACACATCAACATTGATTAACCAACAATATTACTTTCTCACTGTTACCACACATATTCATAAATTTAAAACAAAGCCTGGGGAAAAAAAAAACTTTAATATTATAAATCCATGTCATTGTCGTCTGACCCGCGATTACACTTAGCCCGTGTAACAAGCCTTTCAACCACTAGGCGACCCTACTGGACGATTTTAGTCTCGTGAGGGTTTACAGAGAGGTATACCCACAAAATCGGTAGATGGATGTGCTGATGTTTTTATATCTCGCCTTCGACTTGAGGAGGAGGGATATTTGCTGGTTATACAAAGATCTCTGGATCATACACCAATGGAAAGTGTAATTTCATCATATCATAGACCGTATCATGTCTCAATATTTTCTCAAAAGGTCCATCTTCTTCATAATCCATTCTACCTTGTTGGTAGTGAATTCAAATTTATAACATGTGTTAATACCATGTTTTCACTAACAGAAACAAATTTATAATGATTTTAAATTTAACTTACCGCGCGTTCATTGTCCCATCCGGCCGGCATGTTCATAAAATAACGCCTAACGAAACGTACATATCTTCTAACTTCTCTAACCAACATCCTAACCCTCTGATGCAATGAATGGTTGCTCCTTACCGTCTCACCTTGCCATGTGGTTCTGTATTCTACTCGCACCCGATCCCAAAAGACAACGTTGTCTTGGTCGTTGCCAAATATTGGATCTAATCTAACGGAACACCATGCACCAATAAGAGCAACATCCTCATTGCAAGAAAATCTATACATTCTTTAGGAAACTGTTACCTGATAAGACAAATATTATACTTTAGCAGGAGATAAAAAAGAAGGTTTGTTGGTGCGTTTAATTTTAGATGAATGAAACTGTATTCATATAGTTCCCACTAATTGGCCTTTGGGGAAAATTATGGTCACGTATGGGACGTCTAGGAGGTCACATTGGGGTCGCTTATATTCAATTATTTTCACTCCATGGTAGTCCGTAAACGTAGGAGTAGATAAAAAAAAAAATCCACCACCTAACAAAATAACCAACAAGTACGGTTCGACACACCCCTAATTTATTATAATTATTTTTGTATTCTCAAAGACATTGACACAAATACAAAACAAAAAAAGAAGGTACATGATAAAATCTAAATGGATGTCATTGTCTCCTGACCCGCAATTACACTTAGCTCTTGTAACAAGCCTTTGAATCCTTAGGTGACCCTACTGGACGAGTTTAGTCTCGTGATATCGTCACGATGTACGACGGGCTAACAATTCTGGGTCCATATAGGAAAAGTGATGCCTCATGCCGAGGTAGGAATTGTGATACATAAAATCTTTTTCCCTTCCTTTGGAGGTACAACTGTCGCGCATTTGTATCTTGCAGTACACAAACATATATCTAGGATTATTGTTTGAAGGAAACCAAGTAATTCAAGCGCATGTATGCATTAACATCGGGAAACCTACAACCATTTGTTCGGACCACCCTTCAGGAACATTATGATATATTGGTATCTGGATTGCAACAAAGAAATTCACCTCCTTCTTTATGGTGAAGAGACATGATTGTAAAGATTTCCAGGTACGAAGGTTGTGATTGCCAATTATATCGGTAAACTCCTGCGCAACAGACATCCAAAACTCCATACATTTCTCATATGTTAATACGTATGGATTATTAGATACGTTACAGTAAGCATGTGTTAGAGCTTCATCTTCTTGTGATGTGTACTGGGTTGCCATCGCTTGCTAGATACAAGTTGGGTTAACCTACCAAATATAACAATGAAAGTATAAATGTTATATCCCAAAGAAAATTTGTAATATGTATTGCCAATATTTTTTACTGGTTCCAATGGAGGGTATTTATAAACTGAATTGGACACATCCAACACAAATGTATTAAGTGGTATTCTTATGCCGAATAAAAATCCCACACTAAAAATCACTATTCTCGAGACGTACGGTTTTCAATAAATAGTAAGGGTCGCTAGCTACACAGTTAGGCTACATACTCAACAATAAATGACTTTTGGAAAAAGATTGGGTTAATCCTAAATAAGGGTGGTTTGTTCATAGTCGATGGTGTTTTTCATTGGTTGTGGAATTTCCAAATCTCTAAGTGACTTTTATTTAGGGTATAAGTTGATTACATCGAATAACTTATTACTCATACCAATATCTTTCGTAATAAATGTTATCATGTAACCCCATGTGTTTGGTTTTACCACGTAACTGGTATTTTTGTCAGACTTTTGATATCCTGGGAAGATGCAATTTTTTATCAATGCAATGTTTGGGTTTTCGATAAATAGTAAGGGGCGCTGGAAAAACAGTAAGGGTCACTAGTCAACAGTTATCGAATTTTGAAAAAATATTGGTTGATTTGAATAAGGGTGGTTTGTTAATATTTGTGGGTGGTAAACTATCATGTATGTATTATTATCCCTAGATCTATTTCCACCTTGAATTGTCATGATTTGTGATGCATTATTCAGAGTGATCCAATCATCTGCAGAGTTTTCTTGTGTTTTCAGCACTCGTTTTTGACAACACATATACATATTGAATTAACACAACCAAGGGTCATTCAAATATATTTTCAAGCACGAGATTGGTCTTTCCTTGTCATCCAAGAGGTGTTTAAAACAGTAAAGGGAGATTATGAACATGATAAGTTATTTGTCATTATGAAGGGATGTCGGTGAAAAGTTACTAGGGTGTGTAAAGAGTATTTATCTTAGAAGTGAATTGGATGTGTTTTAAAACTTTTCACGCCGATTATTATTTTGAATCATATAAATATCGAGGTTTATTGATCTCCAAACAACAAACACCTATTTTGATACACCTTGCAAAACTTGTCACGGATTTCAACACCTCTCATAACTCTTTGTACGAACACAACAATGGAATCTTTTGATTCAATTAAATATTTGCAAATCACCAAAACATGGTACAAAGAATCTCGAGTAGTAGATCTCTCTCCTGTAATGCCTGAACCAGAAACATTTTCGGAAAACATATACAACCAATATAGGAGAGATTATGAGAATCCAAAGAAAAGAAGTATTCGAAAAATTCATGATAGGTACCAGATTATGAAAAAAGACATTGGCGATTTTATAGATATTCAACACCGGCTCACCCGCCACGGCCGTATTACCATGCCATCCCAACAATTTGTAAGTATTTTATAATTTCTTTCGTCCAAAGCTAAACTGATTGATTTTAAATTACAACAATAATTTTATGTCCTTGTGATGTTATAACACGACCTCATTAAAGCGGTTTATTTAGAGGGGAAAGGTGAAGATTCACATACGATGACTGCTATTATTTCATGGAATCCAAAATCCCATAGTGTGAAATGCTGGAGCATTCAACTTGAGACATCCGGCGAAGACTTAAACCATGATTTATGTTAGTGTGGATTTTTTGGGTAAATATGTTATCAACCCTCATGAGTTTTTTGTTTAATTATGTTTTTAATCATGTTTTTCTAATTATATTTATGTAATGAACTACGATGTTTAAAATAAAAGTTGTCATTCAAAAAGTAGTCAGTTACATCATTGCAATAAGTAAGAAAACACATTACATCATAATCATTACCTCTGCTCCCAATTTGGAACTAACATAGTTAACCACACATAACATTATAAACGTCTCACGAAAACAAGATTCGATTTTATATGCGAGTACCAAAAAAATAATTGGCCACGAAATGTTTGAAAGGATGCCCTAGTCCCACTTCATACATGGTCATCGCCCGAGCATGATTACCATTTGAAAGCACTCGATACTGCCTAAAACGACCAAAAATCCTTTTCAGCATGCTAACGCGATGTTGGATACGTTGGGCAGAATACCAAATGCTACCATTCCCCATTTAAATCAAAAAGTCTTCCCTAACTCGAAACCAAAACGCCCTGCTCGTTGGAAGATTTTCTGTATTATGATCCATATCTGCAAACTTACAATAACTAATGACCAGAGCGTTATCTTCATCCATTGAAAAGCGTGGCATCGTGAGTGATTAATATGGTGGAAACAAAATAAGAAACTTCAAAAGATATTGGATTGTGCGGTGTTTTTCCGAAATTTATTCTAAAATTCTTCGATTGGTTTAATTGTAATTTATAATCGGAAGGAATAAATTAATAATTTTGAGATTTTGCCACCGTGAGTTGTCATCATTTGTCGTGCATTATTTTGAGTAATCATGTCATCTTATGTATCGTGAATCTTTGGTGTGAAGATAGATAGGGTTCTTAGGTAATAGTAAGTGACCTTTGAAAGTTGCGTCGGCTATTTGTGTCCAGTGAATGCCCCAAAAAAGATAATGGTGTTAGTACCACAATGATTTTTTTTAGAGAGTACTATCTTTGTTTACATCTGCCCCCTACTAGGCCAAAAACGTCAAAAAACTTTTTATCAAAGGCCATCCCTGTTCATAAACATCCATGTCGGTGCTAATACATACTATAAAAATGTTAGTAAGGTTACAAGAAAATATCCACATATTAGATAAGATTTGTTCAAACAAAAAAACCCGAATCAGGCAAAATAATTCAAAAATTAGTTCTAGTCGTAAAGGAAAATAAATAGTTTGTGTTGAAACTAGAGAAATATGTCCATTGTGTTTCAATGATAACCATAGCTTACTTAAGTTCCCGTGGATGTACTCAAAGTGTCCGCATAAAAATTGTACTGGCATTAAGATGGTAATGGAGTCGCCTAGCGAGAAGATACGGTATTTGAGGTGTATGTACGAAAACTATTGTGAACAACCCTAACTATTGGTAGATGCAATGACGGCCGAGGAAGACAAAATGATCGATGAACTTTGCAAAAAGTTGAAGAAAAAGGGAAAAATTAAGATCGAAAACCAAAAGATTGCTTCTTGCTCGACCCCTGACTGCAGATTTTTTATGAAACTCCACCGATCAAAAGATGATAGCACCTTTGGAAACAATTATGGAAATGTCCAGAATGTAAATCGGTGGAATGGACCGAATAGGATTTGTTATGGTAGGGATGAAGCCGAGTGAGGTTGGTGATGTAAGTTGTGGTAATTTTTTTTATCGTATGATTAAGTTTGGCGAACAGCGGTTTATCTTATTAAGTGTGATAGTGTGTTTAGTGTGCTTGTATGCTTCTGTTTTAATGTGTTGAATTTAAATTTCTTCGATGTAACAAAGAACTATAAAAATGACTAGTTTTATTATAAACCTCTTACTACATCATAGATAATAATTAAAATACCTAACTCACTTTCGTAGGAATCACGATTACACTTAGCACGTGCAACAAGCCTTTAAACCCTTAGGTGACCCTAACGGACGAGTTCAGTCTCGTGAGGGCTTTCATTGAGGTACACCCACAAAACCTTTACATTATACTACTAACACACTGGGGAAAAAAATAAAAAAAATTACAACAAAGTAGTTTGCTATTATATGCGAGTACCAAATAATCCGTTCACAACGAAATGTGTAAAATGATGTGGTTGTTCTGCTTCATACATCGTCATTTCCGTTGCACGATTACTGTTTGGAAGAACAAGGTATTGCCTGAAACGACTACAATACCTCTTGAGTGTGGTTATGCATTGTTGGACACTTTTTGTGGAATACGCATTTCCACCGTTCCCTAATTGAATACAAAAATCTACAAGAATATGAGACCAAAAATGTATTCCCATTTCATGGTTTTCAGAAATTTCTAACAAATCAAATACCCTACAATAACTTATTACCAGGGCGTTATCTTCCTCCATTGAAAATCGAGTCATCGCCCGTGTATATTATTGTAGGAATAAAATGTGAAACTAATAGATTTTTGGATTTAAGATTTGCATATGGTGGTTCGGTTTATATTGGATTTGTTAGCTTTAGTTTTTGTAAAAGTGACCCATTTCGATTTTTTTAAATTAAATGAAACAAAATGATACGAAACTAACAAAATTGGTGGGCCTCAAGTGTAATGGGAAAATAAAAAATATTTTTAAAAAACTGAATCCCAAGTAACGGACCACATACAAAGCTACAATAGAAGAAAACACACAAAACAAAGGACGTCTATCAATAATATAGATACTCACGCAATACTCAAATAAAACACGACAATATTAAACTTATTGCCCCCACCTCCTTCTTTTGGTTGGATCACAGTTCATAAAATCTACAGGGTTTTTGAACTAGAACGGTACTAGACTACCACAATGATTTAATTTTGAAGAGCAATAATATAAATTTCTTTATTGTTTACTGCGAGCTTCAAATATCAAAGCGGCTTCAAAATGATAAAGCGGATTCATAACTAAAGTAGCTTTAATGCTATAAAGTTTATTTGGAATACTCATCATATTTTTAAATTAAATCAGTCCCCAATTTTGTCGTATTGACAACCAATATTCAAAGAACGAGACATGGAAAACAAAATAGTTGAAGGCCCAATACTTTATTTAGGATAAAGACATTTTTTTTAAATTGAATTAACTACATTATTTTTGGAATACTACACAGCTATAAAAGATGATCGAGACGTTGGAACCCGGAAAAAACAGAGAGCCAATACTTTATTAGGGAAAATGATAACACTATAAGTTTGTTGTTTTGCAAAATCAATAAAGCATGTCTGCATTATTGGTTACAATACTGTGCTGGATACCCTGCAAACACTATTAAAGGAATCAGAGTGAACGCAAGTTGGGAAGAAATGAGTGTCCCTTACCACACAAAATAATCACTTACACCCCTACTACAAGATGTATCACAACAAAATTATAAATAAACAGAAATGTCCAAATACGTCTAGCCAACACCACACTAAAGATGACTAAGAAAATTCCAAATATAATAAAGTTTTTCTTTAACGTACACAAAATATTTTTGTCATTTGATTCGTCCCGCAAAATTATAAAGTCCCGTAAATATCACCTTACTTCACAGCTCTAAAAGCATAATGATCTTTTGAAAATAGGATAAACGGTATTCCCACTAAAAGTAACGGGGAACATGTCAGAAGCGTAGGGGACGCCTAAGTGGTCATGTAGGGGCGGCAAATGATGTACTTTGGGGAGATTTAAATAATGTCTCATATATCATTGTCTAACACAAGTGAATAGTTGTGTACCTCTCTTTAATTTTCTTATAAAACCCAAAAACTAGTTGACAATGAGATTCACAATTGGTTCAGATCAGCAATAGCCAAACAAAATTGGTTTTTTCTTTACAAAATTACTAATCATCCACAAATGGCCGACGCCGACCCATGGGAAGGTTTTGATGAAGACGAGCTTGCGGCGGTGTTAGATAGTTACTCGCACGTCACCCAGCAAAGTTCAATGGAGTGTTCAACAAACACAAGGTTTAAGATGCCTAACATATCAAACCCATATGATAACCGCAATAAATCGGTTGTCGTTGACCTCACCCCATGTCCAGTAGTAAAACAATCAAAGCATTTAATCCCTAACTCACGTGGTGCCTCGAGTAGCCGAAAATTCATTCCAGGCCCGGACGGAGAGCTTCAAAAGTAACAAGATCTCAGAAATCGAAGGATAGTAACGGGAGAGGAAGATGTATCTACACAAGTCCTCCAACGATTATTTGCGGATGAAAGTAAGGTGTTAACGATCTACATTTCCAGACCAAACCTTGGTTCTTTGCACAACAATATTACGCATAGCGGAGAACCGCTTTGGGATCTGTTAAACCAATAAACCAAAGAATCGAAAGGTTGTTGTACTAGTTGAGGAGCAAAGGAAATATCTCGATGACTAAACTTTGAAAGTAAAGGTGATTTGTCCACTCAGTAAATGATAATAAATTTTGTGATCAATTATTGAAACACATTACTCATTATTGATATTTTCTAAAAAATTGCAGGATCCGAGTGGAAAAATGCCAGCAAATGTCCATCGCAAGGTGGTTGAACATCCTGACTATGGAAAGCATATAAGGGTGGGAGCAGTATTAGTTTTGAAAAAAGTGATGATATTTTGTCCAACGAAGAAAAACTTTACGCTCCCCAATATTGAAAAGGTATGTTCAAAAAATAAGTAATCAGACGTGATTTTATAAACCTTTATGTTCAACAGGTCATCCCTTCTACTGTAGTTGTGACGGGTCGTCGACAAATATGAGACTGAATAGGTTACCGACCAAATCCGTTTTAATTTCAAACACTGTTGTTAAAGACGTTTTAATTGTACTGTTGTTTAAGTATCTGAATAAATTGAACTTATTTATGCATCATTGTTACTCAGTTGTACTGCAAATTGATATTAATGCGATATTATTCACTAAAACATAAAAAGTCACTAGAAACATTACTTCGTTTGAAAAAAACCATACAACCACACTAAACTTCATAAAAAAACTTTAAATCACTCTCAAACCACGGATACTTAATTAATATTCTCTGGATCGTACTGTGTATGATGCGCCTTGAGAATATGGAAAACGACATCATGTCTTCATCTTTTTCCACCGGTTTCTCTGTCTTCGTACTTTAGGTGACCTTCGCAGTACTGCAGCCAATTTCATAAATAAAGTAAAGAAAAAAAAATTAAAAAAATTCATACAATATCAGAACTTATTATTCATAAATACTCACTGCATCTTCATGGTTCCATCTGGCCAGCATGTTTATAAAGTATGGTTTAATGCAGCCCACATATCTCAAAACATCTTTTTGTAAGTTGTAAACTCTGCGTTGTAACGCCGAAACATATCTATCAGTCTCCCTCCCCCATCCGATCTAGTTCGGTATTCAGTTTTAACAAAGGACCATAATTCAATATTGTTATATAAATTGTTCCTTTAGGTTCCCTGCTAACCAAATAGTAAGCAACGATGAGAGATGCATCCTCATCTCGTGTAAATTTTGCCATTTTTTGTAACAACAACTTACAAAAAATAGAAAGTTAGCTTACCAATACAGGAAACTAATATTTAAAGTCTGGCGGATTGGTGTTTCAGTTATGTTTTGTATGTATTTTGACATCAACGTTTGGTTTTATATGCAGTCTAAAAAAATAAATAAAACCCATCCGTTGTAGGCACACTTCAAAAATTATAAAGTTTCCAACGATACACACCATCCGATCCTGCCAACCGTTGGTCATTTAACGGTTCAAAGACAAACGTTGTTTGAAACCCCGTGCCGCGCTGTTAATTAGAAATTGCGTTGCATGTTGTTTCGAACCTCGTGCATATTCACAGCCTTTTGATCACTAACGGAATAATCGATCCAGTGGTTTCTATTAACAGACCGTTAAACAATCGCAACGTTCTTATTTTACGGACCCTATAAATACATTTTGGTTTCAGCCACACCAAAAACATTTTAAGCTCCCATCAATACTTCCACATTTCTATCTCTCGCTCCAATAATCCTCCTCCTTTATCATACATGACAAAATTTACTAAAAATGACCCGGTTACAGGTAGGGAACAATAGTCTAGAGAATTTTGGCCTCGTATTGTAGCTGAATACAACACACGATGGGAGGGAGACAACACCAGAACTCTAAAGTCCCTCCAAACAAGGGTAGAAACTTTCAAAAAAGAGGTCAAAAGGTATGTTGGTCATGTTAGACAACTTTTCAGGGCTAACACAAGTGGAAGCAACCCGAAAAATATGGTGAGTTTGATAACATTAATTATGCGATCTATAATATTTTGGCCCGATGCACCACTAATACACTTTTGTTAAATTTATTGCAGTACCGGGATGGAGAGGTACTGTACGAGGAAGATCCGATTGATCCCAAACGTTGGAGACATGAGAAGGTTTTTGAAATTTTGAAGCTTCACTTTCCCAAGGAATATGATCCGTCGATCTTAGTTCCTCAAACTTCAACCCAAGCCTCCCAACAAAGCCAACCTATGAGCGACATGGAGAATAATGATAAAACTAATGATGATTCACAAACCACCGCCGGTGAATCCTCAGACCAGGGTAGAAGAAATGCATTTTCTCCGGACCGAGGTCCTAGACGTGGCCCAAGTAGGGACAAGTAAAAACAAACTAGACTGGAAGAGAGAAGATTCACTGAGGGAGTAAACCAGATATTAGAATATTTCCAACAAAGGGATGGACAAAGGTTAGCATGGGACCAACAAAAAGCTCAGGAAAGGATGAATTTTATTTGAACAGACGATGGTGGTCCATCTATTAGAAATTTAGCGGCGATCAACGAGTTGATAGCAGCGAACACCTAGCGTGTGACTGACATGGAGATAATGAAAATTAATCTGGGATAAATAACCGACGACATGCAAAGGGAGTATTTCATGAATTTGAAAAATGACATTATGCATCGACAGGGGTCAAGTCGTTGTTATACCTAATGTCGGACACTGGGTTGCATTCAATTCTTGATATGAATTTTAGTATTTAGTTAATCGTGTCTCATTATGTAATTTGGTTTTATTTTACCTCGTTGTAGTATTTAATTTCCCCTCTTGAATTAATTTCCAATGTAGCAGTTACTTAGTATGTTGTACTCCTTAATGTTCTTTAAACTTCCAATTTGAATGAAACCACTTTAAACCTAGTTGCATTTGAAATAATACAATATTTTTTATTAGAATTCCATTACAAGCATATAATCATTCCACATTATATGCGGGCACAACATCCTTTAGGAGCTCATACAGATCGTCATACATGAAAGGCCTTTTTGACTCCGCTCGAAAATCGATCATGGCTCTTGTTTTCTGTAAAAGTTAGTAAAATATAAATAAAATTATTCGGCATTCGTATTTATAATAACAGTCTTAAAACTCGATATTTATGGAAGGATATGTTTACTAACACGAGCCTCATATGATAGAGTGGGTTGGCTTATGTTTACATGAAGCATACATGCAACAAAAGCATCAACATCCGTCGTTATCAGACCAAATATATTTTTTAGCGCGGCTTTAGTTCTGTTGTTGTTGTTTCCGGTAAGATCTTCAAAGTTTTGAAAAACACGGTTGTTTGTGGGAGAAAACTACTTCTGCCGGTTTAGGTAATTTTGGGTGTGTGTGGATGAAAAGTGAGTTTAAACCATCAAAAAATGTGCTGCACGATGAGCACTTTGATTCGAGAGATAATCTATACAATTATGTCCTAAACCGAAGACACGGCCGTTCCAGATTTGTTTCGGTCACAGGTGAAGGATGTGAGGTTGATCTTAGGGAGGGAAGCGAAGAAGGTGTTGAGAGTATGAAGATGAAGGCTATTTGATGACTTGTTAACAGAAGGTTGAGCAGGCGAGAAAATGTTGCAGGCAGGCTCTGGGTGCTGAATACGATGGTATCAACACTTGGTGTTCTGTGTTGTTCGAACTTCTGTCCTGGAAATAGGGAGGAGAACCTATTTATACAAGTGACAAGCCTTCATTACGTCTATCGTGGGAAAGTGGAGTGATGGAGGAAGTGGAGTTGTGTGTTAGTGCCACACGGTTGCTTGCCCACTTCTCCTATCATCGCTAACCGCCCATGTTTCCCTGACACGATCTTGTGATGGCGTGTTGCATACTGCACGCTGTAAACCGCCAGACCAATACCCCAGTTTGTATCCCCCAGTTGTGACGTGATTAATGTCTCGAGTGTGTGGATCGCGGGACCCACATGAAATAGTGCAGGGTGAACCGTGAACTTGGTATAACATCGCATACATCCATCTTCAGGTGACCGTTTGGAGGCTGTATAGACAAGCCATGCCTTGGTCGGTTACCCTGTGAAGAAGAGTGACGGATGGTGATCATGGTGATACCTTGTTTGCTGGTTGATTCATATCCTAAGTCATTCGTCCAAGCTTGCAAAGTTGGATGGACGAGATGGTTTGCAACCCTACCTGCGATCGTTGGATGAGAGGCGCGCATGTTGCCTCTTTCAACCCAAACGTTTGCATGCTAGGAGAGTTCCAATGGAGGAACCGATCAGCCCTGCATGGAGGCGGTACAATGGTGTTCACGCCCATGCCTGATTGACTAGCAAAGATTTAATCTGAGCCACTCGACTCAGGTGGCAAAGACGAGTGGTCGAGATTAGAACTTATGGAGGGGCCGTGACATGCCACCTTTGGGAGCGCGTACCGAGGATCTTGACCACTACCGGTCTTGACCGATCAACTAGGCGTGAAGTCGGGCCCATGGCGGTCATGCTAGCATGCTCGGTTCCTTATAAGTCTCCATCTTTGCCTTTCATCCAAGCCTGCGAAGATGGATGCTCGAGATGTTTCTGCGCCGCAAACCCTAATTAGGGTTTTGGACCGGCCACTTTGGGTGACCGGTTTTGGGTTGCGTGCGCCTCCTTTGGGGAGACCGACCATGTATGCAACATCTTGGGTCGACAGTGAGCATGTACATGCTTGATCTATGACCCTGGGCGCAATCTAAGCCATCCAACTATGCCTGCGAAGTCGGATGGTCATGATCATTTTGGATCTTCTCAACCTGCATAAGGCGTTAATCTAGCCTTGTTTGGGCAATTGTTTCTTGCACCACGGCTTGCCTATGAGGGAGTCGGTCATGTAGGTAGAAAGTGGGCCCGCCAATGGTGTACCATCACTTCACTACTTGTTTTAGGGTATAATCTAAGCCGTCCAACTATGCCTGCGAAGTTGGACGTTCACGATTAAAAGGAATCCTAGCCGTGCGTCATGCTCACTTTGAGCGCACGTTTTGGAAGGACCAACTGTAGTTGGCCTTGAACGTTCGATCATGTATGAAGGTGGGTCCGAGGTGATCATGGTAGCATGCTCAGGACCCCCTGAATATATATCTACACCCTCCATCTATGCTTGCGAAGTTGGACAGATGAGATATATTTTTGGGTTTGTTTTCAGCAAGCGAGACTAACACGGGTAGTCTTGCATGCGTTCAACGGGGCTAGTATAACCTGCCGTCAGGTAGCCTACGGGTGTTTGCATGTCGAACACAAGGCTTTAATTAAAGCATTAATAGTAATGTTGTATACCTACAGAAAACCGGGATGGTTGCCACATGCTCCGTCGGGATGGTTGCCACATGCTCCGTTCTGGGTATGTTTTAATTCTCAGGGATGGTTTCACATGCTCCAATGAATTAATATGGCGAGAAGTATTCATCGCCTGAAGGATTTATCCTTTGTAGGACGTCAGCTTACAAGAATTGGCTTTTTACAATTTTACCCTTTAAATAGAAATCCACCCTCAAAATTAAGTCGCAAACGTACTTTTACCACATGGGGAGGGTGATCGTGCCGAATGCCCTGTAGCGCTTGTGGAGTTGTTCCCCTTCGACGAATTTTCCTCCGATTTCATCTAGGTTTCTGAAGCTAGCGCGATTTGGTTGGTGCTGATCCCTTGCCGGCCGGACGTAATCCGAGATAGCTGCTTCTAGGGTTTCCCTTGGCGTGTATATATACATATGCATAGGAATCCTCTTCTACATCTTGGGATAGAATTTCTTTTTTGCAGAGTTCCATCATGTTAGGCAACATCAAATCGTCTTTTTCATATCACCCAGGTTTGTCTGTCAAGCGTACCCGCACTGCATCTCAGTGCACTTCTGAAACTCGTGACAATCCTCCATCTCGTGTGCGTAGAGTCAAGAGGGTCATACCGGTTTGTTCTTTTCCCTTTTCTTTTACGAGTAGTCACCCTTATTTCTTGATCAGGTGAATAATCTCCTCCTTTGCAGAGATGTCCACCTGGAACATGTATAACAGTCATTGATGACGATGACTTGGATAGTCCACTTTCTTCGAATTCAGCTACACCTTCACCGGACGACCTCGAGAATGCTGACCTGGGTATTTCATCCTATGAATACCCCAATGCCGGCCTTTCGTTCGATATTGGTATGAAATTCTTGTCTTCCAGCTACAAGACTGTCGGTGATTTTTTTAGTACGAAAGGAGTTCGTCTCCATGTACACAAAGATATGGAGAAAGTATGGCCACATCGCGACCAGGAAATTAATTCGGCATTGCTCGTCTGCTTTGGTTACTGTGGTAAACTTCTTGCTTCCCATGATTGCTGAGATGGAAGGTGTCTCTATCCGCAAGGTAGCTGAATCAAATCTCGAGAAGTGGGAAAATATGCTCTCTACCTGCGAGTCCATAGAGTTCAACGTGAGTTGGCTGCGTCAGCGTCTTGACATCATCAAGGTCGATCGAGCTGGTATCCTGGTGAACGTAGTCCCTGCTGCGAATGCTATCTTGGAGGAAGAGAAGGCTCTGGATGCTGAGTCGGAGAAGGTGGAGCAGGCGATCCAAAGCTTGAAGGCCCAGAAAGAGAGGTACCAGGCTAGGTTGAAGATGATGCTTTCCAGGGATTACAACCTGTTGGACGACCTCTTCTGAGCTGCGTTGAGAGATTTCCTTCCTTATTTTTCTTTTGCACACCATCGAGAGATGCAAGATTTTTTTTTTCTTTTGTGTAGATGGATGGAGAAAAATTCATTAATTTTTTCTGAATAAATTAACAAGTTAGACATGAAACGAGAATTCCTGTATTGTCATGTCATGGGACAAGTACGGGACAATGATCAGGCGTGATATGTCTTGAGCCATTTTCCATTGATGACTGCTTCCAACTTGCCTTCATCCACCTTAATTATTTTGTAGTATCCAGTGTTGTAATCCCTGGTAATCACGTAAGGTCCTTCCCATTTTGGAGAGAACTTTGGTGCAGACATGTCTTGTTGGATGTGTTTGACTGTCTTCAAAACTAGGTCCCCCACTTTAAAACTTTGTGGCCTTACAGATTTGTCATACGCCCTGGAGACTCTGTTTCTGTACACCTGAGCGAGTTCCTCTGACTTGCTTCTTCTATAGTCTAGAGTATCGAGCTCAGCGATCCTGCAGTTAGACGCCTCAGTTTCGTTCTAGTGGACTCCACTTGCTGCTGCAATCCTGGATGATGGGATTTTGATTTTCGGGAGGAGGACAGCATCAGCCTCGTAAACGAGTGAGTATGGAGAAACTCCAATGGAGCTCCTAGGTGCCGTTCGGTATGCCCATAGTGCCATCGGTAGTTGTTCATGCCACTCTCTGGGATTGTCATGTACTGTCCGAATGAGAATCCGGATTAATGTTTTGTTGGTGCTCTCAGCCTGCCCATTCCCTTGAGGGTAGTAGATGGTGGAGAAGACTTGTTTAATTCCATATCCTTCAAGCAACTCTCGTACTTGCTTTTTGGCGAAGGGAGTACCGTTATCGGTAATGATATGTTTAGGTACTCTAAAGCGGAAGATGATATGCTCTTTAATGAACGCTGCAATCGTTGCTCCTGTAGTTCCACGCAGAGGAATAGATTCGACCCATTTTGTGAAGTATTCAGTTGCGGTTATAATATATTCATGCTTCTTTGATGATGGCGGGTTGATCTTTCCAACAATATCAAGTCCCAAGCTATAAAATGGCAACGGGCTGCTTATCGAATGTAGGGGAGTGGATGGTGCATGGACGAGGTTCCCGTGAATCTGGCATTTGTGGAAGTTTTGAACGAAGGCAGCTGCATCATCTTCCATGGACGGCCAATAATATTTCTCGTGTATCTGGAGAAACAATTTCTTCTTTCCTTGATGTTCTCCTTCATGCATCTCTTTCAATATTGTTGAGATTTATCCTCCAGCCAGGCACCGTAGCAGATCACCTCCAAAGCTTTTTCGGTACAGAATCTCCTCGTGGAACACGAAACGCTTCGCTCTCTGTTTCATTCTGATTGCCTCTTTTGGGTTAGCAGGAACTGTTCCATCACGAAGGTAGTTAACATATGGCTGCCTCCAATCCCCGGTGTGATTTATGTTGAGTACTTCTAGTTGATGAGGTGGTGCCTGGAAGTTTGAGCAAGACTGTTGGAGCGCTCGAGACTGTGTCTCCATTTCTGGCCAGTAATAGCCTAAACGTTGGAGGCGTCGATAGAGTGTCACCACCAATGTTTGTCCACAAATCTCGTTGTGAACACGGTCAAGTTGCAGCTGTGCTTCTTCCTCTCCGAGACATATTGATAAGGAACTATCCGGGTTTCGGTGGTATAACATGCCGTGGAGCATAAAGAAGTTCTGTAAGGCTTTAAGGCTGACTTTTTTTTTGAGAAAGTGAACTGCTAAGCTCTTGAATGATCGTAGTCCGCTATTCACAGGTTTCAGCATCCTTGCATCGTGAGAGCCATGTTGATTACACTGTCCTTCTCTTCACCGTCAGGGTTTCTTCTATGCCTTCGAACTGCAATTTAGAAGATAATTTTGCCAGGAAATCAGCATGCATGTTGTTGTTGCGCCTGACATGAGTTATGGTTGCGTCAGCGAAGTAGTTCAGCAGTCTCTGAGCTTCAGACCGGTACGGAGCCATAGTTATCTCTTTTAGTGCATACACCACGTTCATCTGATTAACCAATAATTTGGAATCGCCTCTTATTTCCAAACGTGTGGCTCCCGCCTGCTTGGCTAATAGCATCCCTATAAGGAAGGCTTCATACTCCGCTGAGTTGTTAGTGCACTAAAAATCTAACTTGAAGGAGTGTGAAAAGACTTCGCCAATTGGAGATAATAGGACTATGCCTGCTCCTCCAGTGTTGTTGCTGGGAGTAGTGGATCCGTCAAAATATAACATCCAAGCTTCCTCTTCGACAACAGAGATGTCCGAAAACTCTCCAGGCAGGTCTTCATGCAATGATGTGGTACTTTCTCCAGGTAAAGCTGCTAGTAAATCCGCGACAGCCTGACCCTTAACAGCTCTTGGCGGAGTACACATTATGTCTAGCTATGACATTTGGAGGAGCCACTTGGCAGCCCTTCCCATTAGAACTGGTTTCGACAGTAAGAAATTTGCAGGGTCCGATTTGGATATGAGCGTTACCTTGTTGGATAGTAGGTAATGCCTGAACTTCTGGATGGAATGTATCAATGTTAGGCATGCTTTCTCTGCTCTCGGGTATCTGAGTTCAGCGTCCCTCAATATCCGACTGAAGTAGTATATAGGACGTTCGACTCCCTCATCATCCTCTTGAGCAAGCAAGGCTCCAACGGCAGTGTCACTGAAGGCGGTGTAGAGATATAACGGTCTCCCTTGAACATGAGACTTCATGATGGCTGGAGACGAATATATGTGCTGAATTTTCCGAAACGCTTCATGTTGGATGCTGGTCCAGTTAAAATCCGCTCCTTTCTTCAGCAGGGGGTGAAGGAAGAAACGAGTTGAGCCAGACCAGGTATAAAACGTCGAATGTAATTCACCTTTCCCATAAAACTTTTCAGTTCCTTCACGGTTCGAGGTGGCGGCATAGTGAGGATGGCTTGAGTTTTAGATGGGTCCACCTTGATTCCCTCAGAAGTCACTTGAAATCCCAGAAACTTTCCAAAGGAGACACCAAAGGCACACTTCAAGGGATTCATCCTCAATTTGTACTCATGGCACCTCTCAAATACTTGTCGCAAGACTTCTGTGTGTTCCGTCCGGGTTTTCGATTTGACTACTATGTCATCTACGTAATCTTCAACTTGTTTATGCATCATGTCGTGAAAAATTGCTGTCATGGCGCGTTGATATGTCGCGCCGGCATTTTTCAAACCGAAAGGCATAACTGTATAGTAAAAATTTCCGAGAGGAGTTCGAAAAGCAGTCTTACTTGCATCACGCTCGTACATCCTTATCTGGTTGTAGCCGCTGTATCCATCCATGAAGGAGAACATGCCATGTCCGCTCGTAGCGTCTACCAACATGTCGATGTTAGGTAGAGGAAAGTCGTCCTTGGGGCAGCACTTGTTTAAATCTCTGAAATCTACACAGCATCGGATCTGCCCATTCTTTTTCTTTACCGGAACCACGTTAGCCAGCCAGGTTGGATGGTGGATGGGCTTGATGAAGCCGACAGCTAGCAATTTCTGGATTTCATATTTAATCTTTTATTCCACCTCATGTATGAATTATCTTGGAGACTGTTTGATAGGCTTGGATCCAGGATTGATGTGCAGGTGATGAGTAACCAACTTTTCATCTAGACCAGGCATTTCATCGTACGTCCAGGCGAATATATCTTTGTATTCTTTGAGGAGTTGCACAAGATTCGTCCGCTCCTCTGTGGACAGAGTGGAACTAATGGAAATGGGCATGGGAGACTCTTCACTTCCGATGTTAATAGTTTTGAGTTCATCAGTTGTAGAGGTGGTACCGTCTTGCAGCTGTCTGGGGGCGTCCAACACCTCTTCTTGTGGGTTTCCGTTTTGACAACATTCTATTAGGCGGAGAGACCGAGCATCAGTCTCTCCTGCTAATTTCTAACAGCGGCAGCGGTAGACAGTCTTTCCTTTCTGATCTTGAGTTTCCACAAAGGTTAGTCCTCTCTTGGTAACATGGTTTTCCGCCCCGCTGGGTGAAGGAGAGTTCCTCGTCAGCTGAGATGCATCACGTCTGAGTTTTAATGACGCAAGCCGATCCTCCTCTTGGATTGACGCCCACGTGGGAAGTGGGGTACAATGTACTTCGCCTGGCTCTTCCTGCAGAGATTCCTTCGGTTTGAACAATTCTACTTCGCATATGGGTGCATATGGAGACAACGATGCATGTATACGAATGACTTCCTTATTCAGCATCAGGCACTGGTGATAGGTTGAAGGAACAATCCTATTCTCGTGGAGCCATGGCCTACCCAGTATCATGTGGTAGTCTGGTTCCTTCTCTATGACTTCGAATTTCACTTTTGATTGAATAGGGCCTACGGATAAGTTCAGATTGACATACCCATATGTGTTGGTTTGGTTCCCTTCAAAGTCCGTCATTGTGGTAGACCGCCGCACAATCTTGTTTGGGCGAACCTTAGCCTCCTTGAGTGTCTTGAGGGTAATCACATTTGAGGATACTCCTGTGTCGATGAGGGACCGCCTGAATTCTGAATCTTTGATGCGTGCGGTTACATGCAGGGCTCGATTGTGGCCCTCTTCTGCCATCATGTCTTCCTCTGTAAAGGTAACATTGTTTACAGATGCCTCCATCGCGCTTGAAACTTCTGGGTGCAAGGGAGTTAACTGTACATCCAAGGCTATCCGGTTGACGGCTGCAAACGTCTCTGTTCGCTGTTCTTTTGAGAGGTGTAGGAGTTCGCATAAGCTTCCCACCAAAGAAGCGGCTTCCTGATCCACAGGTCTTTGGCCTATAGTGAAACTATTGATTTGGGGGCGTTCAGTCCCCAGTGTCGGGACCTCCATGACAGGGCCGCCCATCTCTGATTTCATCTTGATGAGGAGGTCGAGTATGTTGTTGATCGCTTCTTTGATCAGGCCCATGTTTCTCATGTGAACCTCCTGTACTCGTGCTAACTCGATCAACGTCGGGATTCTTCCAGCCAGACCATTAGGTGTGCCGTCGGAGGGAAATTGATCATGACCTGAGACTGTCGAGGTACTCCTAAGACCGACCATCTTGAAATCAACTAAATAGGACTAGGTATCGAAGAAATCGTCTTCACAACCGAGAGATTAACCTCCCACTGTGGTCGCCAATTGTTTGTGGGAGAAAACTACTTTTGCCGATTTAGGTAATTTTGGGTGTGTGTGGATGAGAAGTGAGTTTAAACCTTCAACAAATGTGATGCACGATGAGCACTTTGATTCGAGAGATAATCTATACAATTCTGGCCTAAACCGAAGACACGGCCGTTCCAGATTTGTTTCGACCACAGGTGAAGGATGTGAGGTTGATCTTAGGGAGGCAAGCGAAGAAGGTGTTGAAAGTATGAAGATGAAGGCTATTTGATGACTTGTTAACAGAAGGTTGAGCAGGCGAGCAAATGTTGCAGGCAGGCTCTGGGTGTTGAATACGATGGTATCAACACTTGGTGTTGAATACGATGGTATCAACACTTGGTGTTCTGTGTTGTTCGAACTTTTGTCCTGGAAATAGGGAGGAGAACCTATTTATACAAGTCGACAAGCCTTCATTACGTCTCTCATGGGAAAGTGTAGGAAGTGGAGTGATGGAGGAAGTGGAGTTGTGTGTTAGTGCCACACGGTTGCTTGCCCACTTCTCCTATCATCGCTAACCGCCCATGTTTCCCTGACACGATCTTGTGATGGTGTGTTGCACGCTGCACGCTGTAAACCGCTAGAACAATACCCCAGTTTGTATCCCCCAGTTGTGACGTGATTAATGTCTCGAGTGTGTGGATCGCGGGACCCACAGGAAATAATGCAGGGTGAACCGTGAACTTGGTATAACATCGCATGCAGCCATCTTCAGGTGACCGTTTGGAGGCTGTATAGACAATCCATGCCTTGGTCGGTTACCCTGTGAAGAAGAGTGACGGATGGTGATCATGGTGATACCTTGTTTGCTGGTTGATTCATACCCTAAGTCATTCGTCCAAGCTTGCAAAGTTGGACGGACGATATGGTTTGCAACCCTACCTGCGATCGTTGGATGAGAGGCGCACATGTTGCCTCTTTCAACCCAAACATTTGCATGCTAGGAGAGTTCCAATGGAGGAACCGATCAGCCCTGCATGGAGGCATTACAATGGTGTTCACGCCCATGCCTGCTTGACTCGCAAAGATTTAATCTGAGCCACTCGACTCAGGTGGCAAAGACGAGTGGTCGAGATTAGAACTTATGGAGGGGCCGTGACATGCCACCTTTGGGCGCGCGTACCGAGGAGATTGACCACTGCCGGTCTTGGCCGATCAGCTAGGCGTGAAGTCGGGCCCACGGCGGTCATGCTAGCATGCTCGGTTCCTTCTAAGTCTCCATCTTTGCCTTTCATCCAAGCCTGCGAAGATGGATGCTCGAGATGTTTATGCGCCGCAAACCCTAATTAGGGTTTTAGACCGGCCACTTTGGGCGATCGGTTTTGGGTTGCGTGTGCCTCCTTTGGGGAGACCGACCATGTATGCAACATCTTGGGTCGACAGTGAGCATGTACATGCTTGCTCTATGACCATGGGCGCAATCTTAGCCATCCAACTATGCCTGCGAAGTCGGATGGTCATGATCGTTTTGGATCTTCTCAACCTGCATAAGGCGTTAATCTAGCCTTGTTTGGGCAATCTTTTCTTGCACCACGGCTTGCCTATGAGGGAGTCGGTCATGTAGGTAGAAAGTGGGCCCACAAATGGTGTACCATCACTTCACTACTTGTTTTAGGGTATAATCTAAGCCGTCCAACTATGCCTGCGAAGTTGGACGTTCACGATTAAAAGGAACCCTAGCCGTGCGTCATGCTCACTTTGAGCGCACGTTTTGGAAGGACCAACTGTAGTTGGCCTTGACCGTTCGGTCACGTATGAAGGTGGGTCCGAGGTGATCATGGTAGCATGCTCAGGACCCCCTGAATCTATATCTACACCCTCCATCTATGCTTGCGAAGTTGGACGGATGAGATATATTTTTGGGTTTGTTTTCAACAAGCGAGACTAACACGGGTAGTCTTGCATGCGTTCAACGGGGCTAGTATAACCTGCCGTCAGGTAGCCTACGGGTGTTTGCACGTCGAACACAAGGCTTTAATTAAAGCATTAATAGTAATGTTGTATACCTACAGAAAACCGGGATGTTTGCCACATGCTCCGTCGGGATGGTTGCCACATGCTCCGTTCTGGGTATGTTTGAATTCTCAGGGATGGTTGCACATGCTCCAATGAATTAATATGGCGAGAAGTATTCATCGCCTGAAGGATTTATCCTTTGCAGGACGTCAGCTTACAATAATTGTCTTTTTACAATTTTACCATTTAAATAGAAATCCACCATCAACAACGGTTCCAGAAAAAAAATTGATCATCTACCAACCCCACCGGTAGGCCTTGATTTGTTACCGCAATCCATGCTCCCACAACTCCTAAATATTCTTCACCACTAAAGTGCATTGCATAAGTTTTGTAAATTATTTAATAGTTTGTCTGACACGTCAGATCAGTGGACTGGTTTATCCTCAAGATCTTTTACTTTGGAAAAATATTGTTCTTACTTGCGATTATAACTAATTGGAGAGAATTGAATTTCAAACTTATTTTTTTTAAAGATGTAAGATACTTTGTGAGACTAATATTGAAAGGCAACCTTACCGACGTTTTTATAGTGTTGGTCAGATGCAAAAGGGACGCGTATGAACAGCAAAGGACGTTTAAACAAGGGTCTTTTGTAAATAGTTCAAATACTCTTTCCAACCAGTTTGGGTCATTCACTGTTAGCGTGTAGGTTGATTAGTATCTATACATAGGATCTCTCATCGCAATTGGATATGGTGAATGATAAAGGGATGTTTGTAGTAGACATGTGAGCGTCTGACCAAAAATTATAATAAAAACACAAATGTAATTCAAAATTAATTTTACTAGCTGAAAATTGAAATTGAAATTTCATTCTTAAATCTTAAAATGTCATAGGAAATAATTAAAAAAAAAAACACAACAAGTTTTAATAAACAAGTGCAGAAAAAGTCATACCAAAGGAAACAAGTGTGGAAAAAGTCTTACGAAAGTAAGATAACTGCGTCCTACTCTCGGTTCTCATAAAAGTTATCATCATTAGTTGGGTAAACATCTGCGTTCTCATCCACATCAGTGGTACTCTCATCAGAAGTGGGAAGGCCATCATGCACCTGTTTGTAAGTGAAAATAGTTTCTGCTGATTTCGGTAATTGTGGGTGTACATGTGAGAAACAATTTAAACCCTAAACAATGTACTGCAAGGAAGTACTTTAGATTCGAGAGATCAATCTGTACAAGTCCAGCCTAAACCAAGAAATGATCGTTCCAGACTTGCTTCGATCACAAAGTAGAGGAGAATGGATTGGTTTTGGGGAGGGAAGCAAGGAAAGTGGTGAGACCAGAATAGTTAATTCTGGAAGAGTAGTTGGGTTACTACGACTTGCTATTAGAAAAGTGAGAGAGCTAACAAGGTGAGCTAGAAAGTAAGTATTTCTGAGTGTTGTATCTCCCGTATGAACTTGTTTTTCAATGGAAATAGGTAAGACCTATTTATACAAGTCGGAGTAAAAACGTACCCTAGTCTCATTAATGAGTGGGGAAGTAAATGGGAGGAGGTGGTAACTGTATGCATGGAATTGATATTCCATAAAGTGGTTAACGCATGAAACTGCTAACATTATGGAATTGATGTCCCATAAAAATGTTAACGCATGTGCTTTATGTCCCATGAGCATTTCACATATAAATTCCCGTATTTACTAAACGCCTCACCCTTATGACACTTCCTTATGACGGGAGTAGTGTACGCTGCACGCTGTAAACCGCCAAACCAATACCCAAAGAGGATCCCCCAGTTTGTGTTGATGTCTCGAATGTTTATGGAAAACATGTAGCATGTCGTTGTGGCTTGGCAAGTCAAGCTCGGGAAACTTGCAAGCCTGGTGACCTTTGACGGTCGAGATTTTGCATCTTGAGAGGAGGGGAAACCGTTGATCATTGCACGCCTTCATTTTGGTAGCCGCGTAGTGAGGTCCAACGTTGGAATCGCATGGTTTGGCGTGGCCAAACTTAGGTTTTCGGGCCAAAGGTTACCATGTGTCATCTGGTAACCTTGGATGGCTAGGATTTGCTCCTGGCATTGAAGGGCAACCATTGATTGTTGCACGCTTTCGTTTTGGTGGCCGCATATGGAGGGCCAACGGGTGGCATGGCATGGTTTGGCGTGGCCAAACTTAGGTTTTAGGGACAAAGGTCACCATGTGTCGTCTGGTAACCTTGGATGGCTAGGATTTTCTCCTGGGATTGAAGGGAAACCGTTGATTATTGCACGCCATCGTTTTGGTGGCCGCATAGGGTATGCCGACAGGTTGGCGCGGCTAGGTTAGGCTTGGCATGTGGGGACAAGGGTTTGCCATGGACATATGGCGTGGCTAGGGCCAAGGCAAGGGAGTTTGGCTTGGCATGATGTGACTAGCATGGCTAGGTGCGGTTTTGGCTTGGCATGTGGGGCCAAGGGTTTTCCATAGGAGCATGGCGTGGCTAGCTTGGGCTAGGTACGGTTTTGGCTTGTCATGTGGGGCCAATGGTTTTCCATAGGAGCATGGCGTCACTAGCTTGGGCTAGGTGCGGTTTTGGCTTGGCATGTGGGGGCAAGGGTTTTCCATAGGCGCATGGAGTGGCTAGTGATCAGTTGTCAGTCGACACAAAAATAATTCACTTTCTTACTCAACAAAATATGAATGAAATATAAAGTAAGGAAGAGTTCGTATCCACAGAGAGGCGATTGTAGTTATCAATTTCTAGTTTCTTAGTAACCAAGATGGGGGATTTCTGATTTTTGTAAAATAAAAGTAAAGTAAAAGCAAAGTAAATAGTTGGAAGTAATCAATAGAGAAAGATATTGGTCAAGGAATTCATCTTCAATCTTAAACATGTGCTTGCATATATGATTAGAATTACAATTTAATCTCTTTTATTATCAAAAGCCTAGAAAATCAAGAGAGCAAGATAATCTAATAATTTCCCAAGTTAATCAACACACACATTAGAGCTGCGTATGTGAATTCTACCTAAAGAATAACCTAACGCCTTGCGCTAATCAAGTTCAATTCCCAGGAGCATTAAGTTTTGGAAATAGGCTAATCAATGAAATTGTCATACATTGCGCATAACAATTCGGACAATGGTCAAACTCTACATATGATTATAAGAGTGTATCACTACAAACTATAATCATATCATGCTACTTGTATTTGGGGTTATCGCTTGATGAAAAACCCTAAAATAGCTATGGACAAGATGCAAGTTAAATTAATTGGCCACTTAACTAAACAAACATCAAAACCCTATCACAATACATCAATCATGTGATATTAAAAATAGTAGAGATATGAACGATAATCAAGAGAGAAAAGTAATGCATTAATCAAGCACAAGTTATAGATATAGGACTACATCCTTAAACAATAATATTAAGTTTAGCTACACATATTCATGGAGTTCATCATAATCAATAATCAAATAAAGGAGATGAATATTAAATACGAAAGCAAACCCTAGTTGTAGTTCTCTTCTCTTCTCCAAGGATAGAATAAAAACGTGATCTAAAAATTGTAGAAGTTTTTCTTTTTGTAGCCTTTTTCTCATTCCAAAACTAGGTTTAGTCTTCAAAGTCCATTAGTTGGAAATTCACCCGGCCCACGGGTAAGAGAAACCCATGTAGAAAATATGTCCCAAAAGTTGTCGCCGGAAAACTGGGTATTTGTCCGGAATCCGGTGCCGGAAAGTAGCCGCCGGAAACCTAAAAAGTCAAACGGTCTACTCGGAGCCAACTGAATAAGTTGACCCGAGTCAAGTACCGGGTCAAAAACGAGTCAGACAGGTCCAAGCCAGGTTTGTTGCAGTCATTGCATGGCCATGTTGGCTGTAGCGTCTTCTGTGCAGCTTCAGTCACGGCCAAGATGATGGCCCAGCTTGCCATCATCGTGCTTCACAGCCAAAATGGCTATATCCTGCATCTTATTTCCATCCATGATGGCTGTAGCTCACCCATTCTAGCCAACACAAAACCATTGCAATTGCATCATAATACCACCAGCATCTCAACCATTAACTGCGTAAACTTTTGTTCGCCAGTTCAAGTCCATACATAATTCACAATAAACAACAACTACATGCACCTGCAATTCATCATGAAAATCATCACCTGTTGCAAACACGCAACCAAGACAGGTATATCAGGTGCCATTAATCACCAACCACCAAACCAGCTTCTTATGCAAACCATTTCTCTGTGACTGCAACACAGCTGCATTCTATCAGAACTGTACCTTCCCTCACCATAAACTAATGGCAGTAAGGCCTCCCTATCCTCCAACACAGCATTACAAAGCAACAAAACCATTTATTTGAGCAGTAACTGCACCTGCAAAGCCTCCAAGATATCACAATTCCAGCTCATAACCAGTGCTCCACCAACACCATCTGCAGCTTCACCTGGTTCAGCACAACCTCTATGCCTGCAATCAATCTCATTCTATTTTGTCACTTAAGTTCACTCCAACTGCTGCAACTCTCTTGCGGCTCCCAGTCTCCACATTTCCACAGTAACAACCTTCAAACACCACCTGCAATGCCATTACACAGCAAGACAACCATACACACACATTCAACTGCAATTACAAACTTGTGGCTTCACATCTCAAAGAAATAACACCACAAATTGCAGTTGAGCTTCAGTCCATTATCTGTTCATTTGTATTAGGTTATTCAGTTAAATACCGCTACCTCCTAACCATCTCTCAACAGCATAATTTCTTGCTCTAGATCCAACTAATCTGTAGCTGCAGCTTCTTCACCACAGGGACCCTAATATCTCCTCATAAAATCAAACAGAAAGAATCAAAAGCTTCACAACCATCTCAGGCCAATAGTAAACACTCACCATCATTCCCTGCAATGCATTCTCAAACTCGACAATTCTTAATCCATCAGTTTATGCTTCAACAGCACCACCAGATTCAAGCCAACAATGCCCATTAGCTCTAGCACCTTAAATAGCCATTTCAGCTGTATCATTCCTGTACAGCTCCATATCTTTCACCACTAGTACCAGTTTCAACTGCAGTTGCTTCAACAACAAACCCTAAACACCACTGGCGCCTGCAACCATCCACCAGAACCACCAATTTTTGTAGCTTCAATTCTAAGCCACTATCACAGTTCAATTTCTCCTCTTCCATGACATAATACCACCAAAACTTGTTACCACTTCTTCTTTCACAGACCCATCTTCTAATTATGACCAGAAACCCTAATTTTAATTCCTGATTCAATCATTAACTTCAATTTCACATAGCTTATTCACTGTGTTCTTCTCTGGATTTGTAATAACAACAAACCCCTTTACTTCTCCATCATTGAACAGCCTCAGATTCAGTTCTTCATCATCTCCCAATAACTTCAATTCCTCCATAATCTTCTCCATTTCATTAACAGCAACAGATCCTCCTTCTCGATTTCTTCATTGACCCATTGATCACCTCCTAAAACAAATTCATGGCTTGATTTCTTATTTCACCTCAAAATCCTATAATATTTCTCCTCAGATCTTCAACTGCACCTCCTAGCTGCTTCAGAACCAAATTCCACCACAAACCCTATCTGCAGATTGTTAGAGTCAAGCATCATAGGATTATTCCCTCTCTGATCTTCTCAATTCCTTCCTTTCTCTGGTTTTGGGTACTGCACTCTCTGAGTTTTGAGGTGAGTGGTAATGAAAAACAAACCAGTTGCCCGAGAAGCTTAACCTTGTTAGGTCTGTCTGTACGGACTGGATGATGGAATCCATTGACTAGGATAAGGGATGATAAAGTGAATATTTGGCCTGTCAGATTCAGGGAACTGACAGCTCTTTCTCCGCATGCGACTTGATCTCTTTAACTCCTTTTCACTTCAAATGAACGCCTTCTCTCGCCTTCCACCAACAACAACCGTATTTTACTCATCATATTCACTTCTTCTCTTCAAATAGAGTCATCACTAAAGTTGTCGTGCCTTTCAAACAGAAAATTTGCATCACTAAAGCCGACATACTTTTCAGACAGGGATGAAGAGATAAATGCAAATAATAAGAAATAATTCGCCTCCAACAGCAGTTGCACTTGAGATGACGTTTTTTCCATGTTTCTCCTTCTTTTGTTCAAAGTGACTCCAAAATACCTAAATACTCAAAAACAAAGCATAAGATACATAATTTACAAGAAAACTAGCAGAGAAAGCATAAACAATAGATAAATATCAGGGTGTTTTAGACACCTATCAAATTCCCCCACACTTAGACTTTGCTAGTCCTCGAGCAAATCAAACAAAATAATTCTAAAAGATACATAAAACTCCGTCTCGTCGAGGCTACGGTCACTTTAAGCATAAATAACAAGCCTTTAAACCCCTAGGTGTCCCTAGTGGACGAATTTTAGTCTCGTGAAGGTTTACAAGAGGTCTTCCTACAAAACCTATATTTACAACTCCGTCTATTTGTGACAAATCAATGAACGAATCCAGAATGACTACAGGAGGAGGTACCTTGCAAATTCAATTCATATATTAGTAAATAAACTCTAATTAGATAGTCGAACAATCCACAATGCTCGGAAACTAACAACCACAATCACAATGAAAAGATTAAGAAGATGGATAAAGATGTAGATGTTGGCGAATGTTCACAAGTGATCGATGTTTCCATATCTGTTTGAAGGTCACTGCCAAGATAAACCTATGCCTATTGGATTGAGCTACTTGGTTTGAATTCTACATCAACTCACTGGCATATACAAGGGAACCAAAAGTGACTTTATTCAACCAATATAAAACTTTCTTTTATTTTTCTTTTTCACTTTTGTTTTTTTAGACAACATGATTCAATCTTTTGGATTCAAGCGCATGATTCTTGTCAGCAAGTACATGATAGTTGCCTTGGATCCTACATTCCACGCTTGTTTAGGCGACGGAGACAGGGACTATGTTTCACACATACTTCTATTCCCAAGTGTCATTTTATTCCATTTTGGTCTAATTGGTCGGTCTTTTTTTTTTTTTTCATTTTTTTTTTCTAGTAACTCAATCACTCTATTTCATCCTAGCAGTAATAACACGTCGATGTTTAGTGACCCACCAAAACACTTAGAGAACAATAGATAAATATGGAAAAGTAAAAATAGAATGCGATATGGTGATATTCCGAGATATGGTAACAACTATCATGTTATTCGTGATTTCTGAGCTATGTTTGTCCCCTTTTAGTTAATTGGCTCCTCAACTCCTGCATTCAAAATGGTTCCATCCACTAATGGTGTCATCCTAAAGGCACAAGTTTCTAGATTTCGGAGTTCAAAAAGCACAAATTTTTCTTGGTTTTTTCTATTTTTCTGATTTTTTTTTTTTAAAGATATAAAACAAACTTAAAAGAAACTATACAAACATATAAATGCTCCCCCACACTTAAACTTTAAATTGTCCTCAATGTAAAATTGAATCATCCAAAGAAAGTTCAAGGTGGGAAATTATGCAAATGATATGCAAAAACAAGAAAATAAAGATAAAATGCATAAAGAATAAAAATGTAAAGGTAAAGATACAAAACCGGTGGGTTGCCTCCCACTTAGCGCTTGGTTTAAAGTCATCATCCCGATGTTCTCCTTGTTTGCTAAGACTCCTCCAGAGGGAGCACTTCCACAAGGTTCACTCCTTCCACAACTTCCGAAGAGAAGTTCTCATAATATGGTTTCAACCGGTGCCCATTCACTTTAAGTTCATTTCCTGTAGCTAAACTACGAATTTCAATTGCACCATGAGAAAATACATTAGTCACAACAAAAGTTCCAATCCAACGTGACCTTAGTTTACCCGGAAATAACTGCAAACGAGAATTAAACAAAAGCACTTTCTTCCCAATGCAAAATTGTTTCTTTGTAATCATATTATCATGAAATGCCTTCGTATTTTCTTTGTAAATTCGTGAGCTTTCAAATGCATCATTGCGAATCTCTTCTAACTCTTGAAGTCGCAACTTCCTTTGCTTTCCAGCACCATCCAACTCCATATTGCATTGCTTAATAGCCCAAAACGCCTTATGCTCAATTTCAACGGGTAAGTGACAAGGTTTACCGTAAACAAGCCTAAAGGGAGACATCCCAATAGGTGTATTGTATGCGGTTCTATATTCCCACAAAGCATCATTGAGTCTCAAACTCCAATCTTTCCTTATTGGATTCACCGTATTCTCGAGAATGGATTTCACCTCTCGGTTGGAGACCTCGGCTTGTCCATTTGTTTGTGGATGGTATGGTGTTGCAATCATATGCGACACATTGTACTTCCTCAACAAGGCTTGCAAGAACCTGTTTTTGAAGTGCGAACCTCCATCGCTAATGATAGCCTTTGGAATTCCAAACCTTGCAAAAATATTTGCTTGCACAAAATCTGAAACAACTTTAGAATCATTAGTTGGGGTGGCCTTAACTTCCACCCATTTCGAGACATAATCCACAGCAAGCAAGATATAATAATTTCCATTAGAATTGACAAAAGGGCCCATAAAATCAATTCCCCATACATCAAAGACTTCAACAAATTGAATAATAGTTTGTGGCATTTGATTTCGGGCACCTAGATTGCATGTTCTTTGGCACCTATCACATGTAATACAATATGCATGCGCATCCTTAAACAAAGTCGGCCAATAGAAACCACATTCTAGTACCTTGAGAGCGGTTCTCTTGCTCCCAAAGTGTCCTCCACATGCATAAGAGTGGCAAAAAGACAAGATAGATTGAAATTCATATTCGGGAACACACCTTCGTATTACTTGGTCACTACAATTTTTCCATAATTATGGATCATCCCATATGTATTGGTTTCCTAATTTCTTAAGTTTGTCCCTCTCAGCACGAGACAAGTTCCTTGGGATTTGTTTAGAAACTAAGTAATTAACAATATCAGCGTACCATGGTTCTCCTAAGGCAATTGAGAATAGTTGCTCATCCGGGAAACTTTCACGCAATGGGATAGCTTCCTTGTCCACAGCAAGACGGCTCAAGTGATCCGCAACGGTGTTCTCGATTCCTTTCTTGTCTTTGATTTCAATATCAAACTCTTGCAAGAGTAAAATCCATCGTATGAGCCTCGGTTTCGCCTCTTTCTTTGTAAGCAGGTACCTAAGTGCTGCATGGTCAGAAAAGACAACAACTTTTGTACCAATTAGATAAGAGCAAATCTTTTCCAAAGAAAAAAAAATAGCTAATAACTCTTTTTCAGTGGTTGTGTAGTTTTGTTGGGCTTCATTTAACGTTCTAGAAGCATAATAAATAGCATGAGGTATCTTCCCCACACGTTGCCCAAGCACCGCACCAACCGCATAATTACTTGCATCACACATAAGCTCAAAAGGCTTGCTCCAATCCGGTGGTTTAATGATAGGGGCTGAAGTCAAAAGTTCTTTCAAACGATTGAATGCCGCCACACACTTCTCATCAAAGTTAAAAACCACATCTTTTTGCAATAAGTTGCAAAGTGGTGATGCTATCTTGGAAAAATCCTTGATGAATCTACGATAAAAACCTGAATGACTAAGGAAAGAACGTATCTCCCTCACCGTAGTGGGAGGGGTTAGAGCACGAATAAGGTTTATCTTAGATTTATCAACTTCCAAGCCTTTAGAAGATATAATATGGCCTAAAACTATGTCATAAGTTACCATAAAATGACACTTCTCCCAATTGAGCACAAGGTTTGTTTCAACACATCGTTCAAGGATTAGTGACAAATTGTTCAAGCAAAGGTCAAATGAATCACCAAATACACTAAAGTCGTCCATGAACACTTCGATTATGTTTTCAACATATTCGGAAAAGATACTTACCATACACCTTTGAAAGGTAGCTGGAGCATTGCATAAGCCAAAAGGCATCCTTCTATAAGCAAAAGTACCAAAAGGACAAGTGAAAGTGGTTTTCTCTTGATCCTCCGGTGCTATCACAATCTGATTATAACCTGAATAGCCATCAAGAAAGCAATAATAAGCGTTTCCACCTCAATTTGCAGGTCTTCGGTCTGCAAATTTATTGCTCAAGTATTCAGGCGGTTTTTGTTGTAGCTTGAAGTTTTAAGGGTTGCTCTCAGACGAAGAATCTTCTTTGGGTTGCGGTGGTGAGCTGTACATGGATCATTTGGTTCTGCCGAAACAAACTTAGATTCGATCACAAAGCTACATATTCTCAGCAGGCCGTCAGTATGTTAGCCAATATAATTGCGGAGTCCAGCACCCATAGCGGTGGATTTTCTTTCTACACTTCGGAAGACAAGAGAATATTGGATATTCTACGTATAAAGAGGCGTGCGCCTAAAATGCCGAGGGAAGTGATGGTTAAATGGTTGCCTCCTCCTCAAGGTTAGATTAAGGCAAACATTGATGGTTGCTCTTTGGGTAACCCGGGGCCTTCGGGCTGCGGGGTGGTGTTTCGAGACTCTAATGGGAGGGTGAAAGGCTGCCTGGCGCAGAATCTGGGGTTAAGCAACTCGACGTTTGCGGAGCTTTGGGGAGCAATTTATGCTTTTCGGTTGGTTTGTTCTAAGAGAATTCGTAGGCTGTGGCTGGAATGTGACTCTACATTCTTTTTACAGGCAATTCAGAATCCGAGCTTGGTCCCGTGGAGACTTCAAACTCACTGGAAAAATTGTATGAGATTTGCTTCTACAATCATGTTAACTTGTACTCATGTATTTCGTGAGGGAAATTCTGTGGCTGACTCGCTGGATAAATATGGCGCTACAATGGAGTCTCATTGGTGGTCAAACCCTCTGGTTTTCACTAGAAATAGGCTCTCGTTAGATAACTCTTATCTTCCCCTTTACAGATTTCGCAATATGTAATTCTTTTTTGGTTTCCACTTTTTGTTTATTTGTTGTTCTCCGTTTCTCTCTGGAGGTAAGGCTCAGCCCCCCTTCTGCTTTTTTCTTGGTTTAATAAAGTTTGGGTTCCATTTGGATAAAAAAAAACGTGTCCAGCTAAACGTTCAATCATTTGATAAATAAAAGGTAATGGAAAGTGATCTTTTCTAGTAGTGGCATTCAATTTTCTATAATCTATACAAACCCTCCAACCGGTTTGCACACGAGTTGGGACAAGTTCATTCTTATCATTCTCCACCACCGTCACACCTGATTTCTTTGGTACAACTTATACCGGGCTCACCCACTTGCTATCGGATATGGGGTAGATAACACCCACTTCCAAAAGCTTGAGTATCTCCTTTTTCACAACTTTTATCATGGAGGGTTCAAACGACGTTGTGCTTCCCTTGTAGGCTTTGCATCGTCTTCCAAACGGATCTTGTGCATACAAATGGCAGGGCTTATACCCTTGATATCAACGATTGTCCATCCTATGGCCGTCTTGTTCTTCCTTAGCACCCTTAGAAGTTTTTGCTCCTTTAATTCACTAAGCTCGTTAGAAACAATCACATGTAACTCTTCATTGTCACCCAAGTACAAGTACTTTAAGTGACTCGGAAGAGGTTTCAATTCTATCTTTGGAGATTTAACAATTGAAGGTACAAGCTTTTCATCATTGCAAGGTAAAGAAACATATGAAACATTCTTAAGTGCAGATTTTTCCGGTAATGAGTTAAGAGAACCAATGGTTTCCTTAATCTCATCACCGTACTCCAAACCGTTATCAATAGGTGTAGTGAGCACGGTTTCCAAAGAATCAGCGCCATTCAACTCAAACATTTGTTGTGCCAATGTGTCCAACACATCAACGGAGAAAAAAGAGTGGACATCACTAGGATATCTCATCGTCTCGAAAATGTTGAAACGTATTATTTCTCCATCAAACTCCATAGTCAGCGTTCCCTTGTCAACGTCAATAACGGTTTTCGCTGTCTTCATGAAGGGACGCCCAAGTAGCAATGGAAGAGACGAGTCCGGTGAATCTTCATCCATCTCTAAGACACAAAATCAGCTGGAAATACAAGTTGATTAACCTGCACAAGAACATCCTCAACAATATCCATTGGGTATACATTAGAGCGATCGGCTAATTGTAACACAATTCCAGCCTTTTTAAGAGGACCTAAATCAAGTGAGTTATAAATAGATGCAGGCATAACATTTACGGATGCACCTAAATCTAACATAGATTTCTTAAATGTAGTGGTACCAATTGTGACGGGAATGTCAAAGCTACCCGGGTCATTGCATTTTAGTGGGAGTTTGTGTTGTAAGATTGCCGAGGCATTCTCCCCCACACTTAGAACTTCATTACCTTTGAGCCTTTGCTTATTGGTACACAAATCCTTCAACACTTTTGCATACTTTGGAACTTGCTTTATAGCATGTATGAGTGGTATGTTCACATGAATCTTCTTGAGAACGTCTAAAATCTCCTTTTCTAGTGCCTCCTTCTTGGAACTTGCTAATCTGCGAGGAAAAGGTAAAGGAGGAACATAAGTAGAAACCGGAGTTTTAGAGTTAGAAATAGGTACCTCAAAATTTTGGGGAGAATCCTCATTCTTCTCCTCCAAAATAGGTTTCTTTGGTGTTTCCACCTTTCCCGAATCAGCAACTTCGGGTTGCACAAGTGTTGTACCACTTCTCAACGTAATTGCATTGACACCCTCTTTTGGGTTGATAGGTTGAGAAGGGAGTTTCCCACCAATTTTTTCCTTCACTTGGTTCAACTTAGTAGCCATGGAATCCATTTGTGTCTGCAAATCCTTTATCGCACTCTTAGTCTCTTGTTGGCTGTCTTTAAACATAGAAGAAATTCCTTACATCATTGTTTGAAGCTTTGAGTCGATATCGGAACCTTGATTTTGCATTGATTGTTGTGGTTGCTGAAATTATTGTTGTTGCGCCTGGAATTGTTGTTGTTGTGGTTGAAATCCACTCGAACGGTTGAAAGTAGGTTGTTGGACTGCACCTTGCTTGTTGGCATAGCTAAAATTGGGGTGATATCTCCATCCTGGATTGTAGGTATTTGAATATGGATCATACAGTCTTTGCTGACTTGGAAAGACCACATTAGCTTGTTCATTGGCTTCTTCATACCCTTGATGAGAACTTTGGATTACACCAGCTGAAACTTGTTGCAGCATTGCTGTTATGTTACCCATTTGTTGACGAAGTTCCTCGACCTCGCTCACTTCATTTACTCTCCTAAGAAGCACATCCGAGCCACGACTCAAGAATTGTTGGGAGTTTGCTGCCATGTTTTCAATCAACTTTCTAGCTTGTGCCACCGTCTTGTTTACTAGTGTACCACCACCCGCAGCATCAAGAAGATTCATATCACTTGATTGGAGACCTTCATAGAAATATTGGATAATCATAGCGTCGCTAAATTGATGATGAGGACAGCTTGCTACCAATCTCTTGTATCATTCCCAACATTCATATAAGGATTCTCCCATATTTTGCTTCATCCCGCAAATATCCTTGCGAATTTGAGTAGCCTTAGACGCAGGAAAATATCTCTCTAGAAAGAGTTTATTCAACCCATTCCAATTTGTGACACTTCCGGGAGGCAAGTAATATAACCAATCCTTAGCACTATCCATCAAAGAGAATCTAAACACTTTCAACATAGCCCCAGCCGCCTCAACATCAGCTGGAAGCATGGCCGTGACAATGGTGTGAAAGTCCATAAGATGCTTGTTTGGATCTTCATTCACCATGCCATGAAACTTTGGCAATTCCCTAAGCAACCCCGGCTTGATCTCAAAGGTAGAGTTTGTTTGAATACAACCCTGTTGTGTATCCAGCTTGTGAGAAGCCAAGTCCTTGAGTGTATGATTTGCAGCATCATCACCCATTGCTTCATCTTCTTCTTCTTCAAAAGGTGGTTCTTGTTCAACCGGAACCTCTTGTTCTACAACTTCTTCTTCTACTTGATGGAAAGTATCGTGTTCCACTTCCAAGTTTTCTTCTTCCGTTGTGCCTTGCCTTGGTTGGAGTATTGTGCCTTTTCGAGTAGATATCCCGCACCTTGGATAATTCCAATCTTTAGAAGCCAGGGATTAGGTACCTGAAACACAATTCTCGCAAACAAGTGAGAAACAAGACAAGAATCGAAACACAAGTATGCAAGCAGAAATAATAAAAAGAAACTAAAAACTAGATAACAAGCCGAATGCCTCCCCGGCAACGGCGCCAAAATTTGATCGGTTGTCAGTCGACACAAAAATAATTCACTTTCTTACTCAACAAAATATGAATGAAGTATAAAGTAAGGAAGAGTTTGTATCCACAGAGAGGCGATTGTAGTTATCAATTTCTAGTTTCTTAGTAACCAAGATGGGGGATTTCTGATTTTTGTAAAATAAAAGTAAAGTAAAAGCAAAGTAAATAGTTGGAAGTAATCAATAGAGAAAGATATTGGTCAAGGAATTCATCTTCAATCTTAAACATGTGCTTGCATATATGATTAGAATTACAATTTAATCTCTTTTATTATCAAAAGCCTAGAAAATCAAGAGAGCAAGATAATCTAATAATTTCCCAAGTTAATCAACACACACATTAGAGCTGCGTATGTGAATTCTACCTAAAGAATAACCTAACTCCTTGCGCTAATCAAGTTCAATTCCCAGGAGCATTAAGTTTTGGAAATAGGCTAATCAATGCAATTGTCATACATTGCGCATAACAATTCGGACAATGGTCAAACTCTACATATGATTATAAGAGTGTATCACTACAAACTATAATCATATCATGCTACTTGTATTTGGGGTTATCGCTTGATGAAAAACCCTAAAATAGCTATGGAAAAGATACAAGTTCAATTAATTGGACACTTAACTAAACAAACATCAAAACCCTATCACAATACATCAATCATGTGATATTAAAAACAGTAGAGATATGAACGATAATCAAGCACAAGTTATAGATATAGGACTACATCCTTAACCAATAATATTAAGTTTAGCTACACATATTCATGGAGTTCATCATAATCAATAATCAAATAAAGGAGATGAATATTAAATACGAAAGCAAACCCTAGTTTTAGTTCTCTTCTCTGCTCCAAGGATAGAAAAAAAACGTGATCTAAAAATTGTAGAAGTTTTTCTTTTTGTAGCCCTTTTCTCCTTCCAAAACTAGGTTTTGTCTTCAAATTCCATTAGTTGGAAATTCACTCGGCCCACGAGTAAGAGAAACCCATGTAGAAAATATGTCCCAAAAGTGGTCGCCGGAAAACTGGGTATTTGGCCGGAATCAGGTACCGGAATGTCGTCGCCGGAAACCTGAAAAGTCAAACGGTCTACTCGGAGTCAACTGAATAAGTTGACCCGAGGCAAGTACCGGGTCAGAAACGAGTCAGACAGGTCCAAGCCAGGTTTGTTGCAGTCATTGCACGGCCATGTTGGCTGTAGCGTCTTCTGTGCAGCTTCAGTCATGGCCAAGATGGCCCAGCTTGCCATCATCGTGCTTCACAGCCAAAATGGCTATATCCTGCATCTTATTTCCAGCCATGATGGTTGTAGCTCACCCATTCTAGCCAACACAAAACCATTGCAATTGCATCATATTACCACCAGCATCTCAACCATTAACTGCATAAACTTTTGTTCGCCAGTTCAAGTCCATACATGATTCACAGTAAACAACAACTACCTGCACCTGCAATTCATCATGAAAATCATCACCTGTTGCAAGCACGCAACCAAGACAGGTCCATCAGGTGCCATTAATCACCAACCACCAAACCAGCTTCTTATACAAACCATTTATCTGTGACTGCAACACAGCTGCATTCTATCAGAACTGTACCTTCCCTCACCATGAACTAATGGTAGTAAGGCCTCCCTATCCTCCAACACATCATTACAAAGCAACACAACCCTTTATTTGAGCAGTAACTGCACCTGCAAAGCCTCCAAGAGTATCAAAATTCCATCTCATAACCAGTGCTCCACCAACACCATCTGCATCTTCACCTGGTTCAGCACAACCTCTATGCCTGCAATCAATCTCATTCTCTTTTGTCACTTAAGTTCACTCCAACTGCTGCAACTCTCTTGCGGCTCCCAGTCTCCACATTGCCACAACAACCTTCAAACACCACCTGTAATGCCATCACACAGCAAGACAACAATACACACACATTCAACTGCAATTACAAACTTATGCCTTCACAGCTCAAAGCAATAACACCACAAATTGCAGTTGAGCTTCAGTCCATTTTCTGTTCATTTGTCTTAGCTTATTCAGTTCAATACCGCCACCTCCTAACCATCTCTCAACAGAATAATTTCTTGCTCTAGATCCAAATAATCTGTAGCTGCACCTTCTTCACCACAGGGACCCTAATCTCTCCTCATAAAATCAAACAGAAAGAATAAAAAGCTTCACAACCATCTCAGGCCAACAGTAAACACTCACCATCATTACCTGCAATGCATTCTCAAACTCGACAGTTCTCAATCCATCAGTTTATGCTTCAACAGCACCACCAGATTCAAGCCAACAATTCCCATTATCTCTAACACCTGAAATAGCCATTTCAGCTGTATCATTCCTGCACAGCTCCATATCTTGCACCACCAGTACCAGTTTCAACTGCAGTTGCTTCAACATCGAACCCTAAACACCACTGGTGCCTGAAACCATCCACCAGAACCACACAGAACCACCAATTTCTGTAGCTTCAATTCTAGGCCACTATCACAGTTCAATTTCTCCTCTTCCATGACATAATACCACCAAAAGTTGTTACCAGTTCCAGCAGCATTCATCTCTTCTTCTTTCACAGATCCATCTTCTAATTATGACCAGAAACCCTAATTTTAATTCCTGATTCAATCATTAACTTCAATTTCACATAGCTTATTCACTGTGTTCTTCTTTGGATTTGTAATAACAACAAACCCCTTTACTTCTCCATCATTGAACATCCTCAGATTCAGTTATTCATCATCTTCCAATAACTTCAATTCCTCCATAATCTTCTCCATTTTATTAACAGCAACAGATCCTCCTTCTCGATTTCTTCATTGACCCATTGATCACCTCCTAAAACAAATTCATGGCTTGATTTCTTATTTTACCTCAAAATCCTGTAATCTTTCTCCTCAGATCTTCAACTGCACCTCCTAGCTGCTTCAGAACCAAATTCCACCACAAACCCTATCTGCAGATTGTTAGAGTCAAGCATCATAGGATTATTCCCTCTCTGATCTTCTCAATTCCTTCCTTTCTCTGGTTTTGGGTACTGCACTCTCTGAGTTTTGAGGTGAGTGGTAATGAAAAACAAACCAGTTGCCCGAGAAGCTTAACCTTGTTAGGTCTGTCTGTACGGACTGGATGATGGCATCCATTGACTAGGATAAGGGCTGCTAAAGTGAATATTTGTCCTGTCAGATTCAGGGAACTGACAGCTCGTTCTCCGCATGCGACTTGATCTCTTTAACTCCTTTTCGCTTCAAATGAACGCCTTATCTCGCCTTCCACCAACAACAACCGTATTTTACTCATCATATTCACTTCTTCTCTTCAAATAGAGTCATCACTAAAGTTGTCGTGCCTTTCAGACAGAAAATTTGCATCACTAAAGCCGACATACTTTTCAGACATGGATGAAGAGATAAATGCAAATAATAAGAAATAATTCGCCTCCAACAGCAGTTGCACTTGAGATGACGTTTTTTCCATGTTTCTCCTTCTTTTGTTCAAAGTGACTCCAAAATACCTAAATACTCAAAAACAAAGCATAAGATACATAATTTACAAGAAAACTAGCAGAGAAAGCATAAACAATAGATAAATATCAGGGTGTTTTAGACACCTATCAGCTAGCTCGGGCTAGGTGCATGACCAAGCTAGGGTTTTGGCGTAAAGGTCGTTTGGTAACTTTAGACGGCCAGGATTTGCTCATGGGATTGAAGGGCAACCGTTGATTGTTGCACGCCTTCGTTTTGATAGCCGTGTAGTGAAGGCCAGTATGGTGGTGCAGCATGGGGCCATGGCGAGGTGCGTTGGCATGGCGCGGTAGGTGTGTCTGGCATGATTTTCCATTTGCACGGAGGTGCGGCTAGCATGGTTGGCATGCTTTGGCGCGGTCGGTGTGGCTAGCATGACTTGTCATTGGCACAGAGGTGCGTCTAGCATGGTTGGCATGCTTTGGCATGGTCGGTGTGGCTGGCATGATTTTCCATTGGCACAGAGGTGCATCTAGAATGGTTGGCATGCTTTGGCGTGGTCGGTGTGGCTGGCATGATTTTCCATTGGCATAGAGGTACGGCTAGCATGGTTGGCATGCTTTGGCGCGTTCGGTGTGGCTGGCATGATTTTCCATTGGCACAGAGGTGTGGCTAGCATGGTTGGCATGCTTTGGCGCGGTCGGTGTGGCTAGCATGATTTGCCATTGGCACTGAGGTGCGGCTAGCATGGTTGGTATGCTTTGGCAGGGTCGGTGTAGATGGAATGATTTTCCATTGGCACAGAGGTGCGACTAGCATGGTTGGCATGCTTTGGTGCGGTCGTTGTGGCTGGCATGATTTTCCATTGGCACGGAGGTGCGGCTAGCATGGTTGGCATGCTTTGGCGCGGTCGTTGAGGCTGGCATGATTTTCCATTAGCACAGAGCTGCGTCTAGCATGGTTGGCATTCTTTGGCGCGGTTGGTGTGGATGGCATGATTTGTCATTGGCACACGTGGGAATTAGGGTTTGGCTTGTCATAACCCTAATTTGAAAAAGATACCCCGGTAACTATTTAGAGACACATTAAAGGTTTCAGTAAATGTGCCTAGTAAATGCTTGTTACTTTAAATGTTGTGACATCACTGTCTTCTAGGGTTTAGTGTTTTACGATTTTAACCCTAAACTAAAAACCACCATCAACATTAAGTCCCCTGCTTAGCTCGGAACAGGTGCCTTGTTGTGAGGTTATCATATGATGGTGACAGACAAGGACGTAATCGAGGTGTAAATCATTGCAAATATGGTCAAGAGAATTCGACTAACCTTTTTGAGTGGTAAAGAGAGTTTTGGATTCCCGTGTTTGCGGCCCTGCGTAAGTTGTACTGGGTATGCAGACTGTGGAGTGGTGAGATGAAAGTTACCGGCTTGGTATGGTAGTACATATCCAAGGCAAAGGGGGCGCGGTCTTGGAAGGAGACACAAGTGGACGGCTTGGATCGAGGGGCCAAGAAGTGGCGTGGTCTTAGTAAGGTAAATGCGCGTGGATGATAGGGTTGCGACAGTGGAGCAGGCGGCTTGGCATAGTATGGCCTTGGCAAGACGAGACGTATACGGACGGCTAGGCGTGGTGGGGCCGCGACAATGGAGTGATGGATTTTCCTGGCGTGACTATGACAAGGCACGGTTGGTGGGGTGAAACGTGCACAGATGGCCAGTAGCGGTGAGGATGAGACATGGCACGGATTGCTTGGTGATTTATCTTCAAGGGCTTGGTTGCCTCTTTCCTTATTTGACTCGACCAGGAAGTTCTTCTTCTCTTCAACCCAAAACGTTACGCCCACAAAAATAGGAAAAGCGTTACTCTTTCTGCTTTGGCTATGTTGTCGGTTTTTGTTCCGAAGCTTAGCGTTAGCGGTGGGAAAGGAAAACACGATTTAGTGTGCCTCGAGCACGTTCTTCCACGCTTTCTCACCAACCATAATTATTTCTCACAGCCAGGCATGAGGTTTAATTAGGATCGGATATCATGTCTTAACTCATAGCCGGTATAAAAACTTTCCCTTTTGAGGTTGCATTATCTTGCTGTACATAAAAGATGATTTTGAACTCTACATTCGCGTAGTTCGTCTTCTTCCATCCTCTTTATAGGTATCACCTCGCGTTTCCTTCTTATTTTTATTTTATCCCCTTTCTTATGTGTGTATATATAGGATGGAACTTGACCATTTTCCTTGTTCTTTGTAGTGTATGATGGGACCCTCCAGGGATAGCCATGTCTTTAATTCTTCGGAGAAGGACTTAAGAATTGGTGAAAACCGCTCTTCTTCTCATGAGGAGACATTAGCTAGAATCGAATCTCTATTCCATGAAGTTGGTGAAATTATCAAGGACCTCCCTTCCATCTATCTCCATGAAGTGCAGGCGTATGTTCGGACTTTATTGGGTTCGTTGAACATGAAGTATGGACGAGAAAATGAGGAAGAACCTTGGCATGTTGAGAAGTTCCAGTGCGTCAAAACCTTTCCTCGGTCCAGTTATAGGGCGGATTGAACTGTTTCCATATCGGAGCAACGGAAAATCGAGCATGTGAAGCTTTTGAAGGCAAGCGTCGTGGTTCTCAATTTTGATGCGGATGAATCAAAATATCTTATTCGAAGGATCAATGAGAAAACCTCTGAGGGAGTGTCTTACGGGACGGAAGTAGCCTTTGTAGTTGACGCCAGAGGTGTCGTTGGAGATATTGGAGGGGTCATGGTGGCATATGCTGAACTGGTCGTCGAATCAGACACTGTTGCTGTTGTGGTTGCTTCGGGATGGGATGTTGAGGTTGCTGCTGCTAACACCGTTGAATGGAATCTTTGTTTCCCAAGAGCTTATTGGGGGAAGTTCTTGAAGATAGCCCTGACCAAGGGGACTCGTGTTCCATCCTTCGAGGGCTAGTTCCTCCCTTTTATGATTCATGTTAGTTGCTTAGTTCCCCTGATATTTTTCGTAAACTCATCTTTACCTTCTTCTTCATCAATCAACATTTCGCTTTATATATTATTATTTTTGAATGATTGAATGAGGTATTTCTGGTTGTGGTATGATGGCTTTACAGTGGTTTTCTGGGTTAGTTTCATGTATTTCTCTGATATCTGGAGAACTCGTTTGGAAAGAGATGCATTTATACTTTATTTTATTTTTTGACGAAAAATGAAATTCCATGGAAGAATACAAACGGTGTATTCATCTTGGGGAAATACAACTACTAATAGGAATTGTTAAAGGAAATACTAAAGGGAAAGTGGCTGGAAAAGTACAGCATTTTAGGGATTGGGGGCCTTGAGCCATCGCGAGTGAATTATCACGCCTTCAGGTGTGTCTGTGTTGATGAGCTTGCAATATCCTCCTAAAAGGATATCCGCCACCATATACGGCTCGTCTTCTCTTCCATTGGGCGAATCAATTTGAATAGCCATTTTTTCCGTCATCTTCCCAACTTGAAACGAGTTTACCTTAACCACTATATCTCCGATTGAAAACGGGTTCAGGCATCGTGCAACCATTTGAGTCTTGGCTTCATTGGTTTCGATGGAAGTTTACAAGATTTTTGCAAAGTGTTCAAATGGCCCAGCACCCCATTCACATTTCTTGACAGCGTCCGTGCCAATAATCGTGCCGAGTCCCCATAACGGAATAGAGGAAGGAATGACTGGTTGTAGATAAGGTCGTTTGTCCAGACATACTTGCGTTTGAAATCCATGAGCTAGTGCCAAGAGGTCTTCTCCAGATGTCTGGGTTCCATTGATAACTCGTCGATACGATAACCAGTGGGATGATTTGTTGGAAATTCTTTCGGGTGTGGACGTAGGTAGAGGGTGCACATCTAATTTAGATTTGTTGTCGAGTATCCATAAGTTCCCCAATATCATTTCGTGACCCATTTCTTTGATATTGTAGAATTTTCTATGCGTTATAGCGTCTCCCATCTTGATCTCGAGGTTGATGTAGCCATGCGCGTTCAAAGCTTCTCCTCTCGGGTTCTTAATCACAGACGAGGAATTGTAGCATCTTGTTTTGTAAATCCCGCAGCCTTTAGTGTCTAGAAAGTAATGATGTTGAGTTCAGAGGCCGCGTCGATGAGCGTGTTGTCAAATTCGATACCTCTTAAACGGGACGTGGTCAGCAGTCCCCAGTTCTCCTCTTTGATTTCGCCCGTTTGGAAATCTTGGGCCCTTGGTGTGGTTTTCGGGGAGAGAAGAAGTCGTTTGCCGGATACAACGTGATTGAGAGCTGTGAAAATATCTTGGCACTGCACCTTGGAAAGATAGAGAATTTCGCATACATGTTGCATCATTGATTGTACAGTCTCGTGCACGGAGTCCCCAAAGAACCCACAGTTTCTTATTGGGAGTGGGTCTCGATGTACTCCCTCGTATCCTAGTTGGAGATCTCTCGCTTATATCTTTTCTTTGAAAATATGCTTTAGTTTGTTGCAATCACTGGTTGGATGGTCAACGAATATGCGGTAATGGCAGTACTTGGGGTTCGCCATCTCAGCCTCAGTTGGTGGACGTGTAGGAGGTGGTAGTCTGATAACATCATCTTGAATCCATGCCTCTAGGAGGTCAATCACCTCCTCTATGGGAAACGGGAAATCAAAGGTATTCCCTTCGGTTTCATGATGATGCATGGGATCTTTAGTGGCGGTCTTCCGTGACGGGGTTTCCCATTGCGCCGGTGCTTCATGTTTTGGCTGGTGGCCTATAGTTGGGGCCTTCCTTTTTCCTCTTTCGTTTACTATGTTCACGGAGGATGAGCCGGCATTAAATTGCTTGCTGGTGAGGCATCTATTCCCGCGAGTTTCACGCGTGTCTTCGATTCGAGTTGGCCTAGTTCTTTCCAGTAATGCTGGTGTTGTCATTGTGGATCGTCTAGCGGCTTCATGGAGTTCGGAGAATATTTTGAAGCGCAAGTTTTCTAGCAAGGTGCGGTAAATAGGAACCATACCATTGATGCACGCGTTCACCAGCTGTTGCTCAGTCACGTTTGGGTCGTGACAGTCGAGTGCTTAAACCCTGAACCTTTTGACAAAATCGTTCAGATGTTCGTTATCCTACTGGTACATTCTTCTGAGGTTTGAGAAAGTAATTTGTTCACACACGAAGAAGTACTTCCTGTAAAACGTGGTAACCATGCTACTCCAGTTGGGAATACTGTTCGGCGGGATGCTGTTGTACCATGTATATGCCCTTCCGGTAAGTGATTTTGAGAACTCCCTTAGACGAAGAACGTGATTATATTCATGTTCATCTAGGGATTCCAAGAAACGGGAGATATGCTCATGTGCATTCCCAGTACCATCGTACAGGGTGAATTGAGGAGAGGACTACCCCCTTGGAAGAGGGATTCTTCGCATTTCGGATGGGTAAGGGGGTTGGTGTTGATGCATGTCCAGTTCATCATTCTTGATTAGGTTGCGGAGAAGTTGCTTCAGATCTTCTCGCGTGATGAAGTTGGACGTCTGATTTCTTTCCAGTGGGATTCTAGCGCGAATTTCCTCATCCGCGGAGGTGTGCTCCGCCGAGGTGCTAGTGTCGGGCTTGTTGGAGACGTTTCTAAACGGCTCTATAGGATGCGACTCACGTGGTAGCCGCTCTGTCAGGATCTTGAGAAAGACGAGTACTTCCTTCTGTGTTGAACTATATCCGTCTGGGCTCTGGCGAGCATTTCTTGTCGTTCCATCAAATCAATGATGGTGACATAAGGACGGCTTCCTCTGGTCCCTATGGTCTCTCGTCCCATCGGTAGGGTAGTTGGAACCTTATTTGTGGTTGGAGATGCCATGCTAGACAAAACATTTGGAGCCGCAGCGGTAGCTCTGGCTCTGGTGACTGGTGGCGTAACTCCCGAAGAGGTGTTTTCGTTGCCGTGATTAGAGGGTTGTGCAGAGATATTAGAGGCGGCGGCGACTTTGGCCCTGGTGATTGGCGGTGTTACACTCGAGGGAGTGCATTCAGAGTTACTGTAGTCAGTAGGTGATGTAACGACGTTATTGGGAGAGACGTTAACATCAGGGACGTGCTCTGTGCTGGTATTCTCGGAAGCCACTCCAGACCTGAGTTCCAACATATTGGGATTGATGTTCGGGAAACGAAATCAGGAATTGGAGTTGATATTGTAACTGATAGATCAATCCTCCCGCTATGGTTGCCAATTATTTGTAGGTTAAAATGGTTTCTGTTGATTTCGGTAATTGCGGGTGTGCAGGTGAGAAACAATTTAAACCCTAAACAATGTACTGCAAGGGAGTACTTTAGATTCGAGAGATCAATCTGTACAAGTCCGGCCTAAACCAAGAAATGGTCGTTCCAGACTTGCTTCGGTCACAAAGTGGAGAAGAATGGGTTGGTTTTGGGAGGGAAGCAAGGAAAGTGGTGAGACCAGAATAGTTGATTCTGGAAGAGTAGTTGGGTTACTACGATTTGTTATTAGAAAAGTGAGAGAGCTAACAAGGTGAGATAGCAAGTAAGTATTTCTGAGTGTTGTATCTCCCGTATGAACTTGTTGTTCAATGGAAATTGGTAAGACCTATTTATACAAGTCGGAGTAAAAATGTACCTTGGTCTCATTAAGGAGTGGGAAAGTAAATGGGAGGAGGTGGTAACCATATGCATGGAATTGATGTTCCATAAAGTGGTTAACGCATGAAACTGGTTTTCATGAAACTGCTAACGTTATGTCCCATAAAATTGTTAACGCACGTGTTTTATGTCCCATGATCGTTTCATACATAACTTCCCGTATTTACTAGCCGCCTCACCCTTATGACACTTCCTTATGACGGGCGTAGTGTACGCCGCACGTTGTAAACCGCCAAACCAATACCCAAAGAGGATCCCCCAGTTTGTGTTGATGTCTCGAATGTTTTTCGAAAACATGTAGCATGTTGTTGTGGCTTGGCAAGTCAAGATCGGGAAACTTGCTAGCCTGGTGACCTTTGACGGTCGAGATTTTGCATCTTGAGAGGAGGGGTAACCGTTGATCGTTGCATGCCTTCATTTTGGTAGCCGCGTAGTGAGGGCCAACGTGGTGGCGCGGCTAGGTTGGCATGTCGTTGGCATGGAATGGTTTGGCGTGGCCAAACTTAGGTTTTCAGGCCAAAGGTTATTATGTGTCGTCTGGTAACCTTGGATGGCTAGGATTTTCTCCTGGGATTGAAGGGAAACCGTTGATTGTTGCACACCTTCGTTTTGGTGGCCGCGTAGGGAGGGCCAATAGGTGGCGTGGCTAGGTTAGTATGCCGTTGGCATGGCATGGTATGGCGTGGACAAACTTAGGTTTTCGGGCCAAAGGTTACCATGTGTCGTCTGGTAACCTTGGATGGCTAGGATTTGCTCCTGGGATTGAAGGGCAACCGTTTATTGTTGCACGCCTTCGTTTTGGTGGCCGCGTAGGGAAGGCCAACAGAGTGGCGTGGCTAGGTTAGGCTTGGCATGTAGGGCCAAGGGTTCTCCTTGGGTGTGGCTAGCTTTGGATAGGTGCGATTTTGGCTTGGCATGTGGGGCCAAGGGTTTTCCATGGACATATGGCGTGGCTAGGGCCAAGGCAAGAACGTTTGGCTTGGCATGATGTGACTAGCATGGCTAGGTGCGGTTTTGGCTTGGCATGTGGGGCCAAGGGTTTTCCATAGGCACATGGCGTGGCTATCTAGCTTGGGCTAGGTGCGGTTTTGGCTTGGCATATGGGGCCAAGGGTTTGACATAGGCGCATGGCGTGACTAGCTTGGGTTAGGTGCGGTTTTGGCTTGGCATGTGGGGAAAGGGTTTTCCATAGGCGCATGGCGTAGCTAGCTCTGGATAGGTGCATGACCAAGCTAGGGTTTTGTGGCAAAGGTCGATTCGTAACTTTAGACGACCAGGATTTGCTCCTGGGATTGAAGGGCAACTGTTGATTGTTGCACGCCTTTGTTTTGATAGCCACGTAGTGAAGGCCAGTATGGTGGCGCGGCATGGGGCCATGGCGAGGTGCGTTTGGCATGGCGCGGTAGGTGTGGCTGGCATGATTTTCCATTGGCACGGAGGTGCGGCTTGCATGGTTGGCATCCTTTGGCGCGGTCGTTGTGGCTGGCATGATTTGTCATTGGCACATAGGTGCGGATAGCATGGTTGGCATGCTTTGGCGCGGTCGGTGTGGATGGCATGATTTTCCATTGGCACACGTGGGAATTAGGGTTTGGCTTGTCTAACCCTAATTTGAAAAAGATACCCTGGTAACTATTTAGAGACACATTAAAGGTTTCAGTAAACGTGCCTAGTAAATGTTTGTTACTTTAAATGTTGTGACATCACTGTCTGCTAGGGTTTAGTGTTTTACGATTTTAACCCTAAGATAAAAACCACCATCAACAGCACCTCAGCGGGGCCGACTTCACCGTCTTGCAATCCTAGACAATGCCGCTGCCAAATGTGCTCGGTTATATCTGCTTGTAAAAATCTCTAGTGGGCATGGCTTTTTTAATAATTATGTGTTTCTCTCACGTTACCTTGTACTGGAGGTGTTTCTTCTCTTCCATCGTAGCTAGCCCATACCGTATCACGATACTCATGTTCCGCACACATGTTATGCATTATTAAACACGCTCTCATAATTGTCTAAATGTCATGATGAGACTAGTGATGACAAGGATTCCTAATTATACCCCATTTGGACTTAAGACCACCAAAAGCATGCTCCGCGTCCTTCCTCTTTGCATGGTGGTATTCATTAAATTTCTTATGGATCACCGGCATAATATCGCGTCTCTTATAGCTATGGACCACCCCCGGTATTTCATTGTAGATGTCGTCCACCAAATAGTATCCATGCTCGTACTCGTGACCATTGATGCGAAAATTGCAAGTAGGGGCTAAGGCGTCATTGTCTCTATCAAATAATCCCGACTACGCCAACACATTCAAGTCATTTTTTTTCCCGGCCTCGCCAAAATAACAGTGCCATAACCATCTATCGTATGATGCAACTACCTATAAAACAAGATTTGGTTTCTTAATATGTCCTACATGTAGGCCTGCTTCTTCGGTAGGAAATAACCTCCACTCCCAATGGGTGCAATCGAGGCTCCAAAGAATTCTTGGAAAACCACGATCTTCGTTCTGAGCCAATAGCCTCCTAGTATCTTCGGTTGTTGGTATCCTCATGTAACGGTCGTTAAAAATCCAAAGAAGTGCATCCATAAACTTTTTAACGTACATGTATATGGTTTCCGTAGCCATCTGGGTATAATCGTCGAGGCTATCTGCGGCTACCCCCCTTGCCAGGTGTTTCACGATGACAAGCATTTTCATATGAAGAGAGTGACCCGGGATGTTACAAGCATCTCTTTGCTGTAAAAAATCCTGATCTTGGGCGCAAATTTGAGGCAATATTTTAAGAAAAGGTTCTCGGGGCAAACCGTGACGTCCCTTAAAACGATCAGGTCCGTATCTGCAACTGGGGTTGAAGTAGTCCTGCATCATCTTGGCACTCGACATCGGTTAACGGTTCTTCTGCTTAAAACCTGGACGGGTTCGGGTTGGCGCAAATTATGAGCTTCCTGCACAATTTGCTGATACATGATTGTGTAATCTCCATGGCTATCATCGTGGTACCGTTTAGGGTATGTCTCCTCTCTCCGTCGTCGCATATATCTAACGATAGCGGACTCCATTTTTCAGCTAAAATGAAATTTTATCAGTATAGCAATGGATTTAATATCGTCTATTGTTTCGTAAATGTCACCAAAAAATATATAAAACGCACATAAACATGAAATATGAAGAACATATAATATGGATAATACGATGTCTAGCATATCTGAGGAGAAACTAAAATTATCATATAAGAACAAAATAGCAAACGTCTACTAAGGCCTCGCTAATCAACACAATTTTAACTAGTTTAACTAGTCTGAGGGAAAAAACTGACTTTCTGGAACAACTTCCGTATCAGCATTATCATCACCTCTCTCACCACTACCATGACCACTATCCTGTCAAGTACCACCCAAGCTCATCCCTAAAAACTTACTAGAGTTTGGTAAATCATTAAGCATTGGCGAGACATGCCCCATTGATGGGTTGGACTCTACAGGAAGGTTACTCTAAACATTTTAAGGGACATAGTAAGCATTCGATGAGGATGGGTCGGCAGATGGACGCTTGCAACGTGGTTGGGTCTCTGCCAAAGATACTCCTGCACTATAAGTGCTGGGAAATATTTGTTCTTCCGGACTTGAGTTGAATAGGCTGTCAGATGTTCCGGAACTACGAAGGGTAGTGGGGGTGTTATACAGCGCTCGACGACGAGTCTCATCGTATACCACCTGTTTGCTAGATTGGATCATCCAGGAAGCCTCCCCTACAAACTGGCGTAACTCTTCTTAAAAAAAACAACAAAAAAATTAAACAATTTTATTTTACAAAAAATAATCTCCAATGAAAATGAAAATCAAATATAAAAGGACTAACCTCCGAGGCGTTGATATCAGAAAAATTGTAAGGGTTCTCTGCTACCCTGAGGACTGAAACTAGCTCTTCGAACGAATCTTTGTAGAAAGGCACGTCCCATTATAGGTTCGGGATTTGCGTCATGGACTGTCCGGCTTGGTGATATGTGTATGTCTGGGATACCATGGTAGGAGGTGGGTATTGGGGAATCAAACTACGGGGTATACCTGCCTGTCCAACTCCGATATCATCACGTGTGTGTATGTGAGTTGTAATTTTCCTAAGACCTCTCACGCTATGATTTTTCCAAAAATGAGAATACACTTCTGCCGGGAAAGGAAGGTGGTGGTCTCCTGGATCAAGCATTGTACTATCAGATGCGTCCTCCAACCTAGGGGTTTCATGGGATAACTATCGGACCTAACACCTGCCTCATACAACTCTCAGCCAGATAAGCAGAAACTCTTATGCCGTCCTTAACACACTTGAAAACAAATCTCCTACTAGACATCTCCAGTGCTGATTGGAATGCATCAGTGTGTTGGTGGGCACTATCTCTGAACCAGGGGTCCCAAATAACCGCATCACACATCCTCATATCTATCTGAGCGTGTGCATCGGACACAGAGTGTTTGTGAAGATCTACTTGTACCTTATTCCTAAGGTTCGACCCATCAAATAGAAGAATAGAAGGGTGTGGATCAAGGTCGTCATCTCTTAGGATGTCCTTCAAAACCGGTTGACAATTACAGAAATAAAAATAATACCAGAATCCTAAGATCATCAACATGCCACCCAAATCCTTTTGTTTGTACGAACTCTAGTCATCCAGATGTTTATACAAAACACCCAAAGCTTGAGTACCCCAATCATAAGACCCCACAACATCCAAATCATCCAACACTACACACCATCGTTTATCTACTCTAAGACTCAAGTCTGCAAACAAAAAAGAACCAATACACCAAAGAAAGAAGATTCTAGTCAATTCATCGCCAATGTTTGTGTTGTCAAGATCTTCCCTACTTCTTATGTAATTATCCAAGTGAGAAATTCGCATAGTGCATGCCTTGGAATCATAATCTCCAGGTTTCATACCTGCATTTTTTCTTTGGACCATAACATCTAACACACCCCGGAAATACCTAGCATCCATAGCTTCTAGTTCTTGCGGCGTCATTATTTGCTTTGGTAATTCTGGGATTGGCTTACTTCCTCCAATTGGAATACCAGTCAACCGGAAAAAATCTAGAGGGGTCAAACCTATCTCAAACTCAGGAAAGTGAAAAGTTCTAGTCTTCTTCCACCACCTCTCACATATAGCTTCAGTTAATCCCTTATCCGCATACTTAAAATTAAATTCAAATACGGACCCAAAACCACACACTTGAAGAAGTACAATTGCACGGGGGTTTTGGTGAACCACTATTTTGTAAAATTTATTTAGGTCTTTCCAACTACTCCTAAAATTTACGTCTCTCTGGTCATCTAACTTCTCACATTTATGTTGTGGTGGTCCGACACCTCGAGATAGTTGGGATAACTTCTCATACCTATACCAATCGGCATGCTCCATTATCTAAAAAAACAAAGGGTAAGGAAAGCACAATCAACACGTGAATAACAAACAATCATCCACACATATTAATCTATGCAAAATAAATTTATGAATTCCCACAATCAAATTCACCTCACATTGAGGTATGCACAATGCTCATATGAAAATATCCCTCAAAATGATACTAACAACTTCAATTCCACCACTTTAATCTTCTAAACATCAACTCAAAAGAACACATGACTTAATCCTTCAACTCATTGCAAAATGCTCTAATGAAAACCTCCAACAAAATCATATTAACAACATCAATTTCACCCATATAATCATCTCAACATCAACTAAAAACATTGCATGAGTTAATCATCAAACTCTATGGCCAAGGCTCAAAACAAAATTGTTAACATGCTTACCAAATTACAAATTTCAAATACATTCTACCAAGCATAAACACAATTAAATCAATCAATCAATTTATGAATAACTAATGAATTTTTGTTTCACCTAAATAAACCCCAAATACCATAAACCCTAAGTTCACATTTCAATTTTTTGAAATTAAATCAAAAAATTTCCTACTGCTCAATCAACCTATTCAACATGATTCATTCAATAGCTTTCAAATCACACCATTATAACTAAAATCAGAAACAAAAAATCAAACAAATCAATCAAAAAAAAAAATTACTTACCTTGTGTTGATATGTTGATGAAATCGCCCAAAAATAACACCAAAAGTTTCCCCACGTCTTCTACAACAAAACCCTTGTAAGATTGCTGCTCCTTTAACAAAAAATCGGCGTTAATCCTCCCACGGGAAAAGAGGTTCTACGGATTGTTTTTGAAGAAGAAGATAGAAAAAGAAAGAATGGAGCAGAAGGAAGGGGCAACTTCTGGATGATTTAGGGTTTTATAGGACCCACAGTTTCAATCCGTGTATTGACCAGTCAACAAGGTCAATACTCTGTTAGAAACGGCGCTTTTGAGTTTCCCTATGGTACGCAGTTAGAAAACGCGTGCGGCGGAGGTTCAAAATGCGTAACTAATAAGAATCTTGGACCCCATTACGCCCAGGTGATATTTTTGGCTGACGTGGATCCAAGCAGAAGCTTGACTCTTGGACTTCGATTAGACCCGGCCTTATAAGAGAAGACAACTATGTGGGAAAATTATCTACCTAAAACAGAGGATTTTGCCTAAACTTAAACATCCTTTCCTAGCAAATCAGCAATTTCATTTGTCTCCTTTGGGACATACTGATATACCCAAATATTAAAACCCGCAAATAACTCTAAACAGTCACAGATTATACATTTGGTAGTCCAGCGAATGGCTTTTACTTCACCGTTTTTTATGACATTCACTGCACTGAGATGGTCTCCTCCAGATAAGGATTGTTAAATGTCAAAACTTCCTCCTTCCATAAGGACCAAACTATTTGTAAAATCCCACTGGCATGCCAAAATTTATTATTATTTTTTAAAATCTGTAAAGGATGATGACCTAGAGTTCCGAAAATATGCAAAATGGTTAGTTGGGAGTTAGGTGACAAAATTCAAATGTACGTTTACAGAAGTGACAGAACAACGTAGATAGACTGTGGAGTTAGATATAGGAAACCAGTGACATTTAAATATAACAGTAGTAGCCTTCTGCGCATTCAAGTGATATCAGAAAGATTTTGGAATTTCCAAGAAAGCTTCATGTTGTTTCCACTATTGAGCTGCAAGTCCAAACAAGCAATAGAAAATCACTCCATGTAACTTGTAGCTATCAATAAGTCGCTTTCTTCTACAATGCCCGTCTCAAAATCTGCACCGGAGGAAGTAGGCCGGTCTTAGCTGTTGCCTTCTGTCTCACCATGAATAGGGTAGGTTTCGGGACCACTACCAAAAGAAGAAATATCCCATGTTTGACATTTGCCGTTTTGGGGTTTAGAATCTTTCTCGGGGCATAAGGAGACCGTGGCCCAAAAACTGGCATGATTTCATGAACTGTTTCATAGTATTTCGCTGTACCACTACCTCGTCAAACGAGGAGCTACGTAGGAATTGAATTATGATCGCTTTTTGTAAGTATGGGGCGGCATGGTTTATTAGAATAGGACAAAAAGGGTCATTACATGATTATTCAAGATGTCCCTTATATAAAAAAATTTGAAATGATAAATTAACCCTCATAATTGATAACCTAGTTTAGTGATGATAATCAAGTTTAGTATTAATGATTAATTTCACTTATATTAACTCAAAATCAAAACCTAAATCAAATTTTTAGAGTTAAAAAAAAAATTAGAGGAGAAGATCAATCTCAATCAATTGAAGAAATTAACCAACAAAATGAAGAACCATGACTTGAAAATGACCGGGTATACTTCTAAATTAGCCCCAACTAGCTTTTTGTTGCTCAAAGTTATCTAAAGTACGAAAAAAAATCAATTTTTTTACATTTTCAGAGCTAATTACAGTTGGAATTTTGCTCATAACCAACCGTAAATCAAAGTTACGGTTCGTTAAAGATGAACTACCAACCGTAACTGGTTAAATTTGAAGAAAACCCAATCTTAAAACCAGTTACGGTTGGTAACTAAATGCTCGATACCAACAGAATCGAGTTACGGTTAAGTAAACTAAAATGGTTACCAACCGTGAATCGAAGAAAATTCTCCAGATATAAGAACATACGGTTGGTAATTGAACTATTACCAACCGTAACAACATCAAAATCTCCAGTTACGGTTCGTAATTGAGTTAAAATCAACCGTAACTCACATAAACCCAGAAATTTCACTTTCAATTTTCATCTAAAACCCTAATTTTTGATATAAATTAAACTTAAATTGAACAAAATAAACCAAATCGTAACCGGGTTTTCAAAACATACCTCATATAAGTCATTACACTACACTTGATTGATTTTCGAATCGTCGATTAATCGAGGACGATGAAATTTTGAGTTTTAATGGAGGTTACGGTTGATGGGAGGAGGAGAAGAGAAGAAGAAAGAAAACAAATTTTCAATTTAGCTTTGATTTAGGTTAAAAAATAGGGAGGGTAATCTAGTCAATTTACACCTCCTATAGGACATCCCCTAATCAACTAGAGGGACATTACTATCACACTGCCGCCCCTCTAATAAACTATGACGCCCCTACAGCAAGCTTGTTTTGTAAGGCTTTTACGAGTTACCGAGAGTTTTCAAATTTCATATAACTAATATTTATTTTGTCAAAAAAAAAATATATATAATTAATATTTATTTTGTATTTATATTTTCCCGTGAAATTTGATAACTTCTTGTAACAGTGTCATTTTGTGTTTCTCTGCTTTTGTCGTGATAGAAGTTTTGGAAAACAATCATCGCCACGCATCATGATATGATATTCGTTTCCAAATTTTGGAGTTAGGAATTGGTGTAAGTTTGGCTGTTAGCTTGATTGTCTACATATTCTTCTAGAGAAATAATAAGAGAACAGAAATCAGCATCGGTGGTTGGGATTTTACGATCAGAATTTTTTGTTCGAAAAGGACACCGCCGCTCAGCATTGGTGGTTAGAGGAAAGCTTTTCTGTTTAATTAAAATAAATCAGTTGGTGGTTTACCATAAATTAACTAGATGACCGTTGCCATAGTGGGATGGCCGACCGAAAAAATTGGCGCAAAATTAAATTTTGTATAATGGTTATGTAATCAGTTATCGAAAATTGTGTCTAAAATGGAAATATCATTTTTCCTGAAACGGAGGGAGCACATCCTTCTATTAGTTGCAACGGAAAGTTAGTTGATAGACCAAAATATGGATGCATAATGTGGTGGTTTGCATAATGGCAATGCATTTAATTTTCAAAAAATTGTGCCTAGAATGATAAACACATCCGATTTTTTTCGTAAAAACTGTAAATTTGATATTGTTGTTTGTACTCATTGTGTAGATTTCTTTAAAAGCTTTCCAACAAGATAAAATTTGTAAAATTCTAAGGCACGGATTTTTAGATATGTTATATTCTAGTATGCTTTCCAATTATACCCCGAAAAAATAGATACTTAAATAGTTATAATAATTAGACTAAAAGGGAGGGGCGGTCGCGTCATTTCAAATGGGACACTAAACAAAATCCAATATTTTTGCTTCAATTTGAAGAAAAAAAAGAGTCACGTACCACATTGACACAAAATCACCATATATAAAGTCCTCCCTCGCTTCGCTTGGTCGGCCTAATCAACGAATAATATAACTCTTGGCCTTCGGTCATTTTTCCGGCCTAATCAACGAATAATATAACTCTTGGCCTTCGGTCATTTTTCCAAACTAGACAAGATTTAATGAAACAACGGAGATAGTCGATTTGTGATTGATCTTTGTCCCTATGTTGCTATTTCTTTGTGTCGACAGAACTCTCTTATAGGCAACCGTGACACCGCATTTTTTTGTGTCGACAGAACTCTCTTATAGGAAACCGTGACACCGCCTCACACACTGGGAGCATGGAACTCAATTCCATACCTAAAGGGACGTTCATCCCAACGATGGTAATGGGGTACCGTTTTGCTTGAAGGTGTACCGACCCAAAGGCAATTGCTTTTTTGTCCTATATGTATATATTGGTACACCGCGGAGGAAAACGATACCCCCATTAATAACAGTGTTGGTTTGTCCGGCGTTTGGAACAAAATCCAACTTAGCTCCGATCTGTAATGTACGAGAAGTCGCACCTTTTTAAATGATGGAAAACACGTAATTCATTTGGCCACGGCAATGCGGTGGGTTTTGGAATTTTATTTTTCTAGCAATTTACATTTGACTTCACGAGTCTATATTAGATTAAAACATTACTTAAAGCAATCATTATGCTACTCGTATATTACTAGAACACCGCTGCCACGGTACGAAGGATCGACCGAAGAAAAACGCCGTTGCAATTAGACTATAAAAGAAAATTTATACATAAAGTGAAAGTATCATTTTTCCTGAAAGGGATGGAGTACATCGTTTTATTAGTTGCAACGGAAAATTTATTGATGCATGAACTAAAATATGACTGCATTGCATCCTTTGTGGTGGTTTGCATAATGAATATGCATTCAATTTTCGAAAATTGTGCCTAAAAGGAATACTTCCGAATTTTTCGTAAAAACTTTAAATTTGATATTGTTGCTTGTACTCATTCTGTAGATCTCTTTAAAATCTTTCCAACGAGATAAAATTTGCAAAATTCCAAGGCACGAATTTTTAGATATGATATATTTTAGTTTGCTTACAATTTATACCCCTGAAAAAATCACAAAATTGGTCAATTAACCCAATAATGACAATTCTTGGGTGAAAAAGACGTGTAAAATTTGATATTGTTTAAATGAACGAGAATGTAAAAATAGTCAGGATGTAAACAGTTTCATCTTACCCATTTTCAAATACTTTTTCTTATTTGTAAAAATATCCAAGATGTAAACAGTTTCATCCTACCTATTTTCAAATACTTTTTCTTATTTGTAAAAATATCCAAGATGTAAACAGTTTCATCCTACCCATTTTAATTTACATCAGGATGCATCCAGTTTCACCCTCGGTATTTTTTAAGTTTAAGCCATGATGAATCTAGATTCATTCTTGCTATTTTTTGGGTGTCCATTTCATCCATACTAATTTTTGCTCGTCTATTAGAACCATGTTTTAAAAATATTTGGGCAAATGACCAAATTTCTCTGGAAAAAATAGGATACATAAGGAATTAGGCTTCACCAAAAAAAGCCTCACCAAATCCAATTTTTTTTTTTCAAATTGCACATTTGTGTTAGGTTTCGTTTTACAAAAAAGTGGTCATAAAAGGGACTCCCTCCCTTCGGACCCTCTGGTTGGTCGTCCCAAATATATATATATATATATATATAGAGGCAGTGAGTACTCTCTCCGTCCCTAAATAGATGACTTATTCATTTGAAAATTTGTCCACTAATAGACGACATATATCATTAAACAATGTAGATACAATATTTCTAAAACTCTCCTATTAATTGATTACTGTTAGTCATTTACTTCAAAAAAAAAATGTGTAATTTGATAGTCATGTTTATATTTATTTCGTAGGTGTTTTAAAATGTTTTTCAATGGTATAAAGTTTACGAATATCCATGGTATAATTTGAGAGATAAATTATTTCTAAATTTTGCTAATTATTATTTATAAGGTTATAATTGTAAAAAATACTTTAAAATACTCATATTTCCTCATTTCTTTAAGAATTATGTAAACTTGAACGAGGTCATCTATCTAGTAACGGAGGAAGTAGGAAAATTCAAACAAGATGGTAAGCCGTTTATTACTTGGACAATACTTGCTATCTAATTACATACCCTCCCATAATTGGTCGAAATCGAGTATATAATCCTTATTCAATATCGTAAAAACTGTTGGAAAATTAGGATGAAAGAAACGATGAACAGTAAAAGAAATGTTGCACTTCCGACTTCAAGGCTTTGCAAAGATTTTTTTTGGACAATTATTTTAATCCTCCCAATAAATTGGCGATTACAAATGGGTATATGAAATATTGTCTTAAAGATACAATAAAGCACTATAAAAAAAAGTAATTGGATTCAAGGTTTATAACCCTTGATCCAACAAAGAACACACGATAATAGGATTGTGATGATACTTCAAAGATAGAAAACAAAAAGTTCGATGTTAATCAATCATCACTATTTATAGGGGACTTATACCTATCGGAGATGCCTCTTCACTTCCAATAGAAATATATGGTGTCTTATGTGAACCATCACACCCATTGGAGATGTCTCTTCATCTCCAATAGACATCCACATAAGAACCATCATGTCTATCCGTATTCAAATGAAATTTTGCAATAAGAATTATAGGTTCCAAAATTTGGAAATTGATGTCTTAAATGACATCAAAAGAAGTCCAACATGGTGATTTGCAGTGAAGTGAATGAAAATATCTGAGAAGATAGATGAACCATTTAAAGAATGAAAAATCTAACTGCAAAACAATTATGATCCAAAGGATCGAGTCAAGCAAGGCTCTTTATTATGAAATTCTAATGGTACGGGTAAACTGTACACTCGTCTCATTGCCTAATTGTGTTGATCGGGTATATCATGTTTTCTGCAACTGCCTACATTTTATTTTATTTTTGTAACCAAAATATGCTGTCATTTATCAAAATGTTAGCAAAAGAAAAAGAATTCCACAATAATTGTGTCCGCACCGGATGAAACAGAGCATTACAAAAAAAAATCTCAAAAATAGGCAACCCCATCGGAATCACAAATTAATACATCACATAGAGTCTGCGGTCCAAAGTTTAGTCTTTATGAATATAAAGTTATTTCCTGAGCATACGTAGCATTTACGCTTGATCCAATCAATGGTGTTCAACAGCTACAGCATACGCTCTGAGGGAACATTTTTACACAATTTTTTTAGGACTATGCCCTCGTATGTTTCGTGTATCAAATTGATAGTTGAATTTAGAGTTTACCCGACAAATCTCTCTAATAACCCTCATGACCAAGTGTTGAGGCATGCGGTAGCGATGTTGAAAATCTTGATCAGAGTACACACTTCTATTAACAAAATTGAAAAAGCGGGGGTCTAACAACCTCACTCAATATTTCGATTAGCAATCTGTATGGAAAACTCCGAGTTGTTTTCTAGAGAATCAACTAGACTCAATCAAAAGAAAATACTCAAGGAGTTATTATCTCAATTTTATTTACTCAAGAAAATTTGATTCGCGAGTCTTATTAAAGAGTGATAACTTGGATGGTACCAAAGACCAATATCCAAGTGTCAATCAATTTAAATCAACAACCATTAAGGTCGGATATTCTAATTGATTGAACAACGCATAACCTGTATTATTTCAATTATATAACAAAATATAATGCGGAAAATAAATAACACAGACACCAGAATTTTGTTAACGAGGAAACCCCAAATGCAGAAAAAACCCGGGACCTAGTCCAGATTAAACATACACTGTATTAAGCCGCTACAAACACTAGCCAACTCCAAATTAACTTTGGTCTGGACTGTAGTTGAACCCCAATCAATCACACACTGATCCAAGGTACAGTTATGCTCCTGCGCCTCTGATCCTAGCAGGATACTGCACACTTGATTCCCTTACCTGATCTCACCCACAACCAAGAGTTTATACGACCCAAAGTCGAAGACTTTAGCAAACAAATTTGTCTCACACAGAAAAGTCTACAAGATAGAAAAATCCGACTCCCACGAATAAACCTATGAGTTTTGTTCTGTCTTTTGATAAATCAAGGTGAACATGAACCCATCAATAAAACCAGACTTATATTCCCGAAGAACAGCTCTGTTTTATCAATCACCTCACAATAGTCTTAATCGACGGAGCGAAAAAAGATATTGTGGAATCACAAACGATGAGACGAAGATGTTTGTGATTACTTTTATATTTTGCCTATCGGAGATAGAAATCTCAAGCCAATTATTACAATTGTACTCGTACGATAGAAATAGCAAGATCAGATCACACAACTACAAGAAAAGTAGTATTGATCTTGATCTGGCTTCACAATCTCAATGAAGTCTTTAAGTCGTTAACCTGGTTTTAGAAGAAGAAAACCAAAGGTTAAAGGAGAATCAACTCTAGCTTAGCAAGCTAGTATCACACATAATGTGTGGGGATTAGGTTTCCCAGTTGCTAGAGTTCTCCCTTATATAGTCTTTCAAATAAGGGTTTGCAGTCAATGTTAGCTTAGTAACAAAGCATTCAATATTCACCGTTAGATGAAAACCTGATTAGATACAAGTTAATATCTCTCAACTGTTAGATCGGAAACTTAGCTTGTGATACACACATGTACTTGAAGATTTTGGGTTTGTGTAACCGTACCCAAACGTGTACAATAGTTGGTTCAATATTAGTCAACCAAATGGTTAGCCAAATGATAACTTTTATATCAATCATATTCTTCTTCACCACAACTAGTCCAAATGACTCAAATGAACTAGTTAGAGAGTTGTTCAATTGCTATGAGATCTTATGTACTACACAAGACACAATTGAAGCAAAAACGATGTGATTCCCTCGAATCGATTCATGAACTATAAAGCCACGGTTTGCAATAGCATACCTTAGATAATTTAGATAAGCTCACGAACATCATTTTTAGACATAACCACTCAAGTTCGCGGACTTGGTTCGCGGACTCAAGTTAACCGGTTGGAGTTCACAAACTCCAACAGAAATTATAGGGTTCGAGAACTTCCGTCAGTTCACAGACTGAGTTCGCTGACTGAAACTGAGCTACAACTCCAGCAGAAATTATCGGGTTCGAGAACTATGCACGTTCGCGGACTGATTCGCCGACTGGGTTGACTTCTCAAGTTCCGGTTTTCACTTGATCAACAAAGTTCGCAAACTTTGGTTCAAGTGCTAAGGACTTATACATATATGTGTTACCAAAATAATGTTTATATCCCCCAGTGGTTATATTGTTTAAACTCTCATTTCTACCATTGAAACATTCTCAGAGGACGTCATATAATTATTATTCACAAACTAGTTTTCGTCAGAGCAATTTCCAAAGTGATTGAAACATAACATGACTTTCGTCACTAGGAAAAGATGAACTTGTCTAAAGCGAAAGATTTACCAACACACATTTCGATAAATAGATAAGTGAGATATGCTCAGCTCGAAATGTCACATGTGTATATTCTTAGTCTATATAGTAATACGACTTTTGTCTCAAGATAGGAGATAGAGTAGATTGACTTTTGAGTGATAGATAAGTTCAAGTCTCCATATACCTTTTAGTCGATGAAGATCCACTGGTTCCTTGAGAAGTCTTCGTCTTGTATGATGATTGTCATGGAGTTCTTGATCTCAACTACACTTTCTATCCTAGTCCGAGACCTTAGCTATAGTAGACTAGAAATCAAGACTTTATAGTTTTGATCACTAATATTGACAAACATGCTTGAGATAGAAACGCATGCGAGTTCGACCGAGCAATGCTCTAATGTCAATTTTAGTGGCAAAACTATTAATACATATGGAATACAAAAAATATAAATAAACTTTGTAGCTCCTATTCCACATGTCTAATCTTTAACAATACTCGAAATCTTCGTCAATTCTAAGTAGTCCAATGATCCCAAAGGTTGTAAGTTTAGCATCATCGTTGTTGAAAATCCGTAGTTATAACAATGAGAAAAGCATCGGTTCTCAATCATTGTTATACAGTGTCATAGTATTATTACACAGCGTCAAAGTCCAATTGCATCACAACTTCAACAACAATACTATGGTGATACTTCACTCCCCCTTAGTTAATACTCCATCTCACATGGAAACCACTCCCCCTTACATAATGATCCGAAAACCATATGTATTTGTAGTGTGAACTATATATTAATTCTCCCCCTTTTTGTCAATAAAATTGGCAAAGGTACAAGAACGGGATCCTAATGAAATTTCCGTAAGAGACATTTCATGACCAAAGGTAAATGTGTATCATCTTGTTTAGATGCAATCATAAAGCCAAAGCTAAATGCATTAATCAAGGAGTTTATAAAGACGCAAGATAACCCCTCTAATATTCCACAGCCGCATTCCTCACAAAAATTGGGCAATTAAGCACAAGTTCAAAAGAACTCTCCCCTATAATATGCCATTCCCTAAGGAACAACAAGAGCGACCTTAATTTCAAAAAGAAAAGAATGATTTTTCTTTAGACTTAACAAATTACATACAAGTATGAATTTGGAATCCAACAAGAAATATTCAATAAAATTAACCAAAGCGAACCAAGATTAATTTGACTAAATATGCTCAACACAAGTAAACTTATGGACACTTAAAAAATCAATTAGATTAATTCACAAGAAAACTCGCAAATAATCTAATTATCATACTCAACCAAACTAATTACAAGAGTAATCAATTTAATTGGCCACACTCGACATAAGATCGTTCTATGGAGCAATGACTAAGTTAATCATAAAAATAACCATCCTAGTCAATCATGCTCAACATGAGAAAAAAAAACTTACGGAGTGCTAACTAAATAACCATGCTAGATGATTTATTTAGTTCAAAATACTCGACGTAAAGTGCCTTACGGAACACAACTAAGCTAATAACAAAATAATCAACTTTGGTTGTCTAATGCTCAACATAAGTCACAATACGGAGTCTCTCAGTAATACACAAAATATAGAACAAGGAAGCTCAATTACTGCGGAATTCACAAGGATTCATTCTATGTTTCCATCACCATTTGCATAATGACACACAATAGACATAATCCTTGAATCAAAAAATATTTTAACCTATCTTACATCAATAATTGACAATATAGGCTTAACTTTTGTGTTTGTCAAAATTCTATTCATCCTTTTATCAATATTTGCATATCAATTCACGAACGACTTTACTTTTGACAAAATATGGGTCAATCAAGTTCACGGACGTAAACACACATATCCCATCAAAATATTGCGATATATAAAACCATAAAAATTAATACTACAACCATCATCTTCCAAACAACTTTAGAATTTAAACCAAAAAATATAAAAAAACAAGAAAATGAAAAACATTGGATATAGCTATGTGTAATCACAATAATGGCTATTCCAAAACACTAGTTATTCTTCTAAACAAAAGAGAAACAATAGAAGATTTACTAGATAATAAGAATTCAGGTTACTTAGAAACCGATCATGAGTTAAAGTTCACGCTAAACAGCTTCACATGTTTCGAGATTTTTGAGCTTGTGACTCATATCAACTGTGTCTTCCGAGAAGATATCCTTGTTGAAAAGTTCTTTAACATGTGTCTTCATGAGACCAAGGTCAGCGGTAAACTTTTATAACTCACTCTTAACCACATCAAGATCTTTCATTGTATCAACAAGTTGTAGTTTTGCTTTCTCAAAGTATTTAAGAAAGTCATGAATCACTTCTGCAGAGACCATATCCTCATTCTCAACATCTTGATGTGAGTAGGCATAGTAGCATGAGGCATTGGGTACATCATCTTCTACGAGAGTTTTTTTCTTCCTTCCTTTCAATTCAACATTGAAACCTTTCTTAAGAAATCCTTTAGCAAAAACACCATGGAGAAATGAAGAGGAGAACATTCTTGAAAACCCAGATAATAACCTAGAGTATGCGTTCATGAACTAAAGTAACTCAATAGGTCGGCTATTTAAAACTTTCGTTTAGAAGAAGGGATTTTTAAGGTTTCCAAGCTATAAACTCGAAATGGTAACCCGTGTACGCATTCGAACACAGTGCACCTCAAGGCAATTAACAGGAAAAAAAACCAGAAAGTATTGCAAATAATTTTTAGGCAATATTGTCAGCAGGCACTAGTTTAGCTATAAACGATGAGAGAAGAGCTCAACTAGACAAAATGCAAATTTCCAAAGTATACCTGACTTTTACACATCTTTCTCAACGTGATTTTTATGAGAAAGTTCCTAACCTTGTGATTAATTAGCACAAGTATGAGCATTGAGTTCATCTAAGGAACTGTGTCTATGATCAAGTCTCTTTTTCCTTCTGAATTTAGAGAAAGACTCCTTTTAATTTGAGAAATTATTATGAAACTCACTGTTATCAAAATGTAAGCCACAGTTTAAGTTCTTACCAGAAGAGTCTTGACTTGAGGAGGATGACAACCTGTCGACAATTTCTTTGTAACCTTGAATCATTTTCATCAGGTTATTCCTTATATCATCATTCTTCCTTCTTTCGCCTGGATTTTTTCTCAAATCAAGAGATAAGTTATTTTCAAAAACAACAGCTTGGTCTTTCCTTAGATGATGCTTATTAAGACTTTTGTTCTGCTTTTGAACATTTGAGGAACTCATTGAACTGACCTTCCTGGTAACATACACAGGGTACGTATGAAAACCAATGGGTTTCGACATACGAATGTCAGTTACACCTTTGAGAATTAAGTCTAAGGTGTGTTGAAGTTGAACAAGCGAGTTTTTATTCAACTTAGAGTTTCTCTTTTATCTAACAGAACCTTTTTCTTCGTAAAAGTGACATACTTTCTGATCACACAAGTGATTAGGCAGTTTAGTCTTAACATTCTCGTCAGGAGATTTCTTCCTTCCATATGGTGTAGAATTTCCTTGATCAGAGGAAACTAGCACAACTTTCTTAATTGGAAGGGAATCTATTTCTACTTCTGGTGCTGGAGCATTTTCAGATGTAGCAGAAGTGCTTGGTATATTGGACTGCTTAGAGTATCCTTGAATAGAGATCTTACTCAAGTGATGTTCTATTTCCAATGCATCCTTCTCAAGGCATGCATAAAGTGTCATACATGAAGAATGATCTTCACTATTTTCTTTGGATTTGCAGTCTCTTATCATGCCAAGAAGAACACTAACATGTTGTTTCATCTGATTGAGTCTATCAGCTTGGATTCTAACAAGATTCGGAATCAACTTACTCTCTTCAGTTGTTTCCCATTTATTTTGAGAAATAGACTCTTTTGAAATGTAATCAGAACAACGCATGTCAAGATCTATCTGTCTAATTTGAGCATAGGGTTCGTCTATGGTTAAGATAGAGGAATATTTCTCTTTAATAGAATTAGATGACACAGAGTTTTTATTTCTGGTAAAGTGTTTATCAGAGATACTACTCTTGTCCATAGAGTCAGATCTCTACAAACACAGACTTGTAAGGTCTTGAATGTGTTTGCCTGCTCTGATACCAATTGAAAAAGCGGGGGTCTAACAACCTCACCCAATATTTTAATTAGCAATCTGTACGGACAACTCCGAGTTGTTTTCTAGAGAATCAACTATACTCAATTAATAGAAAATACTCAAGGAGTTATTATCTCAATCTCTCAATTTGATTTACTCAAGCAAATGTGATTCGCGAGTATAATCAGAGAGAGATAACTTGGATGGTACCAATGACGAATATCCAAGTGTCAATCAATTTAAATCAACAACCAATAAGGTCGGATATTCTAATTGATTGAACAACGCATAACCTGTATTATTTCAATTATATAACAAAATATAATGCGAAAAATAAATAACACAGACACCAGAATTTTGTTAACGAGGAAACCGCAAATGCATAAAAACCCCGGGACCTAGTCCATATTAAACATACATTGTATTAAGACGCTATAGACACTAGCCTACTCCAAATTAACTTTGGTATGGACTGTATTTGAACCCCAATCAATATCACACTGATCCAAGGTACAATTATGATCCTACGCCTCTGATCCCAGCAGGATACTGTGTACTTGATTCCCTTACCTGATCTCACCCATAACCAAGAGTTGCTATGACTCAAAGTCGAAGATTTTAGCAAACAAATCTGTCTAACATAGAAAAGTCTACAAGAAAGAAAAATTTGTCTCCCACGAATAAACCTATGAGTTTTGTTCTGTCTTTTAATAAACCAAGGTGAACAGGAACCAATTAATAAAACCATACTTATATTCCCGAAGAACAGCTCAGTTTTATTAATCACCTCACAATAGTCTTAATCGACGGAGCGAAAAAAGATATTGTGGAATCACAAACGATGAGATGAAGATTTTTGTGATTACTTTTATATCTTGCCTATCGGAGATAGAAATCTCAAGTCAATTATTACAACTGTACTCGTACGATAGAAATAGCAAGATCAGATCACACAACTACAAGAAAAGTAGTATCGATCTGGCTTCACAATCCCAATGAAGTCTTTAAGTCGTTAACCTAGTTTTAGAACAAGAAAACCAAAGGTTAAAGGAGAATCAACTCTAGCTTTTCAAGCTAGTATCACACAGAATGTGTGGGGATTAGGTTTCACAGTTGCTAAAGTTCTCCCTTATATAGTCTTTCAAATCAAGGTTTGCAATCAATGTTAGCTTAGTAACAAAGCATTCAATATTCACCGTTAGATGAAAACCTGATTAGATACAAGCTAATTTGTCTCAACCGTTAAATCAAAAATTGAGCTTGCCATACACACATGTACTTGACGATTTTGGGTTTGTGTAACCATACCCAAATGTGTATAATAGTTGGTTCAATATTAGTCAACCAAATGGTAGCCAAATGATAACTTTCATATCAACCATATTCTTCTTCACCGTAACTAGTCCTAATGACTCAAATGAACTAGTTAGAGAGTTGTTCAATTGCTATGAGATCTTATGTACTACACAAGACACAATTGAAGCAAAAACGATGTGATTCACTCGAATCGATTCATGAACTATAAAGACACGGTTTGCAATAGCATAACTTAGATAATTTAGATAAGTTCACGAACATCGTTTTTATACATAACCACTCAAGTTCGCCGACTGGGTTCGCGGACTCAAGTTAACCGGTCGGAGTTCACAAACTCCAACAGAAATTCTCGGGTTAGAGAACTTCCGTCAGTTCACAGACTGAGTTCGCAGACTGAAACTGAGCTACAACTCCAGCAGAAATTTTCGGGTTCGAGAACTACGCACGTTCGCGGACTGGGTTGACTGCTCAAGTTTTGGTTTTTACTTGATCAACAAAGTTCGCAAACTTCGGTTCAAGTGCTAAGGACTTATACATATATGTGTTACCACAACAATGTTTATACCCCTAGTGGTTATATTGTCTAAACTATCATTTCAACCATTGAAACATTCTTAGAGGACGTCATATAGTTTTTATTCACAAACTAGTTTTCGTCAAAGCAATTTCCAAAGTGATTGAAACATAACATGACTTTCGTCACTAGGCAAAGATGAACTTGGCTAAAATGAAAGCTTTACCAACACATATTTCGAGAAATAGATAAGCGAGATATGCTCAGCTCGAAATGTCACATGTGTATATTCTTAGTCTATATAGTAATACGACTTTTGTCTCAAGATAGGAGATAGAGTAGATATACTTTTGAGTGATAGATAAGTTCAAGTCTCCACATACCTTTTAGTCAATGAAGATCCACTGGTTCCTTGAGTCGTCATTCGTCTTGTATGATGATTGCCATGGAGTTCTTGAGCTCAACTACACTTTCTATCCTAGTCTGATACCTTAGCTATAGTAGACTAGAAATCAAGACTTTATAGTTTTGATCACTAATATTGACAAACATGCTTGAGATAGCAAAACATGCGAGTTCGATCGAGCAATGCTCTCACAAAAATAATCACGAATCATTTGTTCGTGACCTTCCTCTCGAAATCTCCATGAATATCTTCTTCTCAATACATCTGCTGGCTCTGGATCTTGCGGAACCTGGCCCGTGTATAAGTGCATCAAGGTGTTGGTGATCGTTCTGTCGTCATTTGAATGCGCATCCATTTAATCCAGCTGCTGCATATATCCTTGTTGTTGTTGCAAAAATACTTCCGCTAATAATTGTGCTTCCTCATACTCCAAATTAGGTTCTATAAATGAATGAAACGAATGAAAACAGGAAATATATTTAAGAAATTTGAAGATTTTTGTGAAAATAGAGTATAGATAGTAGCTGACTGTGTTTAAAATCGTTGGATTCCATATGTTTATATAGATAGAAGGACAGAGAACCATTGGTGTTTGAGTTACTAAATAGATGTTGTCGTAGCAGTAAGGGAAGGTCGTCCCAAAATGAGACGAGGCTTGTCTCAAGAGTCAATACCGTTCCCAACTGCTACGGCCGATTCTTTTTGGAGCGAGAAACAATTTTTCCACTACACGAAAGTAAGTTTGTCCATTGGACTTGCCCTTATAAGGCTTCATTGTATCATGCCAGAAATATTTTATAAACCCATTAAAAATTGCTAATTTATTGGGAGTGTCGAAATAATTGATTAGACCATTAAGGTTTACACAATCCATCGGTGGATACACGGAATAGTGAGTTTTCCACCAAATATAATCAAACGTGGTAGTATTTTGTTTTTTCACCTATAATTTTTCCCCAGCAACTATAAATTTAAGAAGGAAATTTTCCACATCATAGTTTTTACTCTTAACAGCGTGCACCAAAAACACTTACAACCGACTTCAAATTACTGCCTCCCACATCCTAGTTTCATTTCAACTAATCCTAGACGGCTAGACCAATTCGATTATCACCATGTAACTCTGACAAGAAGAAGTTAATTTGGCCTTTGAAAATTACAAAGGAAAAAGAAGAAATGTGAAAGAAAAAAAAAAAAGTGAGATTGCTTGCCCCTTTTAAAGAAAACAAAGTGAGAGAGATTAGATCACGCGGGGTTAGAAGTTTGTTAGAGTTGTCACATGATCCACGAATCTCCACAGCTTTTCAACGATAACGACAACTCTCTTCACTTCCTTTGATTGGCTTTTTTGTCTTTCCCCATCTCCCTTTTAACTTTGCCATATTGCCCCTACATTCCATTTTGTTTCACATCCGTATCCCTTTCCTTACTTACACGGTAAAAAAAAAAAAAAAAAAAAAAAAAAACCTAAGCTAGCCAACTCCCTCAAACATGACGATAATGACCTTGAAAGGAGCCAACAGATAGATGGAGCCAAATGTTGCACAAGTCTAGTCATTGTTTAGTGAGCTAGCTAACTTTCCCGTTAAGGAAATCAAATCATTATGGTCCCAAGCCTTGTGCCACTTGAGGAAAGTTTAATCATCTTCAAAATCCAAGACCCCAAGTTGTTGATTGTTTAATTTTTCGATCATTTCTGTATCAGTGGTCCCAAATTAAAGGAATTGGTATAGCTACTGCGATACTATTATATTTGTATCAAAGTAATTAAGAAATTTAAGAAAATCGGATCAAATCTTGGGGAAGCATTTCTTTACAGACACTTTACTGTTATATGGGCAAATTTTTCGACTACTTGTTTCCACAAAGGTTTGTTTTCGTCAAATTGGCTTCGTAAAGATGCCAGAGATTCCGCACTTGCCATACAATTATAAATTATCGAAGTACGTTCACCAACTGTACTACTTATCAACCATTTCATTATCAATGTCTGGTATCATCTAAACCTTATATCTAGAATGATGAACTTTTGAGGTCTTGTCCCGAATATTATGCAACCATACCTTTACAACATATAGGCGATGTATATTTCTCATGTAGAAAACGGGCATATATATATACATATATGAAAAGCATCGTCTTATCTACTTTACTAGTAGGGTCGTAGGGTTTGCATGTAAATTATTTTACTTAAAAAGTTCCCACTTGAATTTTTTTTTTTATATCATAATTTAAAATGTTAAATTTCATTGATAATCTATTTTTCTCTAATTTCAAATGTAGAAATGCGATTTTTTTTTTATTGAAACAATATTTGGATGCACATACACGAGAACTATAAGTTGCTTTCAACCCTAGTTACCAATTCGGCGAGTGGCAATACTTTGGATCAGCAAAAATGGACACATTATCCGGCTAGGTAAAATGCAAGTTCAGTCAACTATCCGATCAATTATGCGCCATTCGGGAAAAATGCATAAATGCGTAGTTTCGTGTATAATGTTTTTTCCATATCTCAATTCGGCACATATACATAATAAAGTAAGTTTAAACGACTAACTTTGTATTTATGTACGGTTCAAAAGAATTATATGGATTAATTTGTTACATCCTTATTCTAGGAGTATGAGTTCTAGGTCACGCCTTCAAATCTCTTTGTTAACATTTTGTTTTGTTTCTTATCTATAAGGAAAATGACTTAAACAGTGGGTTAAATCTTATGTCAAACTATGCGAAGAGTAAGTTTACAATTCGGATAATCTGCAAAATATTCTAAAAATTTGTAAAAATGCTTTTCAAGATCGACATTACAATTGAGTGGCAAATATTTGTGGGAAGGATCAATACGCGAATAATTCGGCAAAATTTTTCTAAATTGCCGATTAGGTTTTAAACAAAAGGCTCGTTGGTTGGATGAAGAGAACATTTTTTTTTCCATCCCTATCTAAGTAAACTTAAGGAAATAAAAAATTTAGTAACTAAAAAATGCTTGGATAAGGCTGAAGTCTATGGCGATTCCCTAAATCCATAGAACACAATAGAAATACATTTGAAAATACTTTTTCGTACACCAAAATTTACACCCGTAATATTTCACCAATATCTTAGCAGTTAGTGTTTAGTTATATTTTCGTTTGAGACCCATTATATTTTCAAAAGGTTATCATTCTCATATTTTCAAATGGTTTCAAATTATGGACACGTATTGATCCAAGAGGTTTGGGTATAAAAAGCACTTTCGAGATACATCTACCTCAAGATTCGTCATTCCATACCTTGTTTTGTACAAATGTGAGAAGAGCCACGCAAAAAAACTAGTACAACTGCACTTGAGTCCATAATTATAGTGCATCAATAAAACTGTCAAATTTGCTATTATATATATATATATATATATGCATAAAATCTGAAAGTTTAAAAGTGTATATTCATTTAGCTTCCATGTTATAACATAATCTATCATAAAACCCAATCATACTACATTAGCCGGTTGCCCTTACATTTTTAAGCTCAACCTCTGCAGCACAGACGTTTCTGATTATTCCACGTCAAACTTGCATCCGATACTTGGACGTGTACATCTTCGCGCCAGACTCATCGATGATGTCATATGCATATCTCACAAACTATTTTGATATGAATATATACTAATAACATGTTGTTTTTTTGTATGTATATTATTTCATTGATAGATATGTTCATTACCATTGTTTAGAGATAACACTTACAATATATACATTTTAGTAACCTTTATTGAATTCATAACAATGCATCTGTTTCCTAGTTTTTTGAGACTCTTCTGGCATCGCGTCACGTCCGCATCAGTGTTATGACCCCTCAATTATTGTTGCTAAGGGTCTGTTTTATTTATTTATAACTTTTATATTTTTTGTAATTAGATTTAAAGTTATAATTCCATTTTTACATTACATCTATTTTATTTTCATGTCAAACACTAAACATTGAACTACATGTAATTACTGAGTAGCGGGGACGCGCCTAAATTGGTCACGTGTTCTCATCCGACGCTTAGAGACGCGTATCTCCGTGTCAGACACATTAGTGAAATCATACGCATATGTTACCTACTATTTCAATACAAATATGCACTACTAATGCCAGAGTTTGTGTATACGTGTTATTTTATTGACATATAAACTTATTCATTCACAAATTTATTATTTATAAACAATTTATTAATGTTGTTAAGAAATTACATTCAACTCTCTCTTCTCCACTCTAGAGGCGATTTTTCAGACGAAGAGAAAACCATTTCCAACGACCATTAAACTGCTCAGATTTGCTGGATCTTTATAGATCCTAGTAGATCTGGGAAGTAACATTAATTTGTGTTTACTTTTTAGTTAGTGTTTAGTTTATTTAAGGTTTATGTTTTTTACTTGCCGGCCGACAAGATCTCTGCATTTTATGGTGCTTTTATCTACACTTTTATGATGATTCTTGTTGCCTTTAATGGGTGTTCTTGGTTACATATGTTGGGTTTGAAGCTCGCCGGCAAAGATTTCCGGTCACCGGAATATCCATCTCTCTATTCAAGAAGAAAAATTGGGCATATCACTCATTTGGAGCATTTCTTCCTCATGAAGACAAACTATCATATGGTTGGATTATATTCCGCAAAAACCATCTTTTCACCGATTCAATCGTATCTCTCATATTTGTATTTGATAAACTCCGGTATTCCTTCTCTTTCTCTTGCCGGGATTCTCGGCATCAATCGATTACAATTTGTTTCTTTGTTATTTCTTGAATTGTTTTTATTCAACTCATAGTAACCTTGATTTCCTATTAATGAAAATGTTTCATTGGTTATATTAAAAATAATAATATAATCAAAAAAAATGTTTTATTGACTTTATTATATTAAAATGGGTAGCTAGCTCAGTTGGCCATCCCGTTCCTCAAAGGTTTAATATGCTCAAGCTCCAGGAGGTCATAGATTCGAGTCCCCAGTGACGCAATATTGCATGGAAGGTTGAGTTAGCTTGCCCCCCTGCGACATAATTAGCCACCTATCCGCTTCGGCTCGCTGGTAGGCTAGCACGGAAACCTGTTCAAATTAATATAGTAGTACGCCGTTGGAGCTTAGCTTGTTAGGCTTCCAACTAGTTTCATGTAATAGTCTTTTATTTAATAATATAATAAATTATTAGAAGAAAAAAAAACAGGTAGCTAGCTCTGAACATCTGCTGGTCATCCCCGTTTCTCAAAGGTTGATGCGCTCCAGGAGGTCTCAGGTTCGAGTCCCCGATGGCGCAATATTGCAGTATTTGACATGGAAGGTAGAGTTACCCGTTTTAAAAAATATTTCATTGATTATATTATATTAAAATGGGTAGCTAGCTCAGCTAGTCATCCCGTTCCTCAAAGATTTAATGCGCTCAAGCTCCAGGAGGTCCCATGTTCGAGTCCCCAGTGACGAAATTATTGCATGGAAGGTTGAGTTAGCTTGACCCCCTGCGACATAATCATCCCCCTATCCGCTTCGGCTCGCTGGTAGGCTAGCATGGAAACCTGTTCATATTAATGTAGTAGTACGCCGTTAGATCTTAGCTTGTTAGGCTTCCAACTAGTTTCATGTAATAGTCTTTTATCTAATAATAAAAAATAATAATAATATAATAAATAATTGGAAGAAAAAAAAAAACATGTAGCTAGCTCTGCTTATCTGTTGGTCATCCCCGTTTCTCAAAGGTTGATAAGCTCCAGGAGGTCTCAGGTTCGAGTCCCCGATGACGCAATATTGCAGTATTTGACATGGAAGGTAGAGTCCCCATCCCCCCAACATAATCAGCCCCTATCCGCTTCGGCTACCTTGGCCGGTTCCTCATGAGGCTCGCTGGCAGGCTACCACGGCAACCTGTTCAATTAATGTAGTAGTACGCCATTGGAGCTTAGCTTGTTAAGCTTCCAACTAGTTTCATGTAATATTCGTTATCCAATAATATGATAAAATAAATAAATATGAGTAAATCATAATCAAATCAACATTGTTTTACAGAATGGTCACACTTTCTTAATTTGTTTTACAAAATGATCATACTTTAAATTAGTGATTACAAAAAGATCTTTCTCCATCCGACTTACCTGTTTTTGAAAAAATAGTCCAAGTTTTGTCCTAAGTACCCTCCTCGGTTGTTGAGGTGATAGCAATGGTGGTGGCGGTGGCTATACCCGAAGAAGAAGTGATGAACCCTTGAGTAAATGTGGTGCCACGATCCTGAACTGGGTTGAATTTCCGGTGTCATTCAAACATCAGCATCAATCTCAGATGCATCTACACCCACAGTTCAACACCAAGCTCTTCAACCCCATCACTGTCAATTGTAACCCTTACACACCACCAATCTCAAGTCCTCCATTTGCTCGCAAAACCCCTAACCATTGCTGCAAACTCTTGAGTCACAACCATTGCACCTGTACCAAAACCATTGCATAACCCATTTCCTGCAATACCACACCACCAAACACCACTGCACAACATCCATTTCCATCTGAGTTGTTGCACCTCCATGAACCACCAGTTCATAAAATTTCAATTCAAACCATCTGCAACAACTCATACCATGTCCTAAACATTCATCTACAAATAACTGCAGCAACCAAAACCTCAAGTTCTTCATCTGCTTCACTATTTCATCAGCACAAGTGCTTCAACCACCTACATCACTAGTTCAAGAATCAACATCAGCTCCTTCCAACACACAGAATCACTACCATCTTCCCCATTACTTCATCCATCTGTTATTCTAAATACCCATCCTCACCACCACCAAGCAGCAGCACCACCAAATCATTCTTAACTACAATAACAACAACAACTCCATCAAAACCATTCTTAACAACAACAATTCCATCAAAACCTTTCTTAAACATAAAATCCATTCATAATCCCATTCTTCTTCACTGATAAATCAAATTAAATTAGGGTTTATCGAAAAAATCCATACATATCAAAATTCACAGAAAACCCTAACTCAATTCATGCAACACGATTTAATCATTGATTCAAAATCACAAAATAAAACTAGGGTTTCTTAGATCTTACCTCTTTCCACCTCCCATCTTCAGTTGTTGTTGTCTTTCAAAGAATTAATCACACGATTTTAATCACATAAACAACACACCAATTGTTAATGGAAACTATCCATTAATGTTTTTCTCATTCTATCGATGATATTTTATTTCTGTAGATGGAATTGCAGAGCATGAGATAGAGAGACGAGAGAACAACGGCGCAAATAGGAAAGAACGAATTAGGTTCTGCTTCTTCTTACAAATTTGAGGGATAAGGAGGTAATTCCAACACTTGAGTTAACTCTGACAAGGGACATAACGTTGCAGTTAGCTGTCCAGTGACTAGTCTGCAGATAGTTTGTAACAGTGGGACTAATTTGTAAACCGGATTAAGGAAGTGTGACTGTTTTTGTAGATACCCAAAATATGTTTCATAACGTGTCCACATTTTGCTCTAGCAGCTGCTAGAGCCCTTGGATGGTGAATCCAACGGTGGTGGTTCCCAGTTCAGTTTTTTACTCCAAGGGCAAAAATGAAATTTCCATCATAAACCACCACCACCCTTAGATTCACCCATCCAAGGGCTCTAGCAGCTGCTAGAGCAAAATCGCCTCCTCCACATCCTTGTTTTATAATTTGTCCAAATTCGCGTCCGCGTCGGGTCAAGTCCATATCCGTGAGTCCGTGTCAGGGCAACATGTAATTGAACAAACCCTAAGTTTACCGATATACCGGAACAGGACAAATATGCCACCTGATAGATTGCTTTCGAAAAGGAAAAACAGTAAGGGCATAATTGTCCATTGAAATAAAAACAAAACTTCCAAACACATAAAATCCTCATCACACACTGTTTCCCTTTCCTTCTCATGAAGACAACAATCCTAACAAACAATAAACGACCCCACACCCCCATTCAACTTTCTCTCTTACTTCCTCTTCCTGAATCTTCATAATCATTTCTCATCCTACTTCTCTGTACCTTAAACTTTTTTTCTCTACTAGTACATTTCAAGTATCCTATTTAAACCATCAAAAAAAAAAAATCATTCTTGATGGGCTCAAATGATCAAACACCACCATATGGTCTTACTAATGAAGAATTCCAAGAGCTCGAATCACATATACGCACGTTTCATAAGTCCGGCGATGCCAGCCATACGTGCACATCGTTAATAACACAACATATCGAAGCTCCGGTTAGTGCTGTATGGCCTGTTATTAGGAGTTTTGAAAATCCTCAAAGATACAAACACTTCATTAAGAGTTGCAAACTCACCAGAGGTGATGGAAGAAGTGTAGGAAGCATACGCGAAGTTACTGTTATATCGGGTCTTCCAGCATCAACCAGCACCGAGAGGTTAGAGATATTAGATGATCAAAAACATATCTTGAGTTTTAGCGTTGTTGGTGGTGAACATAGGTTGAACAACTATCGATCAGTTACGTCGGTGAAAGAGTTCGTAACAAATCAAGGCAAGCCATATACTGTTGTTTTGGAGTCTTATGTTGTTGACATACCGGAAGGTAACACCGGAGAAGATACAAAGATGTTCGCTGATACTGTTGTGAAGTTGAATCTGCAAAAGCTTGCGGCTGTGGCAATGACTACTTCTTCCAGTTAAAAAGTTGATCATGAGATTCTTGACGATGGTGATAGTGACGTTGACAGTGATGCTAATCAGCCGCTAATGGTACTGGTTTGGACTTTATTTTGTTTTTCGGGGTGGGGGTTTTATTTTGTTTTATTATTGGCTATTGTACGTTTCAAAGAGGTAAGCAAGCTGCAACTTGGTGGTTTAATATTGTTTTTTTCTTAATTTTAAATGTAGGGTGACTTGTTGTTGAATTTTAGAGTTTTAATTTTTAGTTATCATCATATCATGGGTTGTCAACAAACTCTATCTAATTTGTCTTTGGAGGTGGTTATGATATCTTTGCTAGATTTAGTTTCCAACTTTAATATTAGCATCACTTGTTTTCGCAAATGATTTGAAATGTTGCATTTAGAGGAAGAGTGTGTGCCATTATGTATGGCCAAGTTGAAGGTGGTCTGGTAACATGGTGAAATTAATCAAAGCATGCAACTAGGTACGGCCAAGTTGAAAGGTAGCACACGCTAGTGTCCTAGGGACAAGGGGATGTCAATATGCATCCCTTTGGGGCAGAAGAAGTGGGAACAGGTGATCATTAATTTGATCGTTCTATTTGGACCGAGGTGAAAATTTAGTTTTTCCCACATGGTTGGTGTTGTTGTATGTATTCTAAAAGACTGTTCCTCAGCTGGCTCAGAGTTGGCATTAGTAGTTCTGTTTCCTTGTTGGAAAACCAAGCAACAGAATAGTTTGAATTTATGCTTGCGGCTCTGGTTTGGATTGTCTGGATGGCAAGAATCAAAGTATATTCCAAGAAAACCGAAATTTCTAATATGTATTCTTTCATAGTTTTACATTTTGACAATAGTATCTGTTGGAAAGAGTTATGCTCTTGTAGAGTCCAACTTGTGGTTGACATGTATGTAACACCAGAAAGTGAAGAATATCACATGAAAGTGCTTTTTAAGTTTTATTTGTGGTTAAAATTATTCATGGTTAATTTTGTTTTGTAAATGTGTTAAAACCTTTTGCGATATATGAGCTCCCAATTGATTCCCGGAATATGCGGATTTTTCCGTGTAAAATCCTAATTACAATTCAATGGTGAACTTGTTTTTAGTTTACTCTTAAGTTCTTTCTTCAAATCTTATGGTTATGGGCATACATTCAAACTTGTTCTCGTTGGTGTGCCCCAGTTGCTCTATTTTTTCCAAGTATTTGGTTTTCTCCGGTTCCTTTGCAATACATTAATTGTCTAAGAACCTAGCTAGAAGTGTACAAATGCTTCGGTAATGTGTGTACTTACTGTCATTTCTTTTTTGAGTCTGGAGACTCTGGACTAATATTTCATCGATGTTGTATATGCAATAGCCAAAGGGGGGCTAACCCTGGCTATAGCCCCCTCTTTTTATTGTTAAACCCTATTATGTTCCTCTTAGTCGAGCAAAATTCATAAGTTACCCAGTGTCCATTAAGTTAGTCCACCAGTCTAAGTAATTTAGTCCACCAAAGGTCCAAAGCCCAAATTCTCATTGCAAATACGGCAAAACGACAATGTTTCCCTAATAGGTTAAGGCTGTTAGCCAAATCCACAGTCCACACTGTGTTTAGCAAGGTTACCCATGAGGCTCGTTGGTAGGCTAGCACAGCAACCTGTTCAATTAATGTAGTAGTATGTCGTTGGAGCCTAGCTTGTTAGGCTTTCAACTAGTTTCATGTAATAATATTAAATTAAAAAAAATATATATATATATATTTACTACATGCATATATGGAAGGCTAACGTCCGTATAGTAATAACATCCCATTTAAGAGTGGGACGCATAAGAAGAGGAAAATAAGAAAGGAGAGAACTGGAGATGCGAGAGGGAAAATTTAAGGGTCTAACATATTTAGTCCATCATTTTCACTAGTTTAGTTCTACTTTCTTTTATATGTTTCACCATGAAAACAACATAATTAGTGGGTATTTTTCTTCTTTTGCACTCCAAACTCTTGCGCTTACAACTAGTTCATTGTTGTTGGTGTTGTTTTTCGTTTTCTTGGTTATTTTCTTTCCATTATTGTTGTTCATTTAATGATGATGTTTATTCTTCATCATTCCTATAAATCACTATCCAAGACAAGAGGTTGCTATTCATCTGATATAGGAACAGGCCACAGTTGCTCATTAATTATGCGATTTCTTCTGGAAAAAAATCGTCACGGCCTTCGGCCGCCTTGTTTACTATAACAAGGGGGTAGTCAAATAAGAGTTCTATGGACTTTCGTATATTTTTAATTTGAGTGACCCGGAGATTCTCTGAAAATCTAGAGATTTCTAGTGAGTCTCTGAGAGTATTTTAGAGAGTCTTTGTGACTTGTAGTGACAAAAAATGAGATTTATAGGGATAAAAATATGAGACTTGTAGAAAGTTTATTGTGATTTATAGAGACAAAAAATTGTATAATATCTCTTGATTAATTCCAAACATTATCGATTTTATTTATTATTCACGTTACAGTAATAATAAAAGTATCATAACTACTTAATGACTGATGCATCCATTGTCAAAATAAATCTCACTTCTTTCCTATGCTTAAATTTTCATTCTCTTTATTCCATTTGTCCCACATTTTATTTTCTATGCTATCTCGATATTGATTTCCTATGTGGAGTTTATTACTGCACAGGTGGCCCATAAGTGTATTACTGCACAAGGAGAGAGAAAAAATGGTTCACTCCAAAAACAAAAAAAATCTCCAAATTTCCAAGTCTCCCAAAATATCACTTCTTGAGGAGATATTTCTACTATACCTATTTTTAAGAAAAAATCTCTCCAAATCTCTAAAAACAACAAATCAATGACTTCCAACTCTCCTTCCAATAACAGGAGTGTTTCAGTGACTCTTATGAAATACTAATCCAATAATATGGAGTTTCATAGAATTTAAATGACTTGAAAAAAGTCTCTAACCAATAACAAGAGATATTAAGAGACTCCAAAAATCTCTATGGACTAACACTAGATTTGCGAACTCCCCAGAAATCACTTAAAATCTCATTTGACTAACCCCTGTAAGTGCTGCATTGTAAAAAAAAAAATTAGCCCCCCCTAATTGGAAATGCTGGCTCCGCCACTGGCAATAGTTGTTAGGAAGAAAACTCTAGTGGTAGTGGGAGTCTCATTTGGTCATTCATATGCGAGTACTGGTGTTGCTGATCACAACAATCCATAAATAAAATTAGTATCATTATCTAATGATTTTACTATTATACCCTTTCGTCATAGAATCCATGCATAGTACAACTTGAAGGTGATCTTAGCCGATGTATCACCCTGTTGGTGGATAGGTATATTTTCTTTTTCTTTAGTGTTGTGAAAACTTCTGGTATTTAGCTTCTTGTCGACTCAAGTGTAACTCTCAAAGAAAAACCTGAGGTCACATTTGTGATTATCACCCAGCCTTGAATTGAATTCACTTTAGAAAAAAGGAATGTTGAAAGAGAGAGGGGGTCATGGGTGGACTACTCAAGGTTTCATGTTCCAACTTTATGAGCCGAAAGTTGATAAAAGAGGGAAGTGTAATAGTGTACCACCACGTACTTTGTTGTTTACCTTCAACAACGGGAAACAACACAAACCTTAATTAGGAAACATGTGAGTAGCATAATTAGATTAGACAACATGTGATCCCTATTTTTGGAAACATGTTCTATAACTTTCCAACAATAACTATAGATAAGGTGCAGCTAAATTCAATTTTAGCAACAAAAGTGCTACTTATTTAACCTGGTATTTTTAGGGGCGATCCCAACACAATTAGGGGCGACAAAAAAAAAAAAAAAAATTATCCAAACCCAAAATAAAGCCACCCCTTATCTCGATTTTTTCGAAATGGCAAATATGCCCTCCATAATCGGTAGTTAAGTCTACAATCGGGAGAAATTTGTTATATAGAGGAGATTCCATTTTCACATGATTGAGAATTTTCACAATCGGTAGTTTCATGATGTTTATTGCCTACCGATTGTACAATCGGTAGTTTAATGATATTTATTTCCTCCTGATTATGGTAGTAATTTTCAGAAACCAATAGGAATTTTAAATTTGTTTGTATTCACAATCGGTAGTTTAATGATGTTTATTGTCTACCGATTGTACAATCGGTAGTTTAATGATGTTTATTGCCTCCCGATTATGGTAGTAATTTTCAAAAACCAATAGGAATTTTAGATTTGTTTGTTTTCATAATCGGTAGTTTCATGATGTTTATTGCCTACCGATTATGGTAGTAGTCCCAAATTCAAAATTTTCAAAAACCAATAGGAATTTTAGATTTCTTTGTTTTCACAATCGGTAGTTTCATGATTTCTTTAATTCCTACCAATTGTACAATCTGTATTTTCATGATGTTTATTGCCTCCCGATTATAGTAGTAGCCCCAAATTCGAATTTTTCAAAAACCAATGGAATTTTGGATTTCTTTGTTTTCACAATCGGTAGTTTTATTTCCTACCAATTGTACAATCGGTAGTTTCGTGATGTTTATTGCCTCTCGATTATGGTAGTAGCCCCAAATTCGAATTTTTCAAAAACCAATGGAATTGGATTTCTTTGTTTTCGCAATCGGTAGTTTCATGATGTTTATTTCCTACCGATTGTACAATCGGTAGTTTGATGATGTTTATTGCCTACCGATTATGGTAGTATCCCAAAATTTAATTATTTCAAAACAAAGCTAGGAAGAAAAGAACATAGTCACAATAGGTAGATAATTTTTTTTTTCTAAATTACCGATTATGAAGAGACATATAAATATTTTCAACTTATTTTGTCATTTTGTGTCGCCCCTAATTCTTTTAGGGTCGCCCCTAAAAATGCCAAATTATTTAATTGAAAAACAAAAACAAGAAAATGTTAACATATTTGTCCAAAAAAATAATTCCCGGCTTAAAGGTGATTACGGTGATCACACTGGGATCTGCACCAAAATAACAATTATACGTTGATGACGTTTTCCCCTTAGATTTATCACGGATGAAAATTCAATGCTAGTTGGGGAACCCCTTTTATCATTGTAATTTTTTTCTGATTTTTGCTTTTCCCGGTGGATTAAGCATTTTCAAAGTATATATGCACTCTAAAACATTTATTACATCTGGACATAGAAACCCACATGAGATATTACTGATTAATAAAACTGAATGTAAGATAAGGGAGTCGATCTGAATCTACATCGCAGGAATATATGCACAAAATTGGTCAATTAACCCAATAATTCATTTAAAAAAAAAACCCAATAACAATAATTTCTGGGTAAAAAAGACATGTAAAATTTGATGTTGTTTAATGGACGAGAATGTAAAAATAGTCAGGATGTAAACAGTTTCATCATCCTACCCATTTTCAAATACTTTTTATTATTTTTAATTTACATCAGGATGCATCTAGTTTCACCCTCGTTATTTTTTTAGTTTAAGTCAGGATGAATCCTAGATTCATTCTTGTTATTTTTTTGGTGTCCATTTCACCCATACTAATTTTTACTCGTCCATTAGAACTATGTTTTAAAAATATTTGGACAATTAACCCAATTTCTCAAATATATGTGCAATGATGTGTATAAAATTACCCGATGAAGGTCTCGTACATTCGGATTTCCAAAAACTTGAATATGAGGAGTGAAGAGCCAAATTCACTTCTTTCTTCGTCTTTTTGATGGAAGGGAAGGTTTTATTTGAGATGAAAGAAATGTACAAAAGCTAAGCTGATAAAAGCAAAAATTACAAAAATAGTAAAAGCATGAATTCCTAGTCCGAGATGGAAAGAGATAATCTATGCGTCGGCGTAGCGGATGACAAGCTACTTTAGCCCAAGTGTGCTAAAGATCTACAATGTTGTTAATGGGGGTACCGTTTTGCTTGGGTATATACCAAATTGCATATTGGACAAAACATATTTTGTTAAGGGATTGGTATATTCCCAAGCAAAATGGTACCCATTAGCAACCATGAAGATCTAGCATCCAAACTCAAATCTCCATCAGTTTTGAAAGCATTATTTTTCTTAAAAGCATGCCAATTACTTTCTCTCCAAATAGTCCCGGTGACTGTTGTTACTTGTTAAGCATTTTGAATGCAAAATTGAAAATGTTGTTTGCTAACTGGTAAATGGGCCTAACAACTCTTCAGTAGATCCTTCTCAATTAAGGCAAAACAGACAATTGAGTCGTGGATTGTAAGTCCATATACAATTAAGGTAGGATGAATCTGCTTAACTACTAATCCAGATACATTTATGTTATCCAGATTCTGTAGAACATTTAGCCTAGGTACACTAGTCTATATGCACGCGCGAAGCACGTGTCATCCCTTCCCTTTCCAATTAAAATCGAGCTTTTTAGTCATTAGTTTTTCATTCATAAAATATCCATGTAGACAATGTGTATTCGTAAATCAATTTCCTAATTAACAGAGATCAAACTAGAAAGATAATGAAGCCATAAACGCTATTTCAAATACACTCTGGCTTATATAAATAAGACGCATCCTCGATAATCTCCTGTAGAGTCTATGGAATTCATCATACACGAATTTTCGTCAACAGAGAAGTTCGGTTAGATTTAATCCACAATCTTGGTTTCTACTTTAATAAAGTTGCACCACCTGTTACTAAACAGAGCCTCCTCTTAAGCCCAGGATAAATGTTAACTAAACATAAACTTTGTCTAAACAAATGGAGTTTTCTAGGTTTTCTGGGATGAACAGTAAATAAAGCAAATATATAGACCATACAAAGGCATAAGATGCACCACCAAAAATGAAAAAGACACGCTTTATGAGCCTGCCATTCCGTTAAAAATTAAATTCGAACTCTTTAATAAATAATATCCATTTATAAGTACAAAGAGAATAACAAAAGGAACTAGTACGACCGTTTCCATGGTGGGAGGGCCGACCGAAGAAGAATCTGAAGATGGGGTTTGTCTGCGACTATTTTCGTTATGTTTAAGAAAAGGTGATACTTTCACCCCGTTTCCGAAAAAGTGATACTTTCGATCCGTTTCGGAAAAAAATGATACTTTCTCCCCGTTTCGGAAAAAATGATACTTTCGTTCTGTTTCAGAAAAAGTATCACTTTTCCTGAAACAGGATGTGAAAGTATCACATTTTCTTAAACGGAAAATTAGTCGGTCCATAAACCAAAATATGGTTGCATGATGTGTTATGCATCCTTTGTGGTGGTTTGCATAATGGCTATGCGTTCAATTTTCGAGAATTGTGCCTAAAATGAAAGTATCATTTTTCTTGAAACGGAGTGAGTACATCGTTTTATTAGTTGCAACGGAAAATTAGTTGATGAATAAACCAAAATTTTGCTACATAAACTATTATGTATCCTTTATGGTGGTTTGCATAATGGATATACACTTAATTTTCTAAAATTGTGCCTAAAATGATAAATACCTTTAAATTTTTCGTAAAAACTCAAAATTTGATATTGTTGTTTGTGCTCGTTGGATAGGTTTTTTTATTAGCTTTCCAACGAGATAAAATTTGTAAAATTCCAAGGTGTGGATTTTTAGATATGTTCTATTAAAGTTTGTTGTCCAATTATACCCCTGAAAAAATAGGATACACAAAGAGTTATAGTAATTGGACTAAAAGGGAAGGATATTTTTGGTTTTTCGGCCCTAATCATTTTCAATCTTTTTGTGTCAATTGATGACTTAGGATTTAAAAAAAAGTGATCATATAAAGGTCCTCCCTCGCTTCGCTCCGTCGGCCCAAAAATGCGAAAAAGCAACAAAAGCATCCTCAAGAGTATTGCTCGGTCAATCGGCACATCAAATTAGCAGTCACGTTGCTCTCTTTTATTGCTCAACATTTGATTTTGTGGATTTAATGATCCTAAATGTGGGGCCTGCTCTATCGACCGAGGGCTTCTACGGAGGTTAATAATAAGCTGCATTGCGCTCTAATGCGAAAAATTTGATTAGCAACACAATTAGGAAAAAAAATTATAATATATGTCGATATATTGAACACGCGGAGTTTTCAATCAAAAAGACTGATCCTAAAGGGAGGAAAAAAATGCATTTAAATCTATAATTTGGCAATCCAGACAAACATATGAAGATATGAAAAACAGAAGCCTTAAACCTCCTAGAAAAATGAACCGCATCCACATTAAAATTATAGTATAAACTCACTAAGTGGACATTGCATCCAATTTTGCATTTAGATCTTCAAACTTTATGTAGTTGCAGGAAATCCTACAACTACACCCTCAGTAGAATTTGTAAAACTTTAAGAAGTTCTTGATGAAAAATGACAATTTTTATTAATATTCTCAACTGATTACAAAGAAATATGTTAATGGAGATTAGAGCAGTTACAACTTTCTCTGTTCTCTCTCCTAAGACTTTTTCTAACACTCACTTAAATAACCCCCCAATTTAACATTTGAACTACTATTTATAGTGAAATCTGTACAATCAGTATATAACTGCCAAGCATCGCAACCTCGATCATAAATTTATTCTATATTCGCAAACCCTTCACACTTCTCCCGTGTTTCTTCTATTATCGCATTATCTTGCGACACTTTTCTCTTGTATTTGTTACTATGTTCGTAACCTTATATCTTGCGATATTCTGTCCCTACATCTTGCCTCTTCTCATGTCAGTTCTGCGAAGAAGAAATGTCATGAGAATCATTATTCTCGCAAATTTAATATAGTTGTCATCACCTCTTATATTCGCAACACGTATTTTCTCTTTCATTAAATATTCGACACGTATTTCCGTAACCGTCCTTCTCAACTGCTCACGTCTAATTGCATTGATGAATTTCTATCTTCATCAAACTCTCTTTTTTATAAATATTATCTTTAATTACTCCTTTTATTCTTTTATCTTTTCATCTTCCTCATTACGTCTACTTCTGCAATTTTTTCCTTCTTTCTTCTACTACTATTTCTTGCCTTTTTTATTTCTTTTCTTCTCTATTTTCTATCCTTCATCTAATGGCTCCGAAAAAGAAAACTGTGGAACAACTTAATGCAGAGCTTGCTGATAGAGATCTCATTCTTTCTGAGATTGATGGTCATACCAATAAATCCCATCTCTGTATGGAACTCTTTACTGATCTCCATTGGGATGATCAGATAGTTTTAGTCTCACGAGGCCAAATCCTCGCAGGTCTTCCTCTTCCTCTTTATGATGTTAATCTTCCTTTATTCTATGAGATTATTTCTCACCCAAATTTCTCACGAGCCATTTATCAATTGACTGGGGATTGCATTCGCATTCTGGTTGAGTTCGCAAACTGTGCTGCTACTGGAAAATCTTTATACCCAATTGAACTTAGGAGACCTATATTTAGAAATGTAGAGACTATCGCTGCAAATTATACAGTCGAGAATTTCTTTAAAAATTACACATTAATTCATGTGAAGAGGGAAGATAAGCGTTTGGGTGTTCGTCTTCATCGTAAAACTGATGTCGCAGAAGCTGATCTTCTTATGCATGATATTGATTATGTTTATGGAAATAATCGAACCCCTCTCCATTCTCATGATGAAGATTGGTACAATTATCCTCTAGCATTATCGGGTTCTTACATCTCCGGGATAGTAGATATTCCTGCGAATCTTCATGATCGTAACTATCAACCTTGGGTCTTTTTTTGGCCTAATAGAGATAAAGATGTATGTATCTCCATCTTCTTATCTTCTTGTTATTTTTCTTCTTTTACTAATCCTTTTGCAATATTTGTCAGGTGAATGAACTTAAGGAAAGTTACCTTAAAACTGGGAAATCCAGTACTCGCGAGGCTTTCCAATTTTTTTCAAATGAGGTAAGAAACATTCTTATATGTGTTTTAAACAATATATTGTTGCCTCTGTTTCTTATCCTTATTTGAATTTGTAGGTTCTTCCTGACTTCCCTGGGGATGTTGTGAGTGAGAATAAGAATTTAACATCTTCTGAAGAGCTAACTTTAAGACAAAAAACACTTCGCTCTGCGAAGAACACCAAGATTTCTGGTAATAAAGAAGATGTTCTTCGCAAAGAAAAAGGAAAACTTGAGGATATTGTTTCTGCGAGGAAGAGGAAGAGACTCCCACCCAGTGCTTACTCCAATGTGATCTCCTCTAGTAAGGATGTTGACGAAGAACAAAGTGATGAAGATGATAGACTTTTTGAGAAGGATCTTAGTTCTAATTCTGATACTGATTCTAATAGGAGGAATGATGGTGATGATGATGAAGAAGATGAAGACTACAGCAATGTGGAAACTTTTGAGTCTGCAATGACTCGATTGTCTGAGGCTTTTCTCAACTCTTCTCGTGGATTAGGAAACTCTTCTACTGCGAATGCTCATAGGCATATTGCGAAGGCTTGCAAAGTTCCCACTGTAATCAACAATAATTCCCTTAATGGAATTTCAAGATTTATCTCTCCTGTTGTATTATATTCTTTGGGGAGTATGGTAAGTTTCTCTTCTATTCCTTGTTAATTTCCCTACTTCATTGATTTCTAATCCCTTTTATTTTCTCAGGTTGGGAGAGTTAGCTGTGCAGATGCTTCAGATTGGGAAAGACGTCATGCAATTGCTGAGAAAAAAACTTTAAGTCGTTGTAACAAGCTGGAGGTTGAGAATGCAAAACTTCTCCAGAAAATAGAGGATTTGAATATTGATAATGCAGAATTAAAATCCCGCTGCGAATATCGCAACTGGAAATTCTTCTCTCCTTGAGAAGAATAATCAACTGGAGCTTGAAGTCACTTCTCTTCGTAATGATAAGAAGAAATTAGAAGGTAAGTTCGCAAATCTTGATCACTTTAACTCCACAATTTTCTAATCAATTCCTTAATTTATTCCCTTACTCTTTATTCCCTTATTTCTTACTTATCCTTTTTCTTTGTAAATGCTGAAGAAAATTATACGAAGAGGATTGAAGAGCTGGAAGCTACTCTCTTCTTTGCGCGTAATCGGAAGATTTCGATTTAAAGTCTCAACATCAAATTTCTCAGAACAACCATGGCTTAAACATCAAACGCTTCCGAGCTATGATGACTCGCAGGATTTGTGAAGACAATCAAATTCCTCTCACTGAGTATCAAACGCTCCTTTCTGAAGAAATCCCTGACGATACCCCAGATTTGGATATCTCTGATAGTGAAGCTGAAGATGATATCTCCGAAGAAGAAAAAGAATATCATTTTGATGAAGATAAATCTCCCACAGAGTAGTTTTATTCCTTCCTGTATATTTACTTCAGTTCTTTTCGTCTTGTCTGTTTGAGTACAATATTTTCTTCTTTCCTGCACTTTTAATCGACCAGAAATTTTCTTTTCGCAACTTAATTAGTACCAATGTCTTAATCTTGCGATGATGAGTTTATCTTTCTTTAATTGAATGCTTTCCTTACTTGCATAACTTGATCATATGAAGAGAAATAATATATTTTATATATTTTGAAGACCTATCTTAGTATTCCTTTTCCCCTTATTATTGCTCTTCAGGTGATCAATTGTTGGTATAAGTATTAGAATATCCGCCTCAGTTTAAGTTGCAAAGTTTCAGGTTGTTGCGAAGTAAATAAGAAAATCTCCCCCTTGAAGTATAAGAAGTATGAAACCTCCTTGAATAATTATGAAACATCCTTGAAGAAGTATAAGAATTATGAAACATCCTTGAAGAAGTATAAGAAGTATTTAATCCTTGAATAAATATGAGAAGTATTCAATCCTCGAAAAATTTAATAAGTATGAAATATCCGTCCTTGATTGCGAATAAAATTTCCTTTTTTGGTAGAAATTCTTGGTATATATTATTGTTTAGAATATAAAGAATCTCCAATGATATTGACGGAATTGACTTCATTAGTTTCTGTGGTCTTATCATGCCTTCCTAATTAAAGGTCTTACTTTGCCACCTCTTTTGCGATAAAGTCGCAGGACATTGGTGCACTCGCATGCCTCAACCCCTTGACTTTATCTTAACAATATTTTTGCGTTTGCGATAATATGACAAGTCTGAATATACTTGCGAATATACAGCCTTGTGACATTATCGTCTTGCGATGAAATCGCAGGACGTTATCACACTTTCATGTAATAACCCATTGATCTCATCTTAACTTCTTTGTATTTAATTCTGCGAGTATATATATATTTTTATTTATTTTTTTACTCGCAGAAATACGATTGTTGCACAAATATGACAAGCCTTTATGTTCTTGCGAACAAAAAGCCTCGTGAAATTTGCGTCTTATAGCACATATCAGCTCCCTAATGGAGGGTGCTGCCCTTTATCTTCCCCTTGGTTTCCCCTTCAAGGAAGCGTACATCGACCATACAAGGTTAGCTCTTCTCATCCGGTTTTTCCAACAACCAGCTTTTGTTTGCAACCTCTTATCCTTTTTGCCTATAGGGCTTATAGTTACGAGGTTGCACCCTATGGGGTATCTTTGGGCTAAGTGCATCATTTTCCAAGACTTGTCAAGAATGGAAGATGTGCTTCAAACCCATCCGGCACTCTTGACTCAACCGTGTACCTCGGCGCCTTGATCGTTTTCTTCACTTCTTGGGAAAGACAGTATGCCTTAGTCGCCCAACCTAAATCATGTTACATCGCAAGATTAGATTGAGAATCCAAGGTGTCTTACCAGGATAGGTACCCCGTTTTTGGGTTATGTACCCCGTAATGTCCATGTACTCAGGTTCCGTGGTAGTGTTCTGTTTCCCCTGAGCCATGCTTATAGGTACCCCCTTAAATGACGTACTTTAGGACTTTTCCTCTTGCGAAATGTTGCTTCGCGAACTAGGGTGTACGTCACAAAGGTTTGCATGTGTAAAATTTCTGCGGCTTTCTTTCTTTTTTGAAAGCTGATCACAGTTTGCGGCTTTCTTTTATGAAAGTTGATCGCAAATAAATTTTTGCGTCTTTCTTTAATGAAAGCTGATCGCAATAAATCGTTTTTATTCGTAAAAACTCATCACAAATTTTTCATGTTGCGAAATACCTCATTTCATTTTCTTGTTTTTCAAAATACCTTTTGTTATACGTTGCGAACATTTTGTTATACGTTGCGAACAAATATACTGATTACCTTTTTGTTTCATTACCTTTTTTATTCATTCTCTTTTCTTCGCAAGCCATATCCCTTTTCTATCATCGTAAATTTCTTGTACGCTTAACATTGTAACTTTATTCCTTCATGCCTTAGTCCTCGGTCATTAAATTTTCGCTTCTTTTCGCAGCCTTTGCTCTTTTTCTCCAACTTTCCTTTTCAACATCTTTTCCTTCGCAAACTTCTACTTCTGTATCGTAACATTTCTTCCCTTCTGCCCAATCACCCTTGATAACTCCAATACCCTTTGGATGAGGAAATTTTATGCATTGATGAAGAGTTGAAGCTACGCCTAGAATCCCATGAAGCCAAGGTCTCCCTATCAAAGCATTGTATTGTGATTCGACATCAACAACGCAAAATAGAATTTCAGTTCGCATTCCACTTAAGGGAATTTGCATGCTTACTTATCCTTTAGGTTTATTAGCAATTCCATTAAAGCCATAAATCCTATAGGTGGAAGGTATTAGATCTGCGTCTTTTCCCCCCCATGGTTTTGTAAGCAGGATAGAAGAGAATATTGACAGAACTTCCCGTATCAATTAAGATTCTATTAAGACCAAATAATTCTTCGTCTGTATCATCTTCGCTTTCTCTCATATTCAGACAAATTTCTAATCTCACTACCAATGGATTATCATGTATTTCACAACCTTCTGGAATTTCTGTGGCTTCAAAAGAAATTTCACGCTTCTGCCAATCTTCAAGTCGTGAAATTTTTGCGATGTTCATTATTTCCATTCCTTCACCATCTCTCGCATATACCCTGCTTAACACATTATCATGAAAATCTTCTATGGTTTTATACGAGTGAACAATAGAATTGCAGAAAACATTCCTTGCTTTTGGTCCCACTTCTATGTGTAAGGTTTCCTTTCCATTTTCTTGTATTGTGTTCACCATGCGAGTTATCACTGGAGCCTGTGGTAATTGTTGCGATTGTGCTTGCTTGAGTAAAAAGTGGTCCAGTTTACCTTGTTCGATCATTCGCAAGATAATCCTTTTGATATTATTGCAATTATTTGTAGAATGTCCATGAAAGTGATGGTACAAGCAAAATTCATGACTTCTTGGACCCATTGGTGGTTCTTTTCCCATATTCCATGGTGTTGGTATATTTTCCATAAAGATGATTGCTTGCCATATATTTTCTACACTTATATTCAAAGGTGGCATCTTTATTTCTTATCTTATCATTCTTTGACCTCCCTGTCCATTGTTATAGTTTTGTCTATGATTCCCTTGTCCAAAATAGTTCTTCCTTTGTCCTCCATAATTTTCATGTTGCTGATCTAATCTTGGGATCTGGTTATTTCCTCCTCGGCTATAGAAATTCCTTTCTTTATCATACTCTTCTTGATCCTTGCTACTCATTGCTACCATTTTTGGTTGACCATTGCCAACTTTCTTCTCTCCTGATATCTGCGAAGAAGTTTGCGAGGATGTCTGCGAGGTACCTGCTACGATATTGACTATTTTAGGAAGTAAGTTTGCCCCTGTATCTTGAGTGTTGGTGTTTTTCAATGGATATGACTCCATATTGTTTTGATTTTCCTCTAATGTAATGTACTCCTCTTGCAATTCTCGCAACTCTGTCATCATAATGGAATTCTTTCTTCTGAAGATTTGAACATATAATTGCTCAGTTGCGAACATCGCATTTACGAAAGACAAAATCAGGTACCTCTCGTCCACACGCCCTGCCATATCGCTGCACATAGTTTTCCATCTTCTTACCAAATGCTTCAAACTTTCACCAATTCTTTGTTTTAAACCAAACACATCTTCAATAACAAGTCGCGAGGAATGATTCGTGATATATGCTCCTAAGAAAGTTACTTGTAGATGATTAAATGATGTAATAGTGTTCTTTGGAAGTCCTTCAAACCATTTTAGAGCTTCTCATGTTAAGCTTGATGTGAAATACTTGCATAATACAGCATCGTGATTCTCCCATTGTAACATGCATCTTATATACGCTTTAATGTGTTGTATAGCACATGAAGTCCCGTCAAAGATGCTGGTTAATGTAGGAAGATTGCATTTTGGTGGAATCCCTCCCAATTGTACTTCTCTAGAGAAAGGAGTCCTTGTAGCTTCTTCTATTGCTTCATCTAATTGCCTTCTATCTCCTCCTCCTCTACTGTTTATCATTCCTCTCATTTCCGCTAATTCTCGAAAGATCCGTTCATTTGCCTCAAAATTCTCATCCATTGGTCTCTTCAACGCAGCCTCTCTTCTTCTACGTTCTTGTATTTCTTCTCTTGCGATCCTTCGCATTCTATCATACTCTTCATTAATGTTTCCATTTGGACAATTTTGCAAATATCTTCTTTCCAGATTGTCACAATTGTTTTGTTGCAGAGCATCTTGAAATTCTTGTTCTTCCATTTCTATTCTCCTCATCATTCTCATGTGAATATCAGGAATTTCTTCTTCTTCATTTCTCCTCCTTCTGCGATTTACCTCTCCCTGATTTGCCTGAATTCTATTTTGAAGATTTGGTTCATTCCTTACTATTTCTATTCGTTGATTTCCAACTCTCCTCTGAATTCTACCATACTCAAGATCTTGATTGTTGCGAGCCTGTTCATGTATTCTTACTCCATCCTCGTAATTGTTTTGATGCATTGCTTACTGTCTCTCAATTTCTTCCACAAGTTGATGTTCTTCCTCTCTATTTTCTTCACCATTCTGGTTATTTTCCCTTGTAAATGGTTCTGTTCGTAAATTTTCCACATTTTGTTCGTTGTTCGGTACTAAAATGAAGCGATTCTCTCAATTTCTTTCAACCAGATTACGTGTTTGTCCTTACATAACACTTTCACTATTGATTGTTGGTGAATTTCGTTCTTCTCTCTCTGGTCTAACACTTGATCTCGCAGCACTTTGAGATCTCCTCCTTTGTAACATCTCATTTTCCCTCCTCAATTCTTGATTCTGTCTTGTTAGATTTGCACGTTCTTCAGCTTCAAACCTTCGTTATTCCTGAACTCCTTGTCTTAATGTTTCTAACTCCTCCATTTCTCTTTCATGAATTGTTCCTCCCATCAATCTCCCATTTTCTCTGATTTGCGGTTCTCTATATGCTTCTACTGGTGTATCAGTTCTCCAAGTGTGTACACTCACTCGATCTTGATCTATTTCTCTTCCTTGTGTTACTGTTTGTTGAGTTTGATTTCTTCGATTGCTCCTTCCCCTACTAGGTTCTCCTGTTACGTTTGCTTCTCCACCTGCGAGTGGTAGGCTCGGAAAGATACCTACTATTGTGTATACTGCAAGTGCACAGTGTCGACAAGCAACACAGGGCAAGCACAGGTCGAACCACAGAGACTTGGAGAGTGTAGAAGTTGATTCTAAATCCTGATTCAGAGAGTAACCAAAAGGGGTTTGATTTTGTCGATACGACGATATGATTTTCAAGTGACTGAAATAATAAAAGTAAAAGATGCAAATAACAAGATATGTAAACAATGATAATATGGATACTAGGGTATTCAAATCCACCAATAACCTATGATATGCATTCAACTTGTAATATTATTCTTGTCCTTATAGTAGATTCAAGTCTACCGTATAACTAAGGTGTTTCTCCAATGGATAATTTAATCACAATTAAAGTATTTCTCCAAAGAATTAATTATCTAATTAAGCACAACTAATCTAAAGATCAATATTTGGTTAAGCATGAGTTGTAGCATAATCAACATAGAGATATTCTAACTACAATGGATACATGGCATACATTGTGAGAGCAAGATGTTGAAAAACTTGGATTAAATTATATCTTTAAACAATTCTAAACTTTCAAGAACAAGATACAAGATATGAATACATACCAATGAGATTAGGGCTTCATCTAAACCCTAGTAAATGAAATTAGAACATGAAGAACATTACAACAAAATTGAAATTTGATAAACTAACATGAACAAGCTATTCTTGGATGAGTTTTCAACACAACAACCCTCTCTATTTATACACAAAAATTCTCTCACACTTGGGATCCGAATTTCACTGTAGCAACCACTCAACAATTAAACAAAACATGTTTTCTTAATTGATGGATAGAATGGAATACAATGGGGGTGAGGTGGATGTTTTGGAAAGAATCCAATGGGGGTGAGGTGGAAATGGATTTGGGTCTTGGGTTTTGGATCAAGGGTTTGTTTAATCCCATGAATTTGTAAACAGGTTGCCACTGATGCGCGAGCGGGTTGCAACGCTTCCAACTTTCTTCTCTTTTGTCTTCTCAATTCTTCCAAGCTTTATTTAGTACTTAAAAACACAAAATTAATTAATACAAATATTTATTCTTGAAGATGGTAAGAATGCAGAATTTGGGATAATATATGACTTTGAAGCGCGAAAGATGAGTTAAGTGCCAATGAAAAGGTGTATGAATATGCAATATTTGGCACTCATCAGCGAGTCTTACACTTGTTCTTACTGCAGTCAATGGTTCTAATATATTTCTTCTTCTAGCCATTTCTCTGATGCAAAATTCTTTAATTATCTCTGTTATGTTTGCTTCTCTTTATTTCTCTCCTTGTTTCTAGCGCCAATTATGTAGTTGCAGGAAATCCTACAACTACACCCTCAGTAGAATTGTAAAACTTTAAGAAGTTCTTGATGAAAAATGACAATTTTGATTAATATTCTCAACTGATTACAAAGAAATATGTTAATGGAGATTAGAGCAGTTACAACTTTCTCTATTCTCTCTCCTAAGACTTTTTCTAACACTCACTTAAAGAACCCCCCCCAATTTAACATTTGAACTACTATTTATAGTGAAATCTGTACAACTGTATATAACCTGCGAAGCATCGCAACCTATGATCGTGAATTTATTCTATATTCGCAAACCCTTCACACTTCTCCCGTGTTTCTTCTATTATCGCATTATCTTGCGACACTTTTCTCTTGTATTTGCTACTATGTTCGTAACCTTATATCTTGCGATATTCTGTCCCTACACTTGAAGTTTGAGACCAGTATCTATTTTTCACTAAATAAATCTATCAACAAACATGTGGTATTGTAGCACTCAACATCAGGTACCTCACATGACCTATATATAGTAAAATTGACTGATAAGACCTAAATTAAGTCTTCTCTTCGAATGCCTAGCTTTAGGTTTTTGAACTGTTTGCGTAGTTTTCAGTTAATAGTGAGGTTCTAAGATACTAACTACTTTTAAAAGGTAGTTATCCAGGGAGATAACCATTATAATGTCCCTAAGTTTATACCATGACATGTATTATTACCTTTTAAAATGTCGAATCTAATTACATTCTCAACTACTAATTTGGAGTAATTGTTTCATCTAACAACTTATGGATTATATAAGAATGCTATGTTTCTAAATCCACCTATAATTGGTTAACATACAGTAATGTTATCAGTAATGCAAAATACCCATAAGTGTCCTAAGTCATCACCCCAACTTTCTATGTGTGGAACCACACATATCCAATCAATCTCAATTACATTGCACGAAATTGGCGCACCTTGGAGGTCAAACAGACAAATACATATATCAAATTAATCCCATTTCATTTTTGTATCTAATAACAGTAGAAGTAACAAAATTGATACTGAAAACAATCATTTAAGCATGTTATTCCCAATAAAGAACTGAAAATACTAATTGAATTAGGTTACCACTAACCTTAAAAAGAAAACTCGACCTCCTGCATAATTTAGCCATTGCTGCTATTTTGTGTATACCACCATGGATTGTCATGTCTCTCTTTTGCAACAACGATGTTGGTCTTCTTCCATCATGGATTCACTTTCTTCAAAAAAGATAGAAATACAATTCTATGGCATCCATAGGTTCAATTGATGTAGCAGTAGATACAATGGAAATTGAAATTAAACAGCAAGATTGTAAAATTAGCCATTTTCACAAACAGAGAAAGTTCACAAAAGAGAAGGAATTATTGGTAGAATATTGTCATGAATCTCATGATCACTCAATTTTGGTATTAAAATTTTTCATCACCAAAAACTATCATATTCAAACCTTAATTTTGTAATCGTGATATCAGATCAGGACACAAAATCGAAGACTAACAAAATTTCGAAAGAGAAATAGATAGCTAATCATATCCTGAGAAGAATTTTTTTTTTGTTACAATTTGCTTGGATTCGATATTTTCTGAATAAGGGAGAGGATTAAATGTTAAATTATATAGACTAACCTCCTTAGCTGTCGTAATTACCACCGAGCTGAATTTCTAAAGTTTAAACATATGGTATTTTAGTCATTTAAGTGTGTTCGGACCAAATTTTTGGTTGTTAGAGCAATGCTCGGTCGAACTCGCAAGAATTGCTATCTCAAGCTTGTTTGTCAAGTTTAGGTGATCAAAACTATAAGTCTTGAAATCTAGTCTACTTATAGATATGTCTCGGATTAGGATAGAATGTGTAGTTGAGATTTAGACTTCACGACGTTCATCGATTGAAGACAAAGATCTACTGACGAGAGCTTGGAGGAATTTCATCAACAAAAGTTATGTGGAGACTAAAACTTATCTATCACTCAGAAGTCTATTTTATTCTATCTCCTATTGAGACTAAGTCGTATAGCTATATAGACTTTACATTATACACATTTAATATTTCAAGCTGAGTTTATCTCGAAATATGTTTTGAAAAACTTTTTGCTTTAACTACGTTCATCATTATTCTTAACGAGTTTAGTTGGAAACAATTTATTTGTTGGAAACTAAATAATAAGTCAAAAGATGATCATGTAAAAATCGCCTTGAAACATCTTACATGATTTGTGTGAGATAGTTATTTGATGTCGATTCGGAATGTTTCGTATTGATCATTCGATCAATTTAAAATTACTTGTAAGCTAATAGTTTGTGTGAGACAGTTATTATCGTCTTCTAAGGATGTTTTAATGATTTAAATGGGGGTTTAGAACAATTAACCATTGTCTGGAAATAACAAATGGGAATGTTATAAACACCCCTACTATCCATGGGTCCTTCACAAATACCCTTATCCATTATATTAATACCCCTAGCCAAAAACAGGGAAACTAATTTTTATAGTAATCCCATAAATACCCTCATCATCTTAATAAAGTTATCGAACATTTTGACTTTCCTTCTTAACTTCAGATCTGAAACGGTATGCTTTCTTTTCTCTTAAATCCTCTTTCAGTATCACCACCACCACCTTCGCACCACCACCTTCTCCATCGCTACCATTTTCAACACTACCACATCATCTCCATCTCCATCACCATGTAAAATCAATGAAACCATCTAGTTCCAGCAACACCTCCTACACCACTACTAGCCAATACACCACCAGCAGCAGCACCACTGCCTCAAAAACAGTCGATTCAACTACAAATCATAAACCTAGTGATGAACCTATACAAAACTATTCTCCAAAACATAATCTTGAGCATCAAAAATGTTAGATCTATTCCGATTTGCAATTAAATTGTACATGATTCCCTTTTCGAACCTTAATTTTGGATTTCATTATTCTTCAGGCAGATAATTGATTCAGGTAAATGATTATTTTCTTCTTCAATTCGTTTTTCCCATCTATATTGACTCATATAAATAGAAATTAACAAGAAAATTTTTATTATTTTTAATTATGGCGGTGGTGGAATGTTTTAACGATCTGATTTCGTATGTTGATTTAGCTTCAATGTTTGTTGATTTTATTAGATGTAACTGTTGATTAGGTTACTTTTGCTGCAGATGTGATGTTAATGGATTATGGTATATGTTGTTGCGGTGGTGATGGTAAGGCATGTTGAAGTGGATACGGGGGTATTGGATGAGGAAGATGATGGTGGTGAGATTAATGTTAGGAATTTTTGTGTAGGACGATGGTAATGGTATTATTATGTTTCTAGAGTTGTAACTGCTCTAGTATTGACAAAGAGATGAATGTTTGTTGTACCACAAGGAGACATCCCTAACGGCAAGGTATTCTGTTATTAATACTCATTCTAGCACATCAATTATTTCCTCTATTGATTCAAGAGCACAAAATGTTATTGATGGGTTTTTCCAACCAGTTAAGGTCTATAGAGCATATATGCTTGATATTAGTTGATGTATGACTTAATGTGTGTTTTTATTTGCATCCAACTTTACCTTAAATTGTGAGGTAGAAAGATGAAATTCTTGCAAGAGTGCATTGTATTGTTATTAGACATTTGTTCCACTTGTTTTGGACTATGTTTGGCATCATTTTAGAACTTAGAGCTATTGTTAGGGAACTGGATTGTAGGTTCTTGCTTGTAGTTAGCTAGTTGTCATCATTTAAGCTAAAATGTTTTTATTTCTATGTAAGTAAATGGCTGCATGATTAAGGTCATGCAAAGCAGTTGACACCCATGCTTATTAGCATAGATTGTGGAGTCCAAGAACTAGGTACTGGCATCCAATGGATATATTACTATATAAGATTGGTTTGGTGTTGTTTGATATTTATGTAATCACATAATACTGGAAACCAACTTAGATTGTGCCCAATGGGACGCGGGATCCATTTGTATAAATTCTATGAAGTGGTATTATATTAACTCTGATCCAAATAGTTTCCTTACTAGATCTAATAGGATTAAATATTCACCATATTGAGACAAACTAACCTTCCCATACTAACTGTATAATCTTGGTTTTCTGCATTTCAGTATTTTAATTTTATTGACAACCTATGTAGTTATTTGTTTGTGTTAATGATGTTAGTGCTGGTTGTGGTAGGTGGTGTTGTTGTAATGGTGGTGGTTGTTGTGTTTTATGCTGTGGTGGTAATAGTGGATTGGTAGTATATGCACATTAAATCTATGGGTATATGTGTTGCATGAGTGATGAAAATGTGTAGTTCCTTGATGTTTAGTTACTTTAGCGATGAAAATGTGAAATTTGAACTAAAATTGGTGCAAACAAAATGGTAGTTAGAGTTGATGGATTATTGTTCAATGTCATATAGGTCGAGAAATAATTGAGAAGGGACAAGGATCGAACAGAGTTGCTCATTACTTGCACTTAAGCATTGAGAACAAATTATTACTGGTTTATCTGTCAGTTTATCTTGTATGTTGTTGCCATTAGTTTATCTTGTATGTTGTTGCCATTTGTTTATGCAGATCTATATGCCTGATGACATAACATTTCTTTCTTATTAGAACTGTTGTTACTGTGATTCGGCTCAAGATGTATAATACCAGACCTAGATGTACAATACCAGTTATGAAAGAGATATTTTTAGGTTGTTTGTTGGTTGAAATGTTTGCTCTGTATTATTATTTATATATATGTTGGAATTGATTTTATATGTTGTATTATATTGATGAATTTGTGGTGCAATGGCACCACAACCAACTATATGTCAGTAGATGTGTGTTCGACTCACGCCAGGTTCATTCAATTGTGTAAAAGTTTTCTTTTTTGAGACAACTTGTGTTAGTTTCCTCCATATCCGAAGACAACTTGTAGTTGCAGGAATTCCCACACTACACCCTACTCAAGAATTTATCAATATTTATGACACAATTTGAAGATTAAGGACCTTTTTTATTAATATGATCTTAAAAGAATTAGAGTAATCAAGAATACAATTCACTTAATAAGATTTTCTCTCTCCTAAAAACTTTCTTAGCACTCAAAAATTCATCATCCTTTCTGGAACTTATTCATTTCCTTTATATAGGCACTTGCATAGTGGATTACAGCTCATGACAGCTCATTTACAGCTATGATTTCCTTTAGTTTCGGATCTGGGTTCTTGCGATACATCGCAGTTTGCACCACCTTAATCTTTCGCTGGTTTTATTGATTCATCGCAGAAATGTCACGCTTTTCTCATGTTTCTGTCGCTTTCATCCGATATGTCATTCCTTATGTCACTTTGAGATTTATCGCAGAATATCATTGTTGTTTATTTCGCAGGAATATTGCTGTGACAATATTCTGATCCTACATCTTGCCTCTTCTCATATCTTTTCTGCGAATAAGATAAAGATCATGAGAATTTAAGTTTCTTAATTTGCCGAAACTCCTTATCTTTTACCCGACAAAATTCCCTATTTTACGTTTTTACCGTTGACACATGTCAATCCTTACTTCTTTACCGATTAGCCCGGTTACCCATTCTTCATCTATAAATAGATGTCCCACTCGAGGATATGTCTTCTTTCACCTTCTCTCTTTTCTTCGACTTCTTCCTTTTTTGTCTGCAACTTTTTCTTTCCTGTTATCCTTCCTGCTGCTGCTCTAATGGAAACTCAAAGGTAGGTTCTTATCTTGAATCTTATTTTGTTCATGTTATATCATTTCTATCGCCCGATTTTCTTTATAATCCCCATATTTTATTATATTTTTCAGTAACACCACTTCTCAGACTAAGATTACTATCAAAAACCCTAACCCTAAGGGTCCTTAGAAAAAAGCGTGTTGGGAAGGCGAAGATATCTGAGAATGATAAGGTAGTAAGAAACATCTATTTATTTAAAATAACAATATTGTTTCCTCTGTTTCTTATCTACGTTATTATTCGCAGAGTGAAGAGAATATTTCTAGACCTCTTAAGCGTTCTCGTCAAGTTAAAACTCTTTCAGATGAAGTGGATATTCTTGATTTTTTGCCTGCAAACCATGTTCCGCCGCAAGATAAATCTTCTCCTTCTCCTGTCATGAATTCCAATATTAACACCCATACTACTTCTTCATCAATTCCAAGTGAAGTTATTGATGCTAATATTTCCATCTCTAATAATCCCAATATTTTAAAAGTTACGATAGATGAATCTATGATGGTTGGAACTGTGATGAATGAATCATCAACAAATAAACCTGCGATGAATGAAACCGTAGTGAATGAAACAATGGTAAATAAAGTTGCGGTGAATGATGTTGCGGTAAATGAGACTACGGTAAATGAAGTTGCGGTGAATGATGTTGCCAAAAATGAGACTATAACTGCGACTAATCTAGTTCCTTTTTCCACTCCTACTACCACAAATGATCCTAATCAAGTTCCTGCGATGAATGATGTTGCCAAAACCTCTTCCTCTATTTCTCTTCCTTCTTCCCAAGAAATAGCAACAGGGGTTAAAGCTGCTTTTCAAATATTATCTGAAGTTTTGAACGATGCTATGAAATCTTCTACAGATCCTGCGAGACAAGATGTTTATATGATTCTAAGCAAGCATCTCGGATCTTGCGGTTCTTCATCTTCGCTGACTGCTTTAGAAAGTGAGGTTGAAATCTTGAAGAAGAACCTTCAAGCAAAAACTTTAGAATGTGAACTTCTCGATCATAAGCTTCGCAATTCTGAATTGGACTGCGAAAATCTTCGCAGCAGAAATGTTGATCTGAAAGGTATAACTTTCTTTCCTCTGCTTTTGCCTCAGTAAATCTTTGTTTTCTATGTACTCAATTTTTCTTTATTTACTTGTTGATGCATATTTAGCTTCAAAACATAACCAATTAATGAAGATACTTGAATGGGAATCCATCGCCGATGAAGCCCGCATTGGGAAAGAGTCTTTGAAAAATCAATTTGATAGATTGAATATTCTTCACACATATTCAATTGACGAGATAAATAATCTTAAGAATGAGAATAACCAACTAGTTCGCGAACGAGATTGCCTAAGTAATGAAGCCACTCAACTTTTATATTCGCTAAATCAGACTAATTTGAAGGTGGAATCTTTATCAGATGAAAACAAAACTTTGTCTCAAGAGAAACGTAGATTTGTGAATAAAACAATGGTTTATTCGCAGCAATTGGGCAATCTTCAAAAGTTATGTGACAGCCAAGAGCAATCTCTTCGTGTATTGAAAGATGACATTAAAAAGATAACTGAATCATCTGCCGCTGAACAAGAGAAACTTATAAAAGGTAGATTAGCTCTAAGCGTAAAAGTCAACAATCTCAAAGATGACTATGCTCAACTGAAGAAATCCCATTCCTCCTTAAAAGAAGAAAATGCTTATCTTCTTTCTAAAGAGAAAAGTATAAAATCTCGTTTGAAAGGTAAAGTTGGTGATACTTTCGATGATATCATGAATCAGTGGAAGAGTTGCTTCCTTAACATAATTCAAACTTTATCCTCGCAAAAGGAAGGTAGTCATTTTGACTGCCTCATCTATTAATTATTTCATTGTATTTTCCCATCTTATTTCTTGCGAGAATTCTATCTAATATGCAACTTTTCTTCCACAGAATCTGAGAAGCATCTTCAAGCTTCTATCTCTGATCTATCTACGAAGTTGGCCAAACTTCGTAAAAAGAATATCACGCTTTCTAACTATCGCAACAGAGCATTGAGAATATTTGACTACCTTGAATACTTCAAGGATATAGATATCAGAAACCGGGAAAAGAATTGCCTCCGCAAGGCTCATTTAGGCGCTGAGGTTCTCGTAAACAATGTTCTATTCTCTCATTCTTTACCTCCTATAAAGATCAAACCCTTGGAGATAAATAATAATGAAGTTCCTCGTCTCATTGATGAAGATCTAAATTATTCAAGTGATGAAGAAGATTTTTCCGAAGATGAACAAAATCCAACTAAAGAAATAGAAGAAGAAGAAAACCTTCCCAATGAAGCAGAAGAACAAAATCCTCCTCAAAGGGTAATCGCTAATGATGGAGAAATAGAAGAAGAAGAAAACCCTCATAATGAAGCAGAAGAACAAAATCCTTCTCAAAAATCAATCGCTGGTGATGGAGAAACTCAAACTGAAAAAGATATTGCTGGTGAAGATAATAGTAGCAAACAAGAATAATGAAATTAAAGAAGAATACTCTTTTGAAGTTTTAAATCTTGTTTTATCATGTCTTCCTGCGAAATATCTTGTTCTTTTCCCTGTCTTGCGAATGATTGTAATTTCTGAATCTTTCTTCTTCCTCGCTTCTTTTTGCGAAATATTGCAATTTTTGTAACTCAATCATCTTCTTTGATTATATATTTTTATTAACTGAATCTCCTATCGCAAATTCTTGTAACTTGATTGTCTTCTTTTTATTATCTTGATTCTTCTCAAGGAAGATAATGAAATATTGTTTTATAATCCCCATATTTGCCCTTCATAATCTTCCTTGTGAAGTACTAATATATTACCATTGTAAGAAATCATAAACCTGCCTCTTGTTGTTAATCTGCAATATGATAAATGAAGTATCGCAAATAATTCTGCCAAAAATCTGTTATATGCTTCGCAGATATAACCTCTCTTGTGGTCTTATTTCACCTTCCTAGTTAAAGGTCTTATTATGCCACTTTTATGCGACAAGATCGCAGGACATTCTTACTTTCACATGTAATAATCCATTGATCTTGCCTTATCATTTATTTTGATCTCTGCGACAATATGATAAATATAAGCCATCTTGTGAGATTAATCTCTTTTTGCTTTTTAAGACTTATGATATTGCCGTCTTTGCGATGAAATCGCAGGACGTCTTTGCGATTTATATCCTCTTATCATTTATTTCATTTATCTCATCTTTTGATCTTATCGCAAAAACCCATTGATCTCATCTTAACATTTCTTTTTAGGCTTTTTGGCCTGTCATGCGGCAATATGACGGGCCTAAATATTCTTGCGAATATAAAATCCCATGACATTGCTGTCTGTGTCACGCGACAATATTACGGGCCTAAATATTCTTGCGAATATAAAGTCCCATGACATTGCCATCTTTTTTGATACACAGCTCCCTAATGGAGGGTATCGCCCTTATCTCTCCCCCTGGTTGCCCCTTCAAGGAGACGTACTTCTGCCATACAAGACTAGCTCCTCCCATCTGGTTCTAGAAACAACCAGTTGTTTTCGTAGTCTCTTATCCTTTATGCCTATATGTCTTATAGTTACGAGACTACACCCTAGTGGGGTTTTCTTCGGGCCGAACACATTGTAAGCCAAGACTTTCCATGGATGGACATGGTAGGTTCATCCGTCCCGGGCACCCACATCTCAACCGTGTACCTCGGCGCCTTGATCATACTTTGCATTCCTTAGGAGAAACTCTCGGGCGGCCAACCAGGGTATAACCTTATATAGTTGGGAACCCAAGTTATCTCTCCCGGATGGATTTTCTATAATCCCAAATCTCCATGACTAGGTTCCAGCAGCAGTATAGACTTTCCCATATCCATGCAAAGAGATACCCCCCTTATGACGTACTTTAAGGACATTGCCTCTTACGGAATAGAATCCGCGAACTAGGGTGTACGTCACAAAGGTTCGTCCCATTTTTATATGTTTTTAGGCGATTTGCGCCCGTCTTATGCATTTGCATTAAAATTCTTAATTATCTCGCAAATTATTGCTAAAAATTGCTTTGTATTTATCCAACTTTATTCTTGTGAAACTTCTCTTTTATTCTCTCGCAATTTCTTGCGTATAATTCAGTCATCCTAATCTTTCAAACCTTTATTGATAATATTTTCTTAGATATTGTCTATTCCATGGTCTGCCAAGTCTTTGACCCATGTATCTTCCTTATGGATCCATTAACTTATATGCTCCAGTTCCAATTATTTCTTTGATGATATATGGCCCGTCCCATTTTTTCGCTAATTTTCCTCCATTTTCTCGTTGATATTCTGGTGTTTCTCGCAGAACTAGATCTCCAACTTGGAACTCACGTTTCTTTACTCGCTTATTATATTCTCGAGCTAATCTGCGATGGTAGTTCTCCATATGTTGTAATGCTTTTTCTCTCTTCTCTTCTACTTCATCAAGTTTGTCTAGAATCATACCAACACTAAGATTCTTTTCCCAAGCTTCTCTTTTTGTCGTAGGAATAGCAACTTTTGTTGGTAATACTGCCTCAACTCCATATGTTAAACAAAAAGGTGATACCCTAGTTGCTTCTCTTCGTGTTGTATTATAATCCCAAACTGAATTATGGACTTGTTGACACCATGTTCTATGATGCCCTTCTAACTTCTTCTTGAGGATATCTGCGATTGTTTTGTTATTTGCCTCATCTTGACCATTAGCTTGTGGGTATAAAGGAGTCAATTTTCCGCACTTTATCTTGAATGCATTAAGTAACATCTCTATATTTTTTCCTTCAAATTGTTTTCCATTATCTCGACACCAATCATGAGAATTCGAATCTGCAAATGATGTTTTCAAATATAAATGTAAAAATGTCCTTATCACGAATATGTTGTACTGCTTTAACTTCTGCCCATTTTGTGAAGTAATCTGTTGCGACAATTAAATATCTCTTTTGCCCTGTTCCTGGTACAAATGGTCCCACAATATCTAAACCCCACTTTCCAAATGGCCAAACATTTTTTGAGGATGTTAATGTTTCACCGGGTGCATGTATTCTTTTTGCAAATCGCTGGCATTCCTCGCAACTTCTTGATAAATTCTTTGCATCTTCATGCATATATGGCCAATAATAACCTTGCATTTTAGTTCTTTATGCTAAAGATCTTCCTCCGCTATGATTACAAGCATCCCCACTATGTAACATTTTTAATATTTGTTTTCCTTCTTCTTGTGTCAAACATCTGAGGGAAGGCCCATTTAAAGATTTTCGATACAATATCCCATCTCTTAACTCATAATTTGTTGCTCTACTTTTTAATTTATGTGCTTCCAATTTGTTTCTTGGTACCTCTCCCCTTGCTAGATATGCGTGAATTTCCGCACGCCAATCTGCGATAATTCTACTTGATTCTTCGCCATTATTTTCTACTATCATTGCCTCGGCATCCTCTTCCTCTTCTTTATTAATTGAAGGTGCTATGAGTGTTTGTATTTTTATATTTCTCGCAATCGGGTCTACCATCATACTTGATATAAACGCAAAAGCATCTGCGAGCCTATTATCTCTTCTTGAAATATGCCTCCATTTGAGTTTTGGAATTTTCGCAGATAATTCTTCTACAAGTTTCTTATATTTTTTCAAAGATATATCATTAGTTGCATATTCCCCTTCAATTTGGCGAATAATCAATTGTGAATCACTAGTAATTCTTGCATTCTCCACCTTCATCTCTATCGCAAATCTTAGAGCATGTACTACAGCCTCATATTCTGTCTCATTATTAGTAGATTCAAATTCTAGTCGGAATGCAAATGCCATTTTTGCACCTTCTGGCGAAATAAAAATGACTCCCACTCCATTTCCTTCTCCATTGGATGACCCATCTACCAATATCTCCCACCTATTTGGTTATGTTAAAAGATCTCTAGGATCCCCATATTCTTCTTCTATATCCATCATGTCTTCTACAACTTCATCATCCTCCAAAGGAAATTCTGCGAGAAAATCTGCGACAATTTGAGATTTTGGCGAGGATAAAATTGCATATTGGATCTCAAAATGCCCCACTTTTACGTTTCATCTTTCAACTCTGCCTGATCTTTTTGAATTTTTCATTACTGATTCAATTGGTACTTTTGTTAGTACTTTGATTTTATGCGCTTGGAAATATATGCGAAGTTTAGATGCCGCATAAACTAACGCTAGAATTAGCTTTTCAATCTTTGAATAATTTTTCTCCGCAGCATTGAATGTTTTGATGATGTAGTAAATTGGTTTTTCAACTCCTGCGTCATTTCGCAAAAAATCATCGCGCTTAAAGAATGTTGAGTTGTCGCAAGGTACATCAGCAATTCTTCTCCTGGTTCAGCCTTCTGTAAAATGGATATGTTCATCAAATATTCCTTAATTCCTTGAAAAGCTTTCTCACATTCATCTGTCCATTTAAATTTTGTTCCCTTCTTTAGTATGTTGAAGAAATGTTTGCATTTATCTGATGATCGCGAAATAAATCTTCCTAGTGAGGCTAAAAGTCCATTCAATTTTTGCACATCTTTTCTCATTGTTCGGAGTTGGCATATCTCGAACTTCTTGCACCTTTTCAGGATCAACTTGTATTCCTTCTTTTGATACAATATATCCCAAGAACTTCCCAGATGATACTCTGAAAGTACATTTCTCAGGATTTACTTTGATATTAAAAAGCTGCATCTGATCAAAAATTTCCCTTAAGTCATGTACATGATTTTTAGCTTCTTTGCTTTTTACCAACATATCATCCACATATACCTCTAAAGTTTTATGTATCCATTTTGCGAACACCTTTTCCACCATTCTTTGGTAAGTTGCTCCTGCATTTCATAACCCAAAAGGCATCTTTGTGTAGCAATATAATCCTTTGGGAGCAAAGAATGCAGTATGTTCTTGATCTTCTTCCGCAAGCGGGATTTGATTATAGCCCTTGTATCCATCTAACGAAGATATTCGATTATTTCCTGCGGCAGATTCCACCAGCTGCGGGATATCTGTCAAGGGAAAACTATCTTTGGGACATGCTTTATTTAGATCAGTAAAATCGATGCAAATTCTTATCCCCTTATTTTTCTTGGGAACTACTACCATGTTGGCGATCCATTCTGGATATTTTGCTTGCCTTATAATTCCTGCGTCAAGCATCTTCTGCAATTCTTCTTCTATCTTGGCATGATAAGTGGTCGCAATCTTTCTTATTCTTTGTTTGAATGGTCTCACATTTTTGTTAATCTCCAATATATGGCATTCAACAGATGGATCTATTCCATGCATCTCATCCATATTCCACGCAAAAATATCTCTGTATTCTCGCAGAAGGTTTACAGTTTGTTCTTCTTCCTCCACACCCATCTTAGTTCCAATTTTCAGCATTTTTGGGTCTTCTTTACTTCCAACATTTACTTCTTTTGTTGGTTCTGCTACAGTATAACTGTCTTCATGTTCTCCCATTGGTGTTGGTGTTTTTATTACCTCCACTGGTTCATCATTTTCTTGCGATACATCGTCAAATATTCCTTTTCCTTCTTCTGATCTTATCATGTAAATCTTCAATTCTTCTTATTTCCTTTCTTCTCTCCTCATTTTTCCTGCATTGTTTTTTCAGAATCGAATTTGATTTTCACAATTCCTTACTTCATTCTGGAAACACAACGCTGCATAATCTGCATCTCCTCTAATCTCGCCAATTTCGCTAGGCATAGGAAACTTTATGCACTGATGTAGAGTTGATGATACAGCCTTGATTGCATGTATCCATGGTCTTCCCAACAGCATATTATATGGTGATTTCACATCCACCACGCACAAATTTATATGCGTCTCTATTTCCCCCAGCGGGATTCACACTACAATTTCACCTTTAGGTTTTGTTAGAGATTTTCCAAATCCATGGATATGATATGTTGGACTAAGCATTTCTTCATCTTTGTATCCTATTTTCTTGAATGTGTGGTTAAACATTATATCCACAGAACTTCCTGCGTCCACGAGTCCTATTCATTAAAAACCCACTCTTCAGAGATCTTATCGATTTCTCTTTTCTTGTTGGTACAACAGACAATTGTGATCACCCATGGAGATGTATGACTTAAATTCTCTTTCGGAATTTCACTCACCGTGAATGTGATCTTCTGTTTTTCCCAATCTTTTAGCGGTGATGCCTCATCTACCATTATGATTTTCTTTCCTTCAAAATCTCGCTTGTGTATCCTTCCTCTAATATCTTCATGGAACTTATCTATCATCATCTTTGTTATTACATCACACTCCAATTTCTTTTGATTATCTTTGACTTCAACCATATTTTCTTCCACCAATTTTCTTGATATTCTTCTAACTCTTGAATAATTTCTTTCTTTTACCTAACTTTTGCTATGATTTTCAACTATTCATCCCTGTTTCTATCCCCAAAATGTAGTTGCAGGAATTCCCACACTACACCCTACTCAAGAATTTATCAATATTTATGACACAATTTGAAGATTAAGGACCTTTTTTATTAATATGATCTTAAAAGAATTAGAGTAATCAAGAATACAATTCACTTAATAAGATTTTATCTCTCCTAAAAACTTTCTTAGCACTCAAAAATTCATCATCCTTTCTGGAACTTATTCATTTCCTTTATATAGGCACTTGCATAGTGGATGACAGCTCATTTACAGCTATGATTTCCTTTAGTTTCGGATCTGGGTTCTTACGATACATCGCAGTTTGCACCGCCTTAATCTTTCGCTGGTTTTATTGATTCATCGCAGAAATGTCATGCTTTTCTCATGTTTCTGTCGCTTTCATCCGATATGTCATTCCTTACGTCACTTTGAGATTTATCGCAGAATATCATTGTTGTTTATTTCGCAGGAATATTGCTGTGACAATATTCTGATCCTACACAACTTGTGCCAGTTGCCTCCATATTTGGAGACAACTTGGGCTAGTTGCCTCCACATTTAAATAAAACTTGAGCTAGTTGCCTCAGATTCGGAGACAACTTGAGTTAGTTATCTCCATTCTATTGGAGACAACTTGAGCTTGTTTCCTCCACTTTTGGAGACAACTTGAGCTAGTTTTCTCCGGTATGGACACTATTTATTGGAGACAACTTGAGCTGGTTGCCTCCACTTTTGGAGACAACTTGAGCTAGTTGCCTCCGATATGGACACAACTTCATCAAGTTGACTCCACATGGTAGTGGTGGTCGTCGACGGCGGTGGTGATGGTGGTTGACGGTGGTGGTGGTTAGTGGCAGCATTGGTGGACAGTGGTGATGGTTGGCGGTGGTGGACAGTGGTGGTGGTTGGCGGCGGTGGTCGTCGGTGGTGGTGGACAGTGGTGGTTGGCAGTGTGTTCGTCGGTGGTGGTGGTGGTGGTGGTTGGTGGTGGTCATTGGTGGTGATGGACGACGGTGGAAAGTGGTGGTGATAGTTGGCGGTGGACAGTGGTGGTGGGCAGTATAGGTTGTTTTTTTGTTTTTTTTTTGAATAGTGGTTAGTGGTATTGTATATACACTATACAAAAGAGAGTATTTTAGTAATGTATTAAGCTTAGGGGTATAATTTAAGTTGGAAAGGGTATTTTTCAATATGTCTCATACTAGGGGTATATAGATAATGTTCCCACATAAAAAAGTATGCATACTAGTATGCAAACTATTATGATATGATTCAGGACCGGAAATCAAGTTTGCATACCAGTATGCGAACGGTTTTAATCTGGGAACCAAGTTTGCATACCACTATGCAAACGGTTTTACCTTAGTTAGGTCCGGGACGACAATATGTGTACCCGTTTGCGAACTGTCGGACAAAACCAAAGTCTAGAACTTAAGTTTGCGTACCCGTTTGCAAACTTAGTTGGTTAAGTTCTAAAATAGGTTAAGTATGATTTCCTCTTTGCATTATCTTAAAAATGGTGATGATAATTCTTGAATTTGGATGAGTTAAGGTTGGTTTTTGTCCCGTCTCTTGTTTTTGAATGTTTTGCTCCATTTCGTCGCACTTGTACCACTTCTCTTGAACTTGGGCACTTAGATTCTTGGATTACTTCTCTTCTAAGATCATTTTTAGCTTTTTGAATGTTGTTGGTGAATCACAAAGAAGAAATTTGAATGTTGTTGGTGAATCACAAAAAACAAATTTCAAGAATAGGCAATAGTACGCGTTACTCTGGGATTCTTGAATGTTCACAATCCTCTTATGTGAACTACGGTGCATGGTCGTTAATGACTTTGTATTTTCTTCTTTGTGAAGAAAATCTTTTAACACGCATTTGGTAGACATTCTTGGTGTAAATTCGTACAAAAAAAAAATTTGGTTCTACCTTCTAAGGGAAAATCATGTTATATGTTCTTTACGAGTTTGTTTCTTATAGGTTTGTCTCTTCGTTTTGTTGTCCAGGAAACTTCTTATGAGAATTTATTCTTATGTTTTAAGAAGAATAAATAGGGTTTGGAATAGCAAATATTGTGATTACACATAGCTATTGCCAACGATTTTCATCTTGCAATATGTTTTAGATTTATTCTAAGTTTTCGAAAGATGATTTTGCAGTATTAATCTTTATTGGTTTTATATATTGCCAAAATATGTTATGGGATATGTGTGTTTATGTCCGTGAACTATGATTATCTCATATATGTGAAAAGTTAAGTCTATTATGTCATTATGCAAATATTGATAAAATATATAATGAACTTTTGAATATTCCGCAGTATTGATCTTTCCCTAATCCACTTCTGTGTGAAAGTATTGTATGGCTTCGTAAGTTTTCTTATGTTGAGCATTTCCGATTAAATTAATCATTAAGGTCTTCTTGTGGTTAATTTATTCGAGTTTTCTGTATACAAATTCATGTTTCATGTAATTTGTTAATTTCCAAATAAATCCTTCTTTTCTCGTAAAAGTAAGATCACTCTTGTTATTCTTTCGGGAATGACATTTAATGGGAGAGAGTTCTTAATTGAACTTGTGCTTAATTACCAAATCTTTGTGGGGAGTGTGGCTGTGGAATATTATAGGAGTTATCTTGTATCTTTATAAACTCCTTGATGAATACACTAAGTTTCGACTATGTGAAATCATCGAAACAATGTTGATATGTTCTGTTTTAGTCATAAATAATATCTTTGAGAATTTCATTATGAACACGTTAGTTTTCGTACCTTTGCCAATTTATATTGACAAAAATGGGAAGAATTATTTTGTAGTTCATACGACATACATACGATTTATGGATCATTATGTAAGGAGGGGTGTTTTTCATTGTGAGATGAAGTATTGTCTAAGGGGAAGTGATACATATCACCGTAGTATTATTGTCAAAGTTGTGATACAATTGAACTTTGATGATGTGTAAATAATACTATGACATTATATAACAATAATTGAGAACAACTATTTTCTTATTGTTATGGCTACGGATTTTCAACAACTATGATGTTGAGTTGAACACGTTCAGAATCACTGGAGTACTTGGAGTGACAAAGAATTCAAGGAATTTTGAAGAACCAAGGAAATCAAGCATGTTGGATGAGAAGATACAAAGTTTATTTATTTTGTAATCCATATGTATTGATAGTTTTTTCAGTAAAATTGGCAAAGGGGGAGATTGTCAGAGCAATGCTCGGTTAAAATCGCAAGCGTTGCTATCTCAAGCTTGTTTGTCAAGTTTAGGTGTTCAAAACTATAAGTCTTGATTTATATTCTACTTATAGCTATGTCTCATATTAGGATAGATAGTGTAGTTGAGCTTTAGACTTCACGACGTTCATCGATTGAAGACGAATATCTACTGAGGAGAGCTTGGAGGAACTTCATCAACAAAAGGTATGTGGAGACTAAAACTTATCTATCACTCAGAAGTTTATTTATTCTATCTCCTATTGAGACTAAGTCGTATAGCTATATATACTTTATTACATTATACACATTTAATATTTCGAGCCGAGTTTATCTCGCATATCTATTTCTCGAAATATGTGTTGGAAAGCTTTTTTCTTTAACTACGTTCATTATTATTCTTGATGAGTTTAGTTGGAAATAATTTATTTGTTGGAAACTAAATAATAAGTCAAAAGATGATCAAGTGAAAATTGCCTTGAAACATATTACATGATTTGTGTGAGACAGTCATTTGATGTCGACTCGGAGTATTTCGTATTGATCATTCGATCAATTGAAAATTACTTATACGCTAATAGTTTGTGTGAGACAGCTATTGTCGTCTTCTAAGGATTTTTCAATGATTGAAATGATGGTTTATAACAATTAACCATTGTCTGGATATAACACAGTATGCATACCAGTATGCAAACTATTGTGATATGATTCAGGACGGGAAACCAAGTTTGCATACCAGTATGCGAACGATTTTACCCGAGTTAGGTCCGGGACGACAGTATGCATACCGTTTGCGAATTGTAGGACAAGACCAAATTCCGAAACTTAAGTTTGCGTACCCGTTTGCAAACTTAGTTGGTTAAGTTCTAAAATCAATTAAGTATGATTTCATACTCATGAACAAATACATTTATAAATTAAGGAATACAATCTTTGCAAATGTGGCTAAATGTTCATGTATTGATTCTCTTGAATCAAATCCGATTTTTCTTCAATTGTGTCTTGTATACTTCAATGAGAATATAAACAATTGAACAACTCTATTTGTAACACAATTAGATTCATTTGATCTACAAATGTTAGATAAATGTGGCTAATAAAAAAGTGTTCATATGGCTAACTTCGGTTAACTATTGTTGAGCCAACTCAATATACATGTTTAGGTACGGTTACCCATATCTAAATGAAGGTATATTTAATTTGTGTGTAACAAGCTAATAACATCTAACAGTGGAGATATATTTCTTTGGTTTTAAGCAAACTTAACTTGAGTCTTAAATCAGGTTTTCAAGTAACGATGAATATTGATTGCTTTTTTTCTAAGCTATCAACCCCTGATTTGAATGACTATATAAAGGAGAACTCTAGCAACTGGAAAACCTAATCCCCACACTTCTGTGTGATATTATTTGTGTACTAGAGTCGATTCTCCTTCAACCTAGGATTTTCCTAAAACCATTATAGGTTAACGACTTAAAGACTTCATTAGGATTCTGAAGATAGACCCCAACTATTTTCTCTGTAGTTGCGCGTTCTGATCTTACTTGTTCTATCGTATTGAGTACTAAATATTCTCTAAGATTGGCTCGAGATTTATCTTCGATAGGTAACATATAAAATGTATCACAAAACTCTTCATCTCATTCTTTGTGATTCCACAATAACTTCTTCTACTACCATATAGTTAAGTTATTGTGAGGTGATTGATATTTCTAGGATGTTCTTCGGGAATATAAGACCAGATTATCAATTGGTTCATGTTCACCTTGATTTATCAAAAGATAGAATAAAAACTTTGTAGGTATTTCTGTGGGAGACAAATTTATCTATCAGAATAGACTTTTCTGTGGGAGACAGATTTGTTTATAAAGTCTTCGACTTTGGGTCGTAGCAACTCTTAATTGTGGGTGAGATCATCTAATGGAATCAAGTGCATAGAGTCCTGCTGGTATTCAGAGATGTAAGGAACGCGACTGTACCTTAATTTGTGTAATACATGGTGAGGGCTCCAGTACATTCCAGTCTGAAGTTAACTTGTAGTAGGCTAGATTATGTAGTGGCTTAATACATTGTGGTTTTCAAATCTGGACAAGGTCCCGGGTTTTTTTTTACATTTGTGGTTTTATCGTTAACAAAACTTCTGGTGTCTGCGTTATTTCTTTTCCGAATTATATTTGTTTATATAATTGAAATATCACAAGTTGTGCGTAGTTCAATAAATTGGTAAATCCAACCTTTGGTTGTTGATTGAAATTGATTGACACCTGAACATTGGTCTTTGGTACCATTCAAGTTATTTCTCATATCAATCAGGCTCACAGATTTCTATCTGTTTGATTGCAGATTGTATTTAAAAATTGAGATATAAATCTTTGATATATTTCTTGGTTGAGCTCGCTTTATTTTATTAGCTGGTGCTCTTAGAATTGTATTGGAGTTAGTCCATACAGATTGCCTAAACCGTGGATAAATGATCATGAATTGATTCTCTTGAATCAAATCGGATTTTGCTTCAATTGTGTCTTGTATACTTCAATGATAATATAAACAATTGAACAACTCTATGAGTAACACAATTAGATTCATTTGATTATCATTTGATCTAGAAATGTTAAATAAATGTGGTTAATACAAAAGTGTTCATATGGATATCTTCGGTTAACTATTATTAAGCCAACTCAATGTACACGTTTAGGTACGGTTATCCATATCTAAATGAAGGTATATTTCATTTGTGTGTAACAAGATAATACTATCTAACGGTAGAGAGATATTTCTTTGGTTTTAAACAAAGTTAGATTGAATCTTAAATCAGGTTTTCATCTAACGGTTAATATTGATTGCTTTGTTTATAAGCTATCAAACCCTGATTTTAAAGACTATATAAGGGAGAACACTAGCAACTGGAAAACCTAATCCCCATATTTCTGTGTCATACTAGTTGTGTACTAGAGTCAATTCTCCTTTAACTTATGTTTTTCCTAAAACCATTATAGGTTAACGACTTAATTAAAGACTTCATTGGGATTCTGAAGCCAGACCCAACTATTTTCTCTATAGTTCCATGTTCTGATCTTACTTGTTCTATCGTATTGATTATTATCTTCTCTAAGATTGGATCGAGATTTATCTATGATAGGTAAGATATAAAAAGTGATCACAAAGCTCTTCGTCTCATTCTTTGTGATTCCACAATAACTTCTTCTACTACCATATAGTTAAGTTATTGTGAGGTGATTGATATTTCTAGGATGTTCTTCGGGAATATAAGACCGGATTATCAATTGGTCCCTGTTCACCTTGATTTATCAAAAGACGGAGCAAAAACTTCGTAGGTATTTCTGTGGGAGACATATTTATTATCAGAATAGACTGTTTTGTGGGAGACAAATTTGTTTGAAAAGTCTTCGACTTTGGGTCATAGAAACTTTTATTTTTGGGTGAGATCATCTAAGGGAATCAAGTGCGTAGAGTCCTTCTTGGATTGAGAGACGTAAGGAACATGACTTTACCTTAATCAGTGTGAGACTTGGTTAGGGATCAACTACATTCCAGTCTCAAGTTAACTTGTAGTAGGCTAGAGTCTGTAGCGGCTTAATAAAGTATGGAGTTCAAATCTGGACTAGGTCCCGGGGTTTTTCTGCATTTGCGGTTTCCTCATTAACAAAACTTCTGGTGTGTTATTTCTTTTCCGCATTATATTTGTTTATATAATTGAAATAGCATAGGTTGTGCGTAGTTCAATCAATTGGTAAATCCAACCTTTGGTTGTTGATTGAAATTGATTGACACTTGAACATTGGACTTTTGTACCGTTCAAGTTATTTCTCATATCAATCAGGCTCACAAATTTCTATATGTTTGATTGCAGATTGTATTGAGAAATTGAGATATAACTTTTTGATATATTTCTTGGTTGAGCTCGCTTTATTAGCTGGTGCTCTGGAAATTATATTGGAGTTAGTCCATACAGATTTCCTAACGAAATATTAGGTGTGGTTGTTGTACCTCTGCTTTTTCATGGGTCGTATCAAAAATATGTATTTTCTTTATATTAGCTTGATAGAATAGATAGTCAAATGAATCCATATAGATATGGATTAATTATTGGTTTAAATACATTTACACTGTCTGGATACATAACCCTTATTATAAATGTGGGTGCCTTGGTTACGAATTGGTATAGGTACATGCCTTAATGAATCTATAAATTATTGTCTAGTTTCACATCTCTTGCAACCTACAAATAGAGGCGAAAATCCAACTTAAAAGGTACACATTTTATAATTCTTTCCTCCGGACAAAAACTTATAGAAAACTCTTATTCATTGAGGTATCGGGGTGTTCTTGTAAGTATCCCACTTTTATTTATTAATAATTCTTGCAAAGCCAAAGCTATTGGAGAGCTGGTAAATCAAGTAGCTTCAAGCAGATCATATATCAAGGATTAATGCATCTCGAGGAACATTTTTGAATCATCCAGCGACTCAAATTTCATCATCAAGTACGAATCTCGAATAACATTGTAAAAATATTTTTGCTACAATAACTTTCTCTAAGATGACTGGTTATAATTATATCATGCGACATGACACAAACCCTTATGATGTTAACACCAAGAAAGATAATTCACATATAAATCTTTGGAAACACCCAAGCCCATTTTTCTTTGAAAGTTACACCCTGCCGTAGCTTTTTAGCCACTTTATAATGCACCAATACATGGTTAGTAAACTTCTCATTACCACCAAGAATACACAACTTTATAATATATCGTTGCTATCAGTAGTATTGTCTTGTCTCCCATGAACAACCATTCATGTACATATAAGTTCAAAAATAAGCCCATCATGACAAAATTTGATGCACTGCTAGTGTAGTTTAGGATTGTGCCCATGCGTACCATGCCTTCCTAACTACAGTAAAACTTCTATAAATTAATAGTCTTGGAACTATTAAATTTAGCGAGTTATTAATTTATCGATAAATTAATAAGTTATTAATATATCGAAACATACCAAATTTAAATTTAAATTTCAAAAATAAGTATGTGTAGATCATTTTTCTGTATTATTATAATAATATTATCTATAGATTTTAGCTCACCTTATTCTTAGGAGGGCATAGTTAGATTATTCTTGAGTGGTCCAAGCTTATAGCTAAATGTCATTGATTAGCTTAGATTATTCTTGAGAGGTGGTTAGTAACCAGGATTCTCATGGGCTTTGTCTATTACTAACAGATTTTTAAACAACCTAGATCAAAATGGAAATCGAATAGGCTTATCTGTTAGAGGAATATTGGTATCAAAATTCTTCACTTAGGTTGAAGCAACTCTTAGGCTGTAAAAGACATTATCTAAGGGAATCAATAGCCTTGCGAGGTTCAAGAGACTTAAGGAGCACGACTAAAACTGAATTTCTTGGAGCGTTAATTCGGTTTCAACTATTCCGGTTCGAAGTCCGATAGTAGGCTAGTATCCATATCGGATTAATACAGTTTGGTATTCAAAGATGGACGAGGTTTTATGGTTTTTCAGCAGGTGCAGTTTGTCTCGTTAACAAAAAATTTGGCGTCTTGTGTTTTTTCTCTTCCGCATTATATTATTTTATCTTTATAAAAAGTATAACACAAGTAATACACATTCAATTTAGGTAGTTTAAGTCCTTGTTAATAGTGATCAATAACGAGATTTTTTCATGTTGAATTCAAATATTGAAAGATATATTACAAGTTTCATACTTCTCAGAATTAGGATCCTCTTGATTTGGGTACGACTAGATTGACCCTCGATATTGATTTGTGAGATCTTCCAATCTTCTACACAATCAAGTTCACATACTTCTTATTCTAAACGTATTGATTGTGGAAGAGATAAAAAAAAACTATATATATACATATTGTTCAAGGATCTTTCATTTAGACCTACTTGCAATTGTTTTAGGTTTTTTCCATACAGGTTTCCGAACGAAGAAGTTGGTGGTGTACTTGGTAGCCTCTCCTTTTCAGATTGACTATTGCAGATCTCCTAATCTGTAGATAAAACTAGTGATCGATCAACGTGAACAAACTTTGTTTTATGTGTATTGATCATTAATAGGAATCAAATTATTTATGCAGGTTACTTTGAAAATTGAATACCAAAAGACTTTTTCGGTTTGATATTTTGATATTGATGATACTTCATGCACACTTCATGCATTCACTGGGATCAAAACAAGCAGTTTATTTCTATTAGACATCAGACTTGTTGAAAGATTGAACAAACTTTCTAGTTTCTTGTCCTCGTACACTTGCTTGGATAGAGCTTGTTCACTGAAATAAATTATTTTTATAATCTTTGTCTTGGTTTGATCTTTGAGCAAAGGAGTTTATATTGATTCAACAGAAGATCTTTTATACTTAATTTCATCTCTGATCATTGTTGGATTTGCGAGATATACAATGTGGGTTAGTCATTTTACTGTTTCAGGTAACGATCCAAAGGAGTTGAGAGGCAGAAGTATACACAACAGGTAAAGCTTATCAAAATAGTGAACTCTGTCTTGGGATTCACGTGCAAGCATATGCTAACTAAAGAAACTGAGTAACTATGAGTAGTTTACTTGGTCATAACTATTATACAAAGTTGCGGTAGTCAGTTTGTATATCGACTTAATTATGAGAGTATTCAAAACTGGACTAGGTCATGGGGTTTTTCTATCTTGTAGTTTTCCTCGTTAACATCTTGTGTCTTGTGCGATTATTTTCCTTTACACATTATATATGTTATTACAATTAAGTAATTGTACCCGTATGTAAGTCCACTTGGTCTCCCTCTTCTATAAGGTGCTCCCCGTAATACATAAACTGAAGGGTATTTGTCCAAATCCCACATAACTGAAGGTCCACTTAATGAGACCAGATCCTCAAAAGAATATCTTTTAGGCTAACCACTTAACGAAAATAGCGGAATTGAAAAGATGCTGCTCATTTTCTTTCTTCTAAATTTTTTAAAGACACCCCATAAGAATATTGTTTAATTTTTAGGGTATCGTCGTTGGTTCAAGTACTAGTAGAACAAAATCATACCATGAAAGTGTTCCAATCAAGGGATAATTATGAAAAATTTGGTAAATAATAGATAAGAAAACAAGTAGGAATTAACAACGAGGACATTTTGTTAAATGGCCCTTTTATATCTTTAGGTATGAATTTAAGTTATTTTTATATATAATCTTTGTTATTCTCGATCCAAATATTTTAAAAGATAAATTCCATACAGGGATAATGCCACGATTCAAGATAAGAGGGGAAAAGATAAATTCATTAACGACAGTGCTATTCAGCTCCCTCTTTTCTACCTCCCTATTCACCTTCCTACAATTTAAACCCCACATTTTGGGAATGGTGAACCCTACATGTACCTGAATATGAATCTAAATATAAATATGTGGTTTAGATTGTAGGGAGGTGGAAAGGAGAGAGTGATTAGCATTTCCAATTCACCAAGGGGAAATAAAAAATAAACAAAAAATTGATTCAAAGTAAAATCTTACACAGATAACCTTTAAAACCTAATTAACAAGCGGGGAAAATTCCAATCATCCATCACAAGTCGCGTCCTCCCAAAATACAAATAAGATCATTTGGAACTGATATTGCTTCGAAAAAAATTGGAACTGAAAAGCTAATGGGTCATAATATATAAAAAATCAAAAAAATAAATTTTCCTATTTGGTAGGAAATAATTGAAAACCAAGGAAAATCAACTAAACCGGATCAAATGTAAAGACTCGTCGAGATTGATGCAAATCTTTCTGCAAGCTCTTACTCAAAGTTTAGCATCAAATGTAAAATGTTTTCAACATACCGTCCTTAGTTTTTTCTTCCCATTTTATGCTTTTAAAAATAGAAAACTATTTTTAAAATTCATACCAAACATGGCCTAATTTGTTAATTGTTCAGTGTTTTTCAACATGCAAATTCTTGTGCCGGTGGATGGGCAAATCATTGGGAAGATTTTTTTTGCAACATTAAAAGTATGTCAAAAACAAAGTCTATATAAAATAATACTATTCTTAAATACCTTTCAAACAAAAAAAACTTTCAATTTATTAAATAGTTATTATTACTAATGGCTTACGCCTAAGTATGATGAGAATTCAACCCCCAGTCCCAAAGGGTCACTATTAATGACTTTGTATAATGGAAACAACAATTATTATTTAGTAGGTTAACAATTGGAACCAAATTACCAAATATTAGAGAAACTTTTGAAAAAAACCTTTAAAAAATAGTTCATATTAATATAAAGATAATTGATAATAGATTGATGTCTTCTACTCAAAACATCTAAATAGTCTTGCTAGATTTTAAAATACCAGGAATTTCTTGGCTAATCATTTTTTGCAATAAAGTAAAAAAACAAAGTCATAATAATATTTCAAAACCCTTGGCCCAGTTCAAAATGATCGCTAAATATTAGAGAAACTAAAAAAATAAAATGATATTAATATAAAGTAGATTGGCAACTCTAAATAGTAGGAATGATCGAAAATAATCTAACTTTCTTCAAAAATCATACACTTTCGTTAAGAATCAATCGTGCAATTCAACTGATCTTCTAGGCTCCAACTCCATGTACTTAAATGAAAAATCTCACTCAGTATATAGTTGTATCAATATCTGATATTAAAGACACTAAAAAAACACAATACATATATAAAATAGATTGCTTGCTCTAAATAGTGCATAACATATGAAATGCTTCCCGTCATAGAAGATTTGATCAAGGAAATGTATATAAATAACTCATCACTTGGAAAAACTAATTAATCGATCTGGAAAAAAATAAATTTAGTAGGATTGGGGTTACCCTTGCTTCAACTATAAGTGCGGAACATGTCAGATCCAAGTCCATCTCAAAGACAAAGATGACGATCTTTAAGCACTCTCCCTTGAAATACATACAATATATTATAAAATGCTTCGTTAAGAAACATAACGATTCAATAATATTCCCATTCCATGAAAACATAAGAAGTTTTTATCTTAACATTTAAAAACTATACCAATGCAAAACAATTACACCATGATGCATAACTTTTAATTTGTTAAAGTGATCCACTACCCTTTCACAATGGTAGGAAAAATCAAGAAATACATCACAAAAACAAATTGATGGTGTTACTTGAGCATGGATAACTAAAAGCCTGAAACAACATAAATACTTATACACAGAAAGGTAGAGAAAAAACATCAATAAAAATGAAGAACATAAGTGGAAAAAGATCTGGATCACCAAAACTACCTAAAATTACCGGCATAAGAACATCATCGATCTCCAATTACCATGCAGATACTACTCTGATTTATAATAGACCACGTCAAATCATTTGTTAAATTAACATCAAGAAAACAATAAGTTAAAATGTATGCACTATATTATACCATATCAGAGAGTCAATTTAGCGGAAGAATATGCCTTCCCGTAAAGTAAAAGACTATGTAATACAAAATCACTGACCTCATTCATTTCAGAGGCTATATTCTTAAGTGGATATGTGAATTAGGAAACTATAAATAAAAAAGATACGGAAATTAGGATGAGTAAAGAAACCCGAAAAAATGACTTCCCCTAAAGTTAAAGAACAAAAGAGCAAGAATGTAAAAATATAATATGACTTTATATTACTCAAAAATATCATGACTGTATATACTCAAAAATATCAAGGGAATCAGCTGAACTCTGCAAAATCATTTCAGTGGATTGTTTGGGTCGATTTTGTATTATATTACTTTCATAAATGTCACAAATCCTAGATTCTAATTCTACTATTAATGGTCATATTCTAGGCTTAAATACACATGATGCCTTATTTGTCGTATAGTCTAACAAAATCAATCAATCGATTTTCTCCTAGTTTTACTAAGTCTTAATTTAATATACAAAAATGATTCACGAATGAGGAGAAAATGCAATAAGTTTTCCTATTTGCTAGGTATCTATGACTGCATTTTCATGCATCTGCTAATTTTCATTAGGAAAGATTCAACTAAATCCCATAATAAATACCACATCTACACGCGACGCTATACAAATATTACAAAGGAGATTTAACAACTATATATATATATAATTACCTACCACTGCAAACCCGTCTCCATTTTTCTCTCTAGGTGATGCCGTTTTCACATTTAGCTACTCACAAAAATTTTAAATTCATCTAGCTGGACTAACCAGATTGTGATAGAAATTATCAAATTCAATCTAAATTGTAATTTCTCAAGGAATAACAAAAAGTAAACTAAAATGATAATCATCTAAGCGTGATGCATAAGTTCAGTGACAGGATGAAAAACTACACTTTGCTGATTCCGATTTCTGACTAATTATAATAAATCGTGCTTTTGTTGGAAAAGAAAATGTGACAACACATAAATTAAAAAAATCAGCGATGCCACAAACACCCATCTTGGTCAGCAGGCATAATAATTCCTTCTCCCCAAACTTGTACTTATTACAAATAACATTAATGCAAGAAGCTGACACACTCGAAATAAGTATACAATCCGAGCTAAAACAATTAAAAGAAGTTTCATAGATATCAAAGCTTCAATTGATCAAAATAACAAAGAAAGATTAAGTTGGTGTAAAAATTATATAAAACATTAAAATAGCCCAACTCTTGGATGTAGTGTTTCTTCTTCTTCTTCACCTATTATTCCCCACATTTTGCAATCTATCTTTGATTCTTTGTCATTGACCTCCAGAAAAATTCTCATGTTCATTTATCTATAGGTAGAAAAAAAAACTTGAAAGTTACATTGCTAACAGACACTGTATAAAGGTTACATTTTGTAGGTTACATTGCTTACATACACTATACAGTACCCTTAAAGGTTACATTCTAACAGACACTATAGAGTACCAAAAATATAAAATCAAAAAAAATAAAAATACGTTCAAATAAGGTTGAAATTACCAGGATCTTTCTCCACCGAACATAATTATTCCTTGAGTATTAATTAGGCATATTCAATGTGGTAAATTCTTACAATGATTTTTTAAAAGAATGAGAGAATAAAATCTCTTCTTTTACATTTACGACAGGAACTAAGAAAATTTGCCTATGATATTGGGCATCTTGATGTGTATATATAATGTATTCCTAACCAACGATGCTAGCAACGAATGACACAAAAAAAGGATTCATTAGTTTATGAATAAAGTTCACATGGACTATTATAAAAAATGTAATAAAATAAAATCTCCTCCTTTACATTTACGACGGGAACTATGAAAATTTGCTTATGATATTGGCCATCTTGATGTGTATATATAATGTATTCCTAACCAACGATGCTAACAAAGAATGACACAAAAAAGGATTCATTAGTATATGAATAAATTTCACATGGACTCAAAAGTGTTTTCTAATAGAATCCGCATTTACCATGTTTATGTGAATTAAAGATTATTCGTAGGTGTTAATTATCATTATATGTTTTAATGAGGTTGAAATTGGCAGGATCTTTCTCTATGACAAAGAAAAAAAATCTTACTTGCCTACTAACAGGTCCAGCTGCAGGATGGGGACTCCTGCAAATTGAAATGTGAAGTGAACAAAGTTGAGCCCGTTGTAGTTTTTTGTTTCTTACTTCTTGTAAGTCGCCCCTTGTACATTCTTTTTCTTTCTTTTTTCTTTCTATATGATTCTCTTCTTCATCAAAAAAAAAAAGTGAACAAAGTTGAGTATGAAATAGATACGTTATAAATATACCCGTGATGCAAACTTATTAACAAAATTTGCACATCTGACGTAACTAATTTATGTTATCATATCATGTAAGCCTCATTCTATAGAACATGAATCTTACCAGAACACTAAATTATGCGTTGTAAAGAAATAATAACATATATAAACTTTTGCCTACAATAAAAAAACATAGATGTTGTTGCCATGTCATACCACCATGCAGACTATTTGGAGGCTTATGGACCAAGAATACCCAATTTCATTAAGAGTAAACTTCTCATCTTAAATTCTATTTGCAACTTGAACCACAAGGTAACCGAAGAAAAACACTAAGCATTTTGATACCGTTAGGAAAAGAAAATCAAAATGACACATAAAAATCCAAAAGCTATCAAAATGAAATCCAAAATTAAATCCAGAATCCACCAAATATGGTTCAAGAATCGAATCCGAGTACGACATTAGCCCGGTACCTAGAAATCAAGAGAGTTGAATCAATTTTTAATCTTATGAGATAAACAAAAAATTATTTGTGTGATCTTGAAAGTGTTTCCATGCAAGCGACATATCATAAGGTTCTCCATCACAAGATGAACGCATGTCTTCTATCAAGAAATGAATAGTTTCTTATAGCTCGTTCACATAGCTACCCATTTGTTGATTCCATAGAGTATGGGAACAAAGTAAACCAAGGGAAAGAAAATGAAAAAAATCGGGAAATCTTACTCATGGTGCTACATCCGCTCGCATATCGAGCTCTGTCCAAAACAACAATATATGTTTTTTTTTGTGGGTGCTAACTCACTTAATCTGCAGTTTGAGCTCCAACTTTATTTGATTGCTCCACAACCTAAGCATGGGTCACACAGTCAAGACAAAGTAAACGTGTGATACCGAAGTGCCAAGAAAAATAAAAGCATCAAACTGAATTTGTGCTTGTTTTGAGCCAAAAGCATCCAACTGCATTTGTACCTGTTTCTACAGTAGTCAGTAAATGTAACAAAGTAAACTTGTGATACCAAAGTGTTAATAAAGACAAAAGCATCAAACTGAATTCACACTTGTTTTGAGCGAAAACATGATCATTTTTGTTCATACGACCAACATCAATAAGCTCTCTTAAAATAAAGTTTGACAACAAAGCAAATTCAATTTGATACTTTTCTTTGTTCGGATTGGTAGAATCTGCTGCGGATACAAAATCAGTGATATCAATGTTACGTTTTTAGTTAATGTAGGAATCTTTATTTTTGGTTGTTTGCGAGCAGAGCATGCCCAGGACTTTTTTTCTCGCTATTCCGATTGAGGGGCTTGGACAGAAGATGTCACATGTGGAGTACCGTTCCATCCTTAAGTACAGGTTAATGATTCCTTTATACCCCTCAGATTCACGCTGCCCTGCTTGTTTCACAAGGTGCTTAGATACATATGGGGAACATGCAATCCATTGTAAGGTAGATCCTGGTTTTAAATATAGACATGATCATGTGAGGGATACTTTATATGATATATTATGGAAAGCGGGTATTTCAGCGAAGAAAGAAGCGTCCGTCAACTTTTTGACAAACCCACTGGAGGGGAGATCTACACTCAGGCCAGCAGACGTTCTTATTTTTGGATGGGCTAATGGAAAACACGCATGTGTTGACCTTACTGGGGTTTCTCCGTTAGCAGGCATTGTACATGGTACTTTTACAGTTGTCCAAGCAACATTAAGGGATGCATCAGGTAAGATAGCGAAGCATGATAAAGCATGTATCAATAACGGGCACGATTTTATCCCCTTTACTTTTGACACTTTTGGTTTCTTGGCTCCAGAGGCGGTTGGACTCCTCAAGAGAGTCCATAAGGTCATGCACAGTAATGTCATGACCCCAGGATCGAGAGAATTTATTTTTAAAATGATAGGCTTTGCAATTCAAAAAGGGCTTACGGCGCAGCTTGTTGCTCGCTTGTCTGCTATGTAAGAATTTTTCTTATTCCTTTGCAAATTTTCTAATGGAAAAAAGAAATTCATATAACATCTATTTTTGCTAATCAATCTTTATTACCTCTATCTCTATCTTTACACTTTCGAAGCCAAATTGTCGGACTGGCAAAAAAAAAATTGCTTTTCGTAATATGGATACACCATGATAGAGAAAAGACAGAGATTTACCAATATCCTCTATACATCAACCTGTTAGAACTCCTGCTAAAAAAATATCTACATTGCCAATTAAGACTTACGGGAACAAACAACAAACACTAATCAGAAAACAACAAAATAAATTGAAAAGAATAATAAAATTAAACAAAATCCACATACAAACGCTAATCACATCTACATCGAAATATCATAATATCATAAAATCTTAACTCTAAGAAATGAATAAAAAAAATCAAGTCATTTAAGGAGCAGAATCGATATCAAATGAATGAGGCTTCGCTTGTGCGCTTATATTCAAAGTGATATCAATAATTTCTAAAATTACATTTTCTTTTTTTATGTATCCCAATAAAAATCCAAAAGTATTATTTTGTTTCCATCTAAATCATAACAATAATAATATCTATTGGATTTTTTACTTTATATCATATCAAAGGGAAGTATTTATGACGCATTATCAATGTTAAAGATTTTTTTACCTTAATTAATTTGAACATCTTGTCTAAACAATTTTTGTATATCATAAAATGAAATTATTAATTATCCATATATTTTTTACGCTAAAAATGATCCACAAAATATAAATCAGATTTTTTTTTCTTATATTTACTGGATTTTTTACCTTATAGTTACGGATTAAATTTTTTAAGATGATACTAATAATTATTCATAAATTGTTTTACTTTACAAAGGATCCAAAAAATATAAATCTGACTTTATCTTTTGGATTTTTATTATAAATACTCGAAATTAATATAGTATTTTGGTGGAGATCAGGTAATAGAGTGTGTATATTTATTTAATATTTATTTATATTGCTATATGGTTAATATAGAGTGTTCTATATGGTTATATTTATTTACATAGCACCATTGGCTATATCGGTAAAACTTTACCATAACCAACCAAAAATCCATTAGGCTAATCCACTCAACAAAAATTATTGAATCAAAAACCCATAAGATACCGTGTAGTTTACCTCTTATTCTCAATCATAATCTCCCTCATAAGCACATCACTTACTTTCTCAAATTCTTCAACTGATTTCATCACAACGTTCGACACGGAATTTAGCCTTCCAATCACAGCTGTAGGAATTATATAAGAAGAGGTTAATGTTAGCTGTTTTTTTCCAAAAAAAAAAAAAATAGTTTTTTTTTCTTATTTCCGACTGTTCACCTGTATAATACGTAGTATCATTTTTTCTGGTCCCAATATTCTCCATAGCAAGGAAACTAAATATCTCTTGGGGAAAAGTCGAGAGGTCAACTTTCAGATGTTCCACCTTGCTAAACCTGTTCAGCCACATTACAATTTCAAAGGACACAATTTTATAACCAGCTGATGGCTTGGCAATGCTAAACCTCTGAATGGAATACACATTTCCCTCCTCGAATTTCTCTTCAAACAACTGTATATAATCTTTTCCTACCTTAGCATGCATTTGAGTACCCTGCATTATATCCAATCAACAATTAATTTATAATCGGCTAAAAAAAAACAATTAACTTTTACCGATAATATGCAACAGAAGTCGACTGACTTACCTCTTGGTCAATGAGATGTAGGTCCAAACTCCATAATTGACCTGTTTTTCTGTTTTCAAACCTCCATTTTTTCAGAACCAAAGCTCGCACGACTTTCTGTTGTGTCTGATTCCTAACCAGATACTTGAAGGGGGTATAAACTGTTCCCGAAGGTTTCTTTCCTACATGTAAACATCATATATTTAAATTTTGCACTTGCTTTTTATAAAGAAAAAATTGATAAGAGAAAAAAAAAACAGCAACCTAGGAATCCAAATTGTGACACTTGAATAAGTTTACATACCATCGGAATCAACTACCATTGCTTCCCCTTTGTTGTGATTTTCTTCAAAAGTCATAGTTGATATCTTCTCTTCGCTACCTCTTTTTTCACAGAAAGTACGTGGTTTATGTAGGAATAAAGAGTGATTTGCATCCTTTATATAGATGTTGGAAACTTAGTTCCGAAGAAAATCTTTAAAATTGTTATGGAATTAAATCCAGTTATATGGCTTGTTATAAAGATAATAGGGATGAAGAATGATTTTCATCCTTTATTAACCATTGGATTTGTTTTTATTAGTAAATTAACCGTATTAATGGAACTTGTTAGATTGTGTTCAGGTAAATAATCAGATTTGTTTTATATATTAATGGATATTGTTAACATAAATATAAATAGTAATTTAAATATCAATACTAACAAATATTTCTTACCAATCAATATTTTCTAGTACTTAATGAAATTGAAAAATTACAAACTTTTGGTGGGCAACCTAGCAACAAGCTGGGAACCAACACCTTTTTGAATAGCAATGCCTAATCTATGAAAAATAAAACTACCAAAACCACTACTAACGTCCCTACTAGCTAAACAATTCTTCAGATGCTTGAAAAAACATAAAGTATCATCCCAAAGTTCCCCTAAAGTAGAGAAGGCTAAGACACCAAAACCATAACCATGAGATACACACTTGTCCAAGTACTTAGTGCGTTTCCACGAAACAACATTAGATATAGCTTTGCCTGGAACAAAGGAGCGAGTACCTTTACCTGTGAAGGGAGAAACCCCTGTAACATCCATGCAAACATCTTGACCATTCTCCTAGTTAGGAATGAAGATATCAGCAGGCCGCAAGTCTTTGCCATCATCTGACAGAAATCCTAGGGAAACTTCCTTACGCGCAGGTACACCAGCCTTATAGAAAATGTCAACGGCTACATCACGTACAAAATCATGTCGAAACTTAGGTCCAACATCCTTAGCACAGTGAAGCGCGTGATCTCCAAATATATCCATAGGGCTGTTGCAACTTGAGCATAAACTGTTCTCAACAAACAGTGGGATATAATTATATAATTCAATTAATGTAGTATTTTTTTTTATATATTGTTAGTTTTTCCTTTTTTAGATATTTATCATCAATACTAAAAATTAATATAATTATTTCTATATTTTTTTTCCTTTTATAAGATTCAAAAAATATAAATCTTTTTTTTATTCCGTAAATACGTTGATTTTTTTTTTAATCATAAATGTCCAAAATTATAATGTAGTATCTTTTAATTCTCTGGATCTTTTACAATAATTACATGAAATTATAAATGTAATTATTTTATTTCATAAATATGTTGAATCGATTTTTTTTTTAATCATAAATGACCAAAATTAATATAGTAATTTTTTTATTTTTTGGATTTTCATAAAATTATAAAAGATTATTTTATTCCATAAATATGTTGAATTGATTTTTTTTTTTTAATCATAAATGTCCAAAATTAATATAGTATTTTTCTGGATTTTCACAATAAATACACGAAATTAATATAGCAATTTTTCAAAATAATGGGGGTCATCCGTCGCGTGTGTCCCACTAATCCATCCAATCTACACCGCACATTGTCAGATCAACGCACCATATCTAACGAAATTTCATCGGACGAATACGAATGGTTTCTCAATTAGCCAATGAGAGCGCGAGGTTACGGTAACCAACCAATAAGAGGGAAAGGTAAGCAGCACCAGTGCTACTTTTATTCTGGAGTGAGGGATGATATTGAGTTTTTAGGTTGTTGATTAAGAAATCAAGGTTTGTACAGCCCTTTGGTCGGTAGCCTAGCAACAAGATGAGCACCAATACCTTTTTGAATTGTTATACCTAATCGATGTAAAATAAAACCACCTAAGGCACTACTAAACAGTTTTTCAAACGCTTAAAAAAACACAAAGTATCCTCACCAAGCTCTCCTATAGTAGAGAAGGCTAAAACACCCAAACCATAGCCGTGTGAAACACATTTGTCCAAATATTTAGTTCATTTACGAGAAAAAGCATTCGAAATGGCCTTGCTTGGGACGAAAGCACGAACACCTTCTCCCGTGAAGGGGGGGGACACCTATGACATCCATACAAACATCTTTACCAGACTCCTAAGTAAGAACAAGGATGTCCGAAGGGCACAAATCTTTGTCATCATCGGACAAAAACTCAAGAGATACTTCTTTGAGTGCAGGTAAACCATCTTTGTAACAATTATCGATAATAACATCACGAACAAGGTCATGTCGAAACTTGATTCCAACATCCTTAGCACAATAAAGCGCGTGATCACCAAAGATATCCATAGATCTGTTACATCTTGAGAACAAAGCATTCTCCATGAACAAGGGGATACCAAGGCGATAACAAAGTACATCTCTGAACTATCTTGACCCGAGGCATTGGTTAATCCCACTAATGGGTAAAGCCAGTAGATAGTCATGAGCGTGTTTGACACGGTTACATTGTCACATAATAGAATATCTTGCAGACATGGAAAATTGGTTGGGGATTTTCTTCTTAACTGCATCGAAATAAGTGACTGCCAGGGAGTGCATAGAAGGGGTGGAAGTATCATCGACGCGATAGTTAGAAGGTAGTCCACATACCTGGATAAATTTCTGAAAAGCCAACTGATAAGCAGAAACTTTGGCGGATGGGAATAAGTTACCAAGGATTACCTTTTGCACCGAAGCATTCTGACTCTGAGAGGCAAGAAAACAATAGGCGCGAGTATCAGCCATAGTGTAAATACCCAAACCACCATCTTTGATAGGCATGGTATCTATCCTCTACTGCAATGGCCAAAAACCCGCCTCATCCCCCGTGACCTAAAGTCTCAAATAACGGAACAAGTGATCATCAAAAAGATCAGTGGCTTGTTAAAGAGCTGCGGGATTAGTAGTATGCATTGCAAAATATAATCGAGACACACCAGTGCAATTACGAAGTAATAACATCTCACTTTGAGGATCCTTGAGTTTCTTTATGGCCGTCATTAATTGAATAGTCTTGTTCACCCTACTCAAAATCATATTGCTTATAAAATTCATATCCAAACTTACCGGTCCCCCCAAAAGTTTAATGCCATCAGTTGGTCTACCAATATCAAGAGGGAATACACCTTCATCAATGCTTCTAGGGCCAATAGAAGTCCAAAAGACCTCTGTTTAGTGTTTTTTTTATGTTGAGATGTAAACCCCTACCAGGCCCTTAAGTTTCTATTATGCTCAGATCCTTTTCCATTCATTATGGATCCTAATATGGAGAATGAAGAAACTCAATTATTAGCGAAAATATTTTTCCATCAACAAGAAGTGTTCATACAACAACTGGATCAAATGGATGCAGATTCAGACGATGAGAGATCCATAACCAACCAACGCAATGCTACAATTGTACACCAGGCGAGTTCTACGAGATCCAAAACCAGGAGATGTATTGAAAAGAAGATACACGTGGAGATTTCGAGAGGAAGGTCATGAATAAATTATACGTGATTATTTTATTAATAGCAGTGTCTACTCTGGTCAGGATTTTCAACGTCGCTACCGAATACCACAACACTTGGTCATGCGGGTTATTGGAGAACAATATCAGGTAAACCGTAAATTTAACTATCAATTTGATGAACAAAACATTTAAGGGCATATTCCTGAACAAAAGGTCACTGCAACAATTAGGATTTTAGGTTATGGTGTTCCTGCGGATGATTGTGATGAGTACATTCGTATGGACAAAAAAACTGCATATAATAATCTCAAAATATTTTGCGAAACTATACTCAACCATTTTGGTCCACGTTTTATTACGGCAACCCACACAAGATGATGTTGATCCACTACTAAATCAGAATAGGAAAAGAGGCTTTCCTTAAATATTAGGTAGCCTTGATTGCATGCATTGGGTGTGGCGTGGATGTCCGTATACTTAGAAAGGTCATGTACCTTCATTTAGGTTTGAGTAACCGAACCTAAACGTGTACACTAGGTTGTATTAACAGTAGTTAACCTAAGTTATTTATATAAACAATCTCACAACCTTATTCATCTTAACCACAACTAGTTCAAATGACTCAAATGAAACTAGTTATAGAGTTGTTCAATTGCTATATTCTCATAGAAGTATATAAGAACAAAATTGAAGAAAAATAGGTTTGATTCACTCGAATAAATTCATGAACGTTATAGCCACGATTTGCATAGAATTCATTCCTTATTATATAAATGTACTAGTTCATGAAAAAACCGATTTTAGAACTTTAACCACTCAAGTATGCAAACGGGTACGCATACTTAAAGTAGCCGGACTGAGTTTGGGATCGCCAGTATGAAAACGGGTACGCATACTTCCAAACATAGCAGAAATTCCCGCACCCAAACCCTTCGTCAGTACGTGTACGGGTATGTGCACTTATGCTCCCGGAATTTCACAACTAATAGGTACGCATACGGGTATGCATACTATAGTTGCGGTCATGGATCACATATATGCAAGCACGCATACTATGTTCATAATTCAATGATGGTTAAGTATTCTAAACTCTATTTCAATCATTAAAACATTCTTAGAGGATGACAATAGCTCTTTTCACGAACTATTAGCATCAAATCAATTTTCAAGTTATTGAAATAATCATAACGAAACATTCCAAGTCTACACCAAATGATTGTATCACACAAACCATGTAAGATGTTACTCGGCGATTTTCACATGATCATATTTTGACTTTCATCAAGAATATAAGATGAACTTGGTTGAAGCGAAAGCTTACCAACACATATTTCGAGAAATATGTAAGCGAGTTAAAACTAGCCCGAAATCTCAAATGTGCATAATCGAATACTATATTGTAATACGACCTTTGTCTCAATATAGGTGATAGAGTAGAAATAGACTTTCCAAGTGATAGATGAGTTTTAGTCTCCGCATACCTTTTGTTGATGAAGTTCCACAAGCTCTCCTTAGTAGTTCTCCATCTTCAAATAATGAACGCCGTGAAGTCTAATGCTCAACTACACAATCTATCATAGTCCGAGACATTACTATAAGTAGACTAGAAATCAAGATTTATAGTTTTGATCACTAACATTAACAAACAAGCTTGAGATAGCAACGCTTGCGAGTTTGACCGAGCAGTGCTCTAAGAATCTCCTCATTTGTCAATTTTAGTGACAAAACTATCAATACATATGGATTACGAAATAAATAAACTTTGTAGCTTCTCATCCAAACTCTTGATCTCCTTGGTTCTTCAACATTACTCGAAATCTTCGTCACTTCCAAGTACTCCAATAATTCTAAATGTGTTCAACTCAGCATCATAGTTGTTGAAGATACGTAGACATAACAATAAGAAAACAGTTGTTCTCAATTATTGTTATATATACAGTGTCATAGTATTATGACACAACATCAAAGTCCAATTGTATCACAAATTTGACAACAATATTATGGTGATATGTGTCACTCCCCCTTAGTCAAATACTTCATCTCACAATGAAAACCACTCCCCCTTACATAATGATCCGTAAACCATATGTATTTGTAGCGTGAACAACACATTAATTCTCCCCATTTTTGTCAATATAAATTGGCAAAGGTACGAAAACTAGTGGGATCCTCATGAAATTTTCATAGAGATACTTCATGACCAAAAGAGAACAACATATCAACTTGTTTCGATGATTTCACATAGTCGAAACTTAGTGTATTCACATGAAACATGAATTTGTATCAAAAAATCTCAATTGAATTAACCACAAGGAAAATGATCAATTAAATTGGCCATGCTCAACATAAGAGAACTTACAGAGCAACACAATACATACACAAAGATGTGGATCAGGGAAAGACCAATACTGCGAAATAATCAAAGATTCATTCTATTTTTCATCACTATTTGCACAATGACATATAATAGACTTAATCTTTGTAAACAAAAGTTCATCCTATCTTCCATCAATATTTGCATAATGACATAATAGGCTTAACTTTTGTAGTCAAAAGTTCATTCTATCTTTTATCAATATTTTCATACCAACATATAATAGAGTTAACTTTTGAGCAGATATGGGACTGTCAAGGTTCACGGACGTAAACAACATATCCCATAACAATTTGCAATATATAAAACCATAAATATTAATAATGCAAAAATCATCTTCGCATAAGAAGTTTCCTAGAAAATAATCAAAAGAACAAAAAACAACTAAACAAAAACTATCAGAGTCCATGTTTGGAAACTTCATGGAATTCAAGACCTTCAAGCTTGTGACTGACATCATTGACAACTTCTTCAGAGAAAATATTCTCCTTGAGAAGATCCTTAACATGTGATTTCATGAGAACAAGGTCAGAGTTAACATTTTTCAACTCATTTCCTAACATATCAAGATCCTTCATAGAGTTTCCAAGCTTCAGTTTTGCTTTCCCGAGATCATTGAGAAAACCATGAACCACTTCAGCAGAAATCATCCCGGCATTTTCTCAATCTTGATGAAAATATGCATAAAAGCATGATGCACCAGGATGAAGATTGTCAGCTTTAACAATGGTTTTTTTCTTCTTTACTTCAAACTCGAAGTAAATAGAGTTATCAACAAAATTTCCCGGCAAATCCCAAGAACCCGGAGGAGCAGCCATTCTAGATAAACAAGACATAGAGTATGCGTACTCAAGCAACAGGTTTTGGTATTTAAATAGTTTTTCAAGGAAACAGAGTTTAGGGTTTCCAAAGTTGGTTTGTGATAAGTAACATGGGTACCCGTACGAACACAAACTTGACCCATGACCGGAAAATACCCAAATAAGTAAACAATGAAAACAATAAAACTGTTTGTACACCAATGTTTTGCTATGTGACAAATTTCACAATTTTTAGCTCAATAAATTTTACATTCTCACAAGAGAAAAATTTAGAGCACAAGAGTAGCAATTTTTTGACACAATAAAATTTCAAAAAGATTTTTTCTGTCAAAACAAACAAATACTTATGAAAACATGTTTATGAATGATAATCCGTCTATGAACGATAAGAAAATAGCCAGAGAACTACAAAACACTTCGCCATTAAGTATACCTGATTATATCTCACTCAACCAGGAATTTTTGTGAGTGGGATTTCAACCTTGTGATTAATTAGCACAATTATGATCCTTGATCTCATTGAATGAACGTTGTTTTCGGTTAAACCTCTTTCTCCTAATATTTGGACGAAAACCCTTTTGATGTGAAAAGTTATCATAAAATTTACTATCGTCAAATACGACGCATAGTACGTATTCTTACCTGAAATTTTTTGACCAGAGAGAATTGACAGCCTGTTAATGATTTCTTTATACCTTTTAATTATTAGATTTAGGTTGTCTTCCATATCTCCATTTTTGCTTCTTTCTTCTGGTACCTTTTTCACATCAAGAACAACATTATCTCCCTTTTTAATAGAAGAAGATCCTTGAGTTCTTCTTGGATGAATTGGTTTTGGAAGACTGTTTCGCATTTGAACATTTGAGGAACACATCGAACTAAATTTCCTGGTAGGATACACATGGTGAGTACTAAAACCAATTGGTCTAGACATACGAATGTCAGTTACACCTTTGAGAATTAAATCTAAGGTGTGTTGAAGACGAACAATAGAATTTTCATTCAACCTAGATTTCCTATTTTGCTCACCATGTCTTTTTGAATCACAGAAGAGACACACTTTCTGATCACCCGAGTGATTAGACAGAACAGTCTTAACACCATCGTTGGGAGATATCTTCCTTCCATGTGATGTTGATATTCCTTGATTAGAGGAAGACCCAAGCACATCATTTTCAACAGGAAAGGATTTCGATTTTGCTTCTGGAACTGAATTTTTTACAGTTAAATCAGAAGCAATTGGTATAGTGGACTCTTTGGAATATTCTTGAACAGAGATTTTATTCAAAAGAAGTTCAGTTTCCAAAGCATCCTCTTTGAGATTTTCCTCAAGCAAAGTTCGTGAAGAACATGCTGAGGCGTTTTCCTCTCGAAGGACCTTTAGAAGAGAGTCACGCTCATTTACCATACCAACAAGGACATTGACTTTGTGTTTCAACCGGTTGACATCATCATCCTGGATTCTAACAAGTTTTAGAATTACTGAACTCTCTTTGGATGCTTCTCTTTCAACTTCAGAGTCAGACTCGTCAGTAAGGTAATCCGAGTAACACTTGTCAATAGAAGTCTGTTTCGTTGGAACACTAGATTCGTCTATATTCGACATTGACAAATCTTTCTCTTTAATAGATTTCATAGAAACATAACTTTTATTTCTGGTGATGCATTTATCAGAGATAGCACTTCTGTCCATTATTCAGAGCGCTACAAACACATATTTATGAGGTCTTAAATGTGTTTGCATGCTCTAATACCAATTGAAAAAGCGAGGGTACAACAACCACACTTAGTATTTCGTTCGGCAATCTGAATAGACAAACTCTAATATACTTTCAAGAGAATCAACTAAATAGTCAGACTCAATCTATAGAAAAGTATATCAAAAAGTTATATCTCAATTTCTCAATTCAATCTGCAATCAAATAAATAGGAATTTGCGAGCCCGATTGAATAAGAGAAATAACTTGGATGGTATCACAAACCAATATCCAAGTGTCAATCAATTCAATCAACAACCCAAAGGTCGGATTCAAGAACTGATTGAACTTAATGCACAACCTGTGATATTTTTATTATATAACAAAATATAATGCGGAAAAGAAATAACATAGACACCAGAAATTTTGTTAACGAGGAAACCGCAAATGCAGAAAAACCTCGGGACCTAGTCTAGATTTAAACACCACATTGTATTAAGCCGCTACATACACTAGCCTACTACTAATGAACTTCAGACTGGAATGTAGTTAAGCCCTAATCAATCTCACATTAATCAAGGTACAGTTGCGCTCCTTATGTCTCTGAACCGCAGTAGGACCCACTTGATTCCTTAGCTGATATCACCCACAGCCAAGAGTTGCTAAGACCCAAAGTCGAAGACTTGATAAACATATATGCAAGAACTCATCCTATGTTCATAATCCAATGATGGTTAAGTATTCTAAACTCTATTTCAATCATTAAAACATTCTTAGAGGATGACAATAGTTGTTTTCATGAACTATTAGCATCAAAGCAATTTTCAAGTTATTGAAATAATCATAACGAAACATTCCAAGTCTACACCAAATGATTATGTCACAAACCATGTAAGATATTACTCGGCGATTTTCACACGATCATCTTTTGACTTTCGTCAAAAATATAAGATGAACTTGGTTGTAGCAAAAGCTTACCAATACATATTTCGAGAAATATGTGAGCGAGTTAAACTCAACTCGAAATCTCAAATGTGCATAATCGAATACTATATTATAATACGACCTTTGTCTCAATATAGGAGATAGAGTAGAAATAGACTTTCTAAGTGATAGATGAGTTTTAGTCTCCACATACCTTTTGTTGATGAAGTTCCATAAGCTCTCCTTAGTAGTTCTTCGTCTTCAAATTATGAATGCCGTGAAGTATAATTCTCAACTACATAATCTATCCTAGTCTGAGACATTACTATAAGTAGACTAGAAATCAAGACTTATAGTTTTGATCACTATCATTGACAATCAAGCTTGAGATAGCAACGCTTGCGAGTTTAACTGAGCTGTGTTCTAAGAATTTCCCTATTTGTCAATTTTAGTGACAAAACTATCAATACATATAGATTACAACATAAATAAACTTTGTAGCTTCTCATACAAATTCTTGATCTCCTTGGTTCTTCAACATTACTCGAAATCTTCTTCACTTCCAAGTACTCAAATGATTCCAAATGTCTTCAAATCAACATCATAGTTGTTGAAGATCCGTAGCTATAACAATGAGAAAACATTTTCTCTTAATCATTGTTATACAGTGTCATAGTATTATGACACAACATCAAAGTCCGACTGTATCACAACTTTGACAATAATACTATGGTGATATGTATCACTCCCCCTTCGTCATACTTCATCTCACAATGAAAACCACTCCCCCTTACATAATGATCCGTAAACCATATGTATTTGTAGTGTGAACAAGACATTAGTTCTCCCCCTTTTTGTCAATATAAATTGGCAAAGGTATGAAAACTAGTAGGATCCTCATGAAATTTTCATAGAGATACTTCATGACCAAAAGAGAACAACATATCAACTTGTTTCGATGATTTCACATAGTCGAAACTTAGTGTATTCACATGAAACATGAATTTGTATCAAAAAATCTCAATTGAATTAACCACAAGGAAAATGATAAATTCAATTGGCCATGCTCAACATAACAGAACTTACATAGAAACATAGTACATACACAAAGATGTGGATCAGGGAAAGACCAATATTGCGGAATAATCAAAGATTCATTCTATTTTTCATCACTATTTGCACAATAACATATAATAGACTTAATCTTTGTAAACAAAAGTTCATATTATCTTCCATCAATATTTGCATAATGATATAATAGGCTTAACTTTTGTAGTCAAAAGTTCATTCTATCTTTTATCAATATTTTCATACCGACATATGATAGAGTTAACTTTTGAGCAGATATGGGACAGTCAAGGTTCACGGACGTAAACAACATATCCCATAAAAATTTACAATATATAAAACCATAAAGATTAATACTGCAAAAATCATCTTCCAAATAACTTAGAATTTGAATAAATAAATCTAAAAACATTGCATGATGAAAACGTTGGCAATAGATATGTGTACTCACAATAATGGCTATTCTAAACCCTAGTTATCCTTCTTAAAAACACAAGAATAAATTCTCAGAAGAAGTTTCCTAGACAATAATCAAAAAAACAAAAAACCACTAAACAAAAACTATCAGAGTCCATGTTCGAAAACTTCATGGAATTTAAGACCTTCAAGCTTGTGACTGACAGCATTGCCAGCTTCTTCAGAGAAGATATCCTCCTTGAGAAGATCCTTAACATGTGATTTCATGAGAACAAGGTCAGAATAAACCTTTTTCCACTCAGTTCGTAACATATCAAGATCCTTCATAGAGTTTCTAAGCTTTAGTTTTTCTTTCCCAATATCATTGAGAAAACCATGAACCACTTCAGCAGAAACCATCTCGGCATTTTCTCTATCTTGATGAAAATATGCATCAAAGCATGATGCACTAGGATAAAGATTGTCAGCTTTAACAATGGTTCTTTTCTTTTTTACTTCGAACTCGAAGTAAATAAATAAGTAAATAGAGTTATCGACAAAATCTCCCGGCAAATCCCAAGAACCCGGAGGAGGATCCATTCTAGATAAACAAGACCTGGAGTATGCGTACTCAAGCAACATGTTTTGGTATTTAAATAGTTTTTCAAGGAAACAGAGTTTAAGGTTTCCAAAGTTGGTCTATGATAAGTAACATGGGTACCTGTAAGAACACAAACTTCACCCATGACAGGAAAATACCCAAGAAGTAAACAATGAAAACAAGAAAACTGTTTGTACACCAATGTTTTGCTATGTGATAAATTTCACAATTTTTAGCTCAATAAATTTTACATTCTCACAAGAGAAAAATTTAGAGCACAAGAGTAGCAATTTTTGACACAACAATTTTTTTTTTTCTTTTTCAAAACAAACAATTACTTATTCAAACATGTTTGTGAATGATAATCCGGCTATGAACGATAAGAAAATAGCCAGAGAACTTGAAAACACTTTGCCATCAAGTATACCTGATTATATCTCACTCAACCAAGAATTTTTGTGAGTGAGATTTCAACCTTGTGATTAATTAGCACAAGTATGAGCCTTGAGCTCATCAAATGAACATTGTTTTCGGTTAAACCTCTTTCTCCTAATCTTTGGATGAAATCCCTTTTTATGTGAAAAGTTATCATAAAATTTACTATCATCAAAATACGATGCATAATATGTATTCTTACCTGAAGAATTTTGACCAGAGGGAATGGACAGCCTGTTAATGATTTCTTTATACCCTTCAATTATTAGATTTAGGTTGTCTTCCATATCTCCATTTTTGCTTCTTTCCCCTGGTACCTTTTTCACATCAAGAACAACATTATCTCCCTTTTTAATACAAGAAGATCCTTGAGTTATTCTTGGATGAATCGGTTTTGGAAGACTGTTACGCATTTGAACATTTGAGGAACACATTGAACTGAATTTCCTGGTAGGATACACAGGATGTGTGCTAAAACCAATTGGTCTAGATATACGAATGCCGGTTATACCTTTGAGAATTAAATCTAAGGTGTGTTGAAGACGAACAGTAGAATTGTCATTCAACCTAGATTTCCTCTTTTGTTCACCATGCCCTTTTGAATCACAGAAGAGACACACTTTCTGATCACCAGAGTAATTAGACAGAACAGTCTTAACAGCATCGTTGGGAGATGTCTTCCTTCCATGTGATGTGGATATTCCTTGATTAAAGGAAGACACAAGCACATCATTTTCAAAAAGAAGGGATTTCGATTTTGCTTCTGGAACTGAATTTTTTACAGTTAAATCAGAAGCAATTGGTATTATGGAATCTTTGGAACAGTCTTGAAGAAATAGTTTATTAAAAATAAGTTCAGTTTCCAAAGCATCCTCTTTGAGATTTTCCTCAAGCAGAGTTCGTAAAGAACGGGCTGAGGCGTTTTCCTCTCGAAGGACCTTTAAAAGAGAGTCACACTCATTTACCATACCAACAAGGACATTGACTTTGTGTTTCAACCGGTTGACATCATCATCTTGGATTCTAACAAGTTTTAGAATCACTGCACTCTCTTTGGATGCTTCCATTTCAACTCCAGAGTCAGACTCGTAAGTAAGGTAATCCGGGTAACACTTGTCAATGGAAGTTTGCTTCGTTGAAACACTAGGTTCGTATATATTAGAGATTGAAAAATCTTTCTCTTTAATAGATTTCATAGAAACAGAACTTTTGTTTCTGGTGATGCGTTTATCAGAGATATCACTTCTGTCCATTATTTAGATCGCTACAAACATAGACTTATGAGGTCTTAAATATGTTTTCCTGCTCTGATACCAATGGAAAAAGCGGGTACAACAACCACACCCGATATTTCGTCCGGCAATCTGAATAAAAAACTCCATTATACTTTCAAGAGAATCAACTAGATAGTCAGACTCAATCTATAGAAAAGTATATCAAAGAGTTATATCTTAATTTCTCAATTCAATCTGCAATCAAACAAATATGAATTTGCGAGCCCGATTGAATAAGAGAAATAACTTGGACGGTATCACAAACCAATATCCAAGTGTCAATCAATTCAATCAACAACCCAAAGGATGGATTCAAAACTGATTGAACTTAATGCACAACCTGTGATATTTCTATTATATAACAAAATATAATGCGGAAAAGAAATAACACAGAGACCATAAATTTTGTTAACGAGGAAACCGCAAATGCAGAAAAACCCGGGGACCTAGTCCATCTTTGAACACCATACTGAATTAAGCCGCTACAGAGCCTACTAACAATGAACAATAGACTTGAATGTAGTTGAGCCCTAATCAATCTCACACTGATCAAGGTACAGTTGCGCTCCTTACATCTCTGAATCCCAGTAGGATTCTACGCACTTGATTCCCTTAGCTAATTTCACCCACAACCAAGAATTGCTAAGACCCAAAGTCAAAGAATTGGTAAATAAATATGTCTCATACAAAAAAGTCTATTGGAATAGATACATCTGTCTCCCACTGAAATACCTATGAGTTTTGTTCCGTCTTTTGATAAATCAAGGTGCACAAGAACCAATTGATAAACCGGAATTATATTCCCGAAAAATAGCCTAGTATTATCAATCACCTCACAATAATCTTAATCATATGAAAGCGAAATAAGATATTGTGGAATCACAAACGATGAGACGAAGATGTTTGTGACTTCTTTTAATATTACCTATCGGATATAAATCTCAAGCAAATCTTAGCAAAGATAATACTCAATCACGATAGTAAAAGTAATACCAGGACACGCAACTATAAAGAAAATAGTTGGGTATGGCTTCACAATCCCAATGAAGTCTTCAAGTCGTTAACCTACATGGTTTCGTGAAAAACCTAAGGTTAAAGGAGAATCGACTCTAGTCGCAACTAGTATCACATTAGAGGTGTGGGGATTAGGGTTCCCACTTGCTAGAGTTCTCCCTTATATAGTTTTAAAATCAGGATTTGCAATCTAAGTTACATTGCTAACAAAGCATTCGATATTCACCGTTAGATGAAAACCTGATTATATTCAAGCTAATATCTTTCAACCGTTAGATCGAACTTAGCTTGTTATACACAAATGAAATGTACCTTCATTTAGGTTTGAGTAACCGAACCTAAACGTGTACAGTAGGTTGTCTTAACAGTAGTTAACCAAATTTATCTATATGAACACTCTCATATCAACCTTATTCATCTTAATCACAACTAGTTCAAATGACTCAAATGAAACTAGTTATAGAGTTGTTCAATTGCTATATTCTCATAGAAGTATATAAGAACAAAATTGAAGCAAAATAGGTTTGATTCACTCGAATAAATTCATGAACGTTATAGCCACGATTTTCATAGAATTCATTCCTTATTATGTAAATGTACTAGTTCATGAAAAAACCGATTTTAGAACTTTAACCACTCAAGTATGCAAACGGGTACGCATACTTAAAGTAGCCAGACTGAGTTTGGGATCACCAGTATGCAAACGGGTACGCATACTTCCAAACACAGCAAAAATTCCCGGACCCAAACCCTTCGTCAGTACGCGTACGGGTATGTATACTTATGCTCCCGGAATTTCACAACTAACAGGTACGCATACGGGTATGCATACTATAGTTGCGGTCATGGATCACATATATGCAAGCACGCATACTATGTTCATAATTCAATGATGGTTAAGTGTCCTAAACTCTATTTCAATCATTGAAACATTCTTATAGGATGACAATAGCTCTTTCACGAACTATTAGCATCAAATCAATTTTCAAGTTATTGAAATAATCATAACGAAACATTCCAAGTCTACACCAAATGATTGTATCACACAAACCATGTAAGATGTTACTCGGCGATTTTCTCATGATCATCTTTTGACTTTCGTCAAGAATATAAGATGAACTTGGTTGAATCGAAAGCTTACCAACACATATTTCGAGAAATATGTAAGCGAGTTAAAATCAGCCCGAAATCTCAAATGTGCATAATCGAATACTATATAGTAATACGACCTTTGTCTCAATATAGGTGATAGAGTAGAAATAGACTTTCCAAGTGATAGATGAGTTTTAGTCTCCACATACCTTTTGTTGATGAAGTTCCACAAGCTCTCCTTAGTAGTTCTTCGTCTTCAAATGATGAACGCCGTGAAGTCTAATGCTCAACTACACAATCTATCCTAGTTCGAGACATTACTATAAGTAGACTAGAAATCAAGACTTATAGTTTTGATCACTAACATTGACAAACAAGCTTGAGATAGCAACACTTGCGAGTTTGACCAAGCAGTGCTCTAACAAAGTTTGACCAAGTACAAAGTTTGCTCTAACAAAGACCTTAAAGGATTTTTTTTTTACAAAGAACAAATTAAACTAACAACTAAGTCGACTCCTTCCCATATGTTAGCCTTTCCATTAACATTCAAATTATAATTACCATGTACTGATGCACCAGTGTTGGAGTATAGGTGTGAGTTTTTTTCTGGTGAAGAATAAGGAGAACCTGGAGAACCATGTTGGGATCCACCATATTGGGATTGACTCCCAGGTTGGAATCCACCGGTCTCGTATGAGGATTCCTTTGGTACATCATATCCATCCAACCGATCAGGGTTGTATCGGTTGAGCATTCTGAGGATATGAAAGCATGCTTCATGCTTGAAACTAGAAGTTCTATTTTTTGCCATTCCTCTCTTGTTTTTCGTCGCTGCAGTTTCAATAATATATAAATTAGTATTTTGCAACAAATTGATAAAAATAAATAAACAGTATGTTAGTGCAACTTACCACATCAACATCAGTATCACCACTTCCCCTTATTCGTTTCATATGTATCGTCGAAGTAACCCAACTGTTCATGTCTTTACTAATTGCACCAAAACAATGTGACAACCCAGAAGCATCACGGTCTTTTGGATTCCGGGTTTCCTGACAGAATTGTGTAAAATATTGGCCTAAAGCGTATGATGTGGTTGCTGAACACCATTGATTGGATAGAGCGTAAATGTTACATAAGCTCTGCAGATTGCTTTATCTTCGTCCAAACTGAACTTCGGAATGCAAACTCTTTGTGACGCAACATTTTGTGTATCTTCTTGACTTGCCATTTTCTATGGGAATATGTTTCGGAAAGTTAAATTATAAAGTGGGTGTAGAAGGTGTGAGTGAAGTGAAATTTTAAAATTTTATGGGTGTTGAAGGAGGGATTGAAGTTGAATTATAATATTTTTCTAAGATAAGATGGAAAAGGTGTGAGTTTGTAGTTTAAATCAACTGAATTTATAAGGAGGAGATTAATAGTTGTTGGATGTAACTAGCCGTTGTCGGATCAGTATACATCGACCGGCTCGGTGTGGTGAGAGCTTCGGCTATGTTGACACCGGGCCTCGACTCAGTATACACCGATCGATCTTTATGAAATCGGTCGTCTCCGGTTGAGTCCATCGACTCAATTAAAGACGCGATGAATAAACCCTTGTATTTGGAGGTGATCCCAAAAAATGCAATGAACAAACCTTGTATTTGTAGGTTTGCTCATTGGTTTTAATGGTTTGTCATCCCCACGATAGGTGTATAATGGGTAAATCTAACGATATGTTGTGTCCATTGGAGTTGCTCTTAAAACCTAAACGGAGTCAACCAGCCCCGGTTCAAGTATTCTGGTATCTATTGGATCTGCACCTACATAGATAATTGGGCTGGATTTAAATGTGACGCATTCAAGTCGGCCAAATAGTACCCAATCATGGCTTTGCTTTCAGCTTAGGACCTACAAATTAATGCATGGGATCTACATAGATGGTAATCATGGATATCTAAAGTTCCCCCAAATCTCACCTCCATAATACCCCCACCCTAGGGGAAACAGGCATAGAGGGTTAGCTTCTCTTTTACAGGACCATCAATGAGACTACTACCCTAGCTAGTAGCTCTATACGACCTTAGGTTTTGGCACTAGGCTGCCCTTTTGTGGCAAACTCATTCCATCTCCTTCACAGCTTTAAACAATTTTCCATTACCCAATAAATATTTTCAAAAGATTCTTCTCTTCCCTCCTTGGGTTTTGCTTACCTCATCTTTATCTCTATCTTCTAAACTTAGCACTGTTCACAGTACAAACCTCTGAGAGTCTTTTATCTCTTAAAGGTACTAGTACTACTGCCCTGCTACTGTTTACTCTAATGCCTCTCTAGATTTTTACTCAAGTTCTTTAGATTTTTAGTTCAAAAAATTACTACTAGTACAAGACTTGTGAGAGAAAGGTAAAGGAAAAATGCTCTGACCATGAACAGGAGTTTGAGCAGAGAGTCTAGAGAGAGAGATTGATAATTTTAGTAGCTTGTGATGATTGCAGAGAAATGAAAGAACCCAAACAAGTTTCAGAAAGAAAGATGGGGCCTTGCTCTTCGTATCAAAAGGCTGCAAAAGAAATGAGTGGCACTGCACCATTAAGAGAAGTAATGCTTTCTTCTTTCTCTTCTTGTTTTTACTCCTTTGTTGTTGTTGCGTCATTGTGTGTGGTTGCAGCAGCTTCTTCTTTCTCACTGTTATCTTAATTGCAATGGGTCCTATTATATCTCACTGAAAATGGCTTTTTTGACTCTTTCCCCTTTCATTATTAGATTCTCTTGTTATTGAGCTTCTCTTGTCTTTTTTGAGGACCCATTTGAGGGGTTTTTGATCTTAAATATTTAGTGGGTTTTTGTTGCAAAAACAAAATCTGTTGGAAATCAAATTTGATCTTTGATGGGGTCTGAGAAAATCTGAACTTTTAATGGGGTTTGATTTATAGGTGAGAAAAACATTATATAATGTATGTAAATGCGGACATATGGTTATTGTTGAGGGTGGAGTTTGTTTATGATTTTTGTGAGGTTTCTTGAAACATATGTAAAGTAAAATCAAACTTCTAATCAATCAAAGTGAATTGAAAGGGGGGAAAAGAAATAAGAAATTTACTGTTTGGAAGGAGGTTGTAACATTTGATTCCTCCTACTAAATCTTTTACTTTCTTCTCTTGTTTTTTTTTGAATTTTCTAAGGAACCCCACTGTGTTGTTGTACAGAAATTTCCTTTCTTACTAAAGGGGTTTCTCTTTTACTTTTCTTGATTAATTTGGGAAGATTTTGTATTTCTAGTTTGGGAGAAAGAAAGAGAGGAAACTATACGAGTCCTTTGAGATAGACATTGAGCTTCTTCATTGTTTTTGGTTTTGATCAGGTGTTGAGGAAGAAGAAATTGTATCTTTGGTGGTGGTGCATTTTGCAGTTGGCTTTAGCTTATTCAGAGACTAAATGCAGGTTTGTAATTGCAGAGTTTCTGGTTCTTGCATCCATATTTTCTCATAGTATTTGTTTTGGACTATTTTGTTTGAAACTGTGGATTAGAGTTGTCTTCTCTTTTTGCTGAATTTGTCGTTTGATAAGAACAACAACTAGAGGTTACAGTTTATTTTGCTGGTTGATAGCTTCAATTCTTCAATCTGCCATATCATTATGTTTGCAGATTGGATATGTTTGTGCCTTTGTGGTCCATTGTGGATAATTTGTTTAAAGTTAGTTTAGACTGTTACTGTTGTTATACAGTCTATCCAACTAACATTAGGGAAGCCAGGTTGGTCTGATGACTAAGATGTTGGCGGTTCACCCAATATCATGAGTGTGATTCCTATAAGGCTATAACTAGAGAATTTTGTCGATTAAAAAAAAAAAATCTGAGGCTTTGAGAGCAGTTGCCATTGAGGCCAGCTCTGCACTACCTGACTGAGAATGATTTTGTAGTCTGCTTCATCGGTGTTTATTGTTTCCTTTTTCTGGGATCTAGTATTTTCAAGTGGTATGTCGTATGGTAGTTATATTGAACAGTATCAGAATACTTGTAATTTTTCGTATCACATAGATTCTTATTTATCATCTCAACTGCATTTTCAGGCACAGTTCACCTGACTGAATTGGGTATATAGTTGAATTTTCTGACTGAGAAGTGAAGTAGCTAGCAACAGCTTCTTTGGTTGTGGAATGTGAACTATATTAGTTGTTTATAACAAGCATATTACCCAAACTGCACCACTAAGTATGGAGAGGAACATGTTCAATCCTTATATCAGTGATCGAAGTCCTATGGTATTTGCTGGGATGTTGAATATGTTCTCAAGTTCTCTTATTCAGCCAGATGCCGTAGATCTTAACACTCACAGCCAATTTGCAGCTAGGTATCCTTTTCTGTCGACATTCAATGGAGAATCCATCAATGGTCTTCAAGTAACTGAGCATGGTGGGATTACTAATCCTGAAGCATTGAGTTCTGCGAATGTGCCACTGGGTAATCAGGAAAATTTCTTTGTTGGCGGAACAAGTTTATTAGGTACTTCAGTTGCCAACCTCCTAGCTTCAAGATCTGGTCTGCATGAAAACCTCAACCAATATCAGATGGATGAAAGTTTGAATGGATATCAGGTTGATGACTTGAGAACACTGATGTCAAACAATTGTGGCGACACTTCAAATTCATCCTTCACAAACTCCATGAACTGTGGCTATGGAGTGCAAAGAGATATAGAATTCTTTCCATCTACCAAAGATGCTGAAATGAACTGCCAACTCGCCACTAGATGGGACTTCAATCAATTACTGGGTCCTCAAGAATTTGCAGAAAAATCTTCAGTAACAGTGGCAAGTAGTTTATACAGCTTAAACATCCCCAGTAATGAGTTGTCGTTAACTCTTTCCACCCAACAGCCTTCTATTGTTAATGTGCAAAATATTCCAGACCAATGCTCGGAGATCAGTTCTTCAGGAGTGACACATGATACAATTCATGAAATTAGAGTAGCATCAAAGCAGAATGCTTCCAACAGTAAGGGTCTTACTATGGGTTTCAGTTCTTATCGTTCGGTTCAGCTGTCTGATATATTATCCGGCTCAAAATATTTCCATGTGGTACAGCAAATACTTACTGAGATTGCACATTATTCAATTGGAAATCTTGAAACTGGCATGGGTATTGATCCAAAATTTTCTCTTTCGGGTGGCACTGTTGATTGGAGAATTTCGGGCAATAGGTCTGATCAGTTTCCTTATTCGTCTGGAGAAATTAGATCTGGGATTCAAATTAATTCCAATTCGCAGAAACAGGATAGTGAAGAGATCAACGCTCATCTTTTGTCATTGCTGCAAATGGTATGTTCACACCAGATACTATTTAACTTGGATTATATTCTGGCATAATCATCATTGGGTAACTTTCCTTATTTGTTCGAAAGCTACTTTTGCTTGTTTCATCATCTGTACTTTAAATTCATTCTCCGTGTTTTTAATTAGTACAGATTGTGATTATACTCTACTTAATGTCAGGTTGATAGCAGATATAACCAGTGCTTAGATGAGATCCATACAGTTGTATCAGCATTCCACGCTGCAACTGAATTGGACCCGCAAATGCATGCTCGTTTCGCCATTCAATCCGTCTCTCTTTTATATAGAAACTTGAGGGGAAGAATTGCTAATCAGATCCTACGAGATGGAGAATGCCATAGTAGTGGCCGCCTTGGCGAAAATCAATCGCTAGAGTCTTCTTTCTTACAAAAGCAATGGGCTCTGCAACAACAGTTAAAGAGAAAAGATCATCAGTCATGGAGGCCTCAACGAGGGTTGCCCGAAAGATCTGTCTCAGTCTTACGAGCTTGGCTGTTCCAGAACTTTCTCCATCCGTAAGATTCATATAGTTGAACAATTTAGAAATGCATTTGGTTTACATGCTTTACTGCTTTTGATCTTAGACCTGGATGGCTGGATCCCATAGAAGACCCTGTAGATGAATTTTGTTTTTTCGACTCATGTTTCTCAACTTCGTTCGGGGACATTAGTGGTGTCCATGTTAAGCATAGCCCTAAAATCCTAGTCGTGAGTCGCACAGTTCTATGAAACCTCCATGTCTGTCTTGTGAACAAAATTGCTTGTAGTTTGGATTCTCATGCTCTCTATAGGCATTCAGTCTCAGAGCTTCTATACACTAGCTTCATAAGTACGGATGCTTTTATTTTCAGGTATCCCAGGGACGCGGAGAAGCATTTACTTGCAATCAGAAGTGGACTAACAAGGAACCAGGTATATACATCTCGCCATACTAATGAAATTTCTCTACAAGCGAGTGCTTTACAATCTGATGCTGGTTTTGTATCAGGTATCTAATTGGTTTATAAATGCACGTGTGCGCCTCTGGAAACCAATGATAGAAGAAATGTACTCAGAGGTGAACAGTAGAAATGGCCACCAAAGTGAAGAAAGAATCAATATCAATGATCCTAGGAGTCACATAAGCAACATTGATAGCCAGATTTTCCAAATGAACTAAGTCTGTTTTAAGTAAGTTACTTGTACCAGTATTTTGATCTTGGTCCATCTATCTCCAGAATATATCCAAGATGGAATGGTTCTTGATGTTATCACCAAACCCATTAATCCATTTTATTTTTTTTGGTTGGCGGTTGAGGTGATATCTTTTTTGGGGTAATGAATCTCAGGATGTTGTATTTCAGCTGGTTAGATGTATTGTAAATGTCCATCCACCATCCTGTTTGGTGTCAGATTGGGAGTTAGGATATTCCTTGTGTAATATATTCAGCTGCGTTTATGGCATGTACGCTGCACATCTTCAAATATCTGTCATATGATATCAAATGAAGTGAAATTGAAGGTTTTTTTTATTTTTTTGGCTGCAATCATGTATCATTGTAAGAGTTACAATCATATATTTATGGGAAAATAAAAATGCCCAACTTCAATATTGAGTTACCCATCCCTAAGCCCCGTTGAGGTGGGTACTTGCAAGTCGCGACTGTGCCTCTTTGTGGAGGTTAATAGTAGAGTTCTTCTGCATCTGGACCAGTATTCAGCAACATTTGCTGAAACAAAAATTAATTACACGAGTTGAAACCCAAAACTTGCAAAAAGCTGAGCAAAACATCAGTATTAATGTAGCTTAGCTGCTGCAATAATTCATTTTGGAAGTTGAAGTCAGGTGAGTGCGCGCCAATAATTCATTTTGGAAGTCTGACATCGACATCTGAAATAGATTTGCAATCAACATGTACAATTCATGTTATATGCCTGTAACTTTGTACAGACTGGTAGTGAAAAGATGCAACATTCCATATGAAAGGACTGTAACGGTGGGAACTCCATGACCTATGGTGATCCCAGTCCTGTTTGTAACTCCGGCCTTATGACTCTTTGCAAAATAGCATCTGTTAAGGGTTTGTATACACATGATTCATCATTCGCCACGTGTCGGAAGAATTACACGTGGAAGATACGTGGTCTGGGACCCAAGGGGCATTTGTCATCTACACATATCCATCATCGAACTAATCCAACGGTGAAGAACCTAGGGGCACTGAAGTATCCAGCCACTGAGAAGTACTGAAAAGCACCATAGGATATGCTTTACTCCATCCCAAGGAAGACTCGAGATCAACAACAGAGATTAGACTCGCTGATATGGATGTGACAGGGGCATCAGACATCTGTCTAGCGCATGCATACCACCCCAACCACCCGCATTAAACACCCTGAACAGAGGGTACGTGTCAATCAACCTGTGGAGGAAAGAAAGGTGGCCCATCGTTACCAAAAATGACCGTTGGAGCCTTCGGTCAAGAACGAAGACACCAGCGGGATAAGCACAAGGATCAAGAAGATAAGGTTGCAATTGTCTCCAAGAGTGGACCCCATGATCTATCCCTATAAATACCCCTCTCCACTAAGAGAAAAGGGGGTCGAAAGGTTTTAGGAAGGAGAGAGGAATAGGAAGAGTAAGTATGAGTTTCATTTCCCCCGGTGCTTCGTTATTCACTCAAAGTCATTCGACTATCTTTGTAACACTCAAATATATAGTGAAACATAAACCCCCGTGGATGTAGGCCTTAGTGCTGAACTATGTAAATCACCGTCTTATTTATATTGAGCACTCTATTTTCTGTCTTTATTTTTATTACCTCATCGATCTCTTGTACATCTCGATCGTGAGAATAACTATGTTATTCTCACATGACCAGACAAGGACGAGCACGAAAGCTCCGAGTCGATGGGTCATCGTATTAACGTAGAACTTATTCATGATTTGCTCTCCTTTATGAGCGTATGAATGAATGCGAATATTGTTTGTGATCACGAAGGTACCATCGTTATTTTCGTGTTCACAGTCTGGCGCTAGAAACAGGGAATTTCTGTCCCGGTAAAAGATTTATCTTGTCCTGTGATTCTATGTAATTTTCGGTTCCCGGCACTATTCTCTGAATAATGGTGCCTTGGATAACTCGACACTTTATCTACTTTTCAAAAGTTTCTGTCCATGATTACCATTGCAAAAACTCTGTAGATTTAGGCTCGCCTTTGAAATTATTTTTGGATCCAAGGATTTTTATAGTTGAAGTATCATTAAAATCAATTTTAAAATATTTTTCGAGTATTCACTCGAACACCAGATCTACGTTTTCAGATTTTCATATTTAAAAAGCCATGGATCAAGTATCTACAAAACAATCTTTCAGATCCGCGAGCAGGTCTATGTCTATGATTTTTGGACCTACCTCTTTTAAGTTTCCCTTTATTTAGAAGAACCTCAAATTTTATGCCTTTCCATAATGGTTGCGTTCACGACACGTTAACCTTTGTATAGAACTACACTTTGTTAAAAGAGTTTTTCCGGAGCCTCGCTCTCCTTGAAATTCCTTGAGTTTGCGCTATAATTTATGTATTCTCCCCATTAGATTAAACTTGCTAACAAAACCAAGATGGATCTTGTTTCTCCGACGACATTGCGTTTTTGGAGAAATATCAAAGATGGAAAAGACAAAGGATGCAGGAAAAGCTAAGGCATCGTCCAAGGAAACACCGAGGACGACACCAGTGATAACACGCAGTAAGCAAAAGGGTGAAAATATGAAGGCACCAAGCCAGAAGCTAGATGCATCGGAAATCACCTCACCCCTAGATGTCAACATAGCGGCAACGGCAGCACTCAAAGCCATGGCATCAAAAGCTGAAGCAGCCAAGGAATCTGAGGCTCTCCGTGCTCACCAACCACGAGAAGGATTCGCAGAATCGACGATACAACAGCCGGCCCTGGGAATGCCGACAACGAACGAAAAAAACCAAACTATGCCGATGACACAACCGACGCCCCCACATGTCGAATTACAGTTAATGAATAACGATCCACCCCAACCCTTTATCCAAACAGTTGATGAAGATCATACTGTGTCCATTAGGGGGCAAGGGAAGATCAGGACTCCAAACCAAGGATCGAATCATTCCCCCAACTGATGGCTGAGCTCGAAGAATTGAAAAAGAACAAGAAGACATATGCAGAGGCCTTGGCACTATTAGCTCGAGAAAATCAGGAACTCAAGGACAAGATGGCCCAAAGCATAGGCGCAGCGTACCAGCATGACAAAGCAAATTCCAATGCACCTGAGCATAACCATGACCGAAGAATCGTCGTGACAGATCCCGAGCCATTGAACCGAGGAGAAGCCAGAGGAAACAAATCATCCGATCCAGATTACGCGCCGGAGGATTCAGACTATTTTGATAGAGAAAATCGAAGATCATGTCAATTTGCAATCCGAGAAGACCACCAGCGGGCAATGGAGGACCTCCGTGCTGAAATGATGAGTGAAATCAAGCAGTTAAAATCAAGACAAGAGGGAGGAAGACTAGAATAAGTGATGAGAGAAGCCAACACTACGCCGCTGGCTCCGCACCTATCCAAAGCTCTCATTCCCCAAAAGTGTCATATCCCTGCATTTAAGTGTAATGATGGATCCAGCGATCCCGCGGACCACCTTCGATATTATAATCGCCTTTTGGCATGATGGGATTAGGATGACATGGTCCTCTGCAGATACTTCCCTTCAAGTTTGAAAGGATCGGCTTTATCCTGGTTCGATAACCTTCCACCTTACTCCATCGACTCCTACGATCAGCTAACTGAGAAATTCCTAGGAACATACATGTACAACAAGGATGTTAATGCCGGAATGGACAAGGTATTCTCGCTAGAGATTTCTTACAAAGAGACAACAAGGGAATATACCGACAGGTGGCACAATAGTTGCCATGTAATAGGAAACGTAGATCTGGTGGTCAATATCAATTGTTATAAGTGGGGTTTGGATAAGATGAGCCCGTTATTTGTCAAGATCCATGGAAGCGTTTTGACGACCGAAGGAGACCTTCGAGTAATTATCTAAAAGCACTCCAGGATAGAAGAAATTCAGCTGTTGATAGTGGTTTTTAGACAAAGGGTAAAATTGTAAAACCCCGAATAACCTAATGTCACCGGTGACACATTTATTGGAACATTTAATACATGTAGTCAATAATTAATGGGGTATTTTTCAAAAATGCCGGATTAGGGTTTTTCGACGCAAAACCCTAATGTCAGAACTAAGCCGCATACTGCGCACCACGGCAACCATGCCAAAACTAAGCCGCATGCTGCGCACCACGACAACCATGCCAGAACTAAGCCGCATACTGCGCACCACGACAACCATGCCATAACTAAGCCGCATACTGCGCACCACGGAAACCATGCCAAAACTAAGCCGCATATTGCGCACCACGACAACCATGCCAAAACTAAGCCGCATACTACGCACCACGACAACCATGCCAAAACTAAGCCGCATACTGCGCACCACGGCAACCATGCCAAAAAGTGGCGCTTCCCAACTTTCCAAGCCGTGCAACCAAGAGACCAAGCCGCTACTCCATTGGCGCATGCCAAAGTAACGCCCGCTTCCCAAATGACCACGCATGCTATTGGCACATGCCAACATGCTCGCTGGTAGCCTATGCTTGCAAACCGTGCAACCTAGGACAAATTGACCACGCATGCCATTGGAACATGCCAACATGCTCGCTGGTAGCCTATGCTTGCAAAACGTGCAACCTAGGACCAAATTGACCATGCATGCCATTTGCACATGTCAAATCCGCTCGTTGGTAGATTAGGCTTGCAAACCGTGCAACCTAGGACAACTTGGCCGTGCGTGCCATTGGCACATGCCAAATCCGCTCGCTGGTAGCCTATGCTTTCAAACCGTGCAACCTAGGTCAACTTGGCCGTGCGTCCTATTAGCACATGCCAAATCCGCTCATTGGTAGCCTAGGCTTGCAAAACGTGCAACCTAGGTCAACTTGGACGTGCGTGCTATTGGCATATGCCAAATCCGCTCACTGGTAGCCCAGGCTTGCAAACCGTGCAACCTAGGTCAACTTGGCCGTGCGTGCCATTGGCACATGCCAACATGCTCGTTGGTAGCCTAGGCTTACAAAGCGTACAACCTAGATCAACTTGGCCATGCGTGCCATTGGAAAATGCCGACATGATCGCTTGCAGCCTAGCTTGCACTCAAAGTGCAACCTGCAACCAAGGCATTCCACACATGCCACACGCGCCCCTGGCATCTTTGGCATTGTCACTTGCACTCAAGGGGCAACCTGTGACCAAGGAATTCCGCACATGCCACACGTGCCACTTGCAGCTCGGCATTGACACTTTCACTTAACGTGCAACTTGCAATCTGCAACCAAGGAATTCCGCACATGCCATTGGCACATGCCACACGCGCCACTTGCAACTTTGGCATTTCCACTTGCACTCAAGGTGCAACCAACACTCGAGACATCAACACAAACAGCTGGGGGATGCTTTCCAGGGTTTTGGTTTGGCGGTTACAGCGTGCAGCGTACACTAAGTTCGCAATAAGAAAGCGTGAATAGGAATAAAGCGGTCAAATAAATGGGGAAATAATGGTGAAAACGTTTCACCCATAAACACCAGTCGGTTACCACCTCCTCCTATTTATTTACTCTTTACTCTCTTCCTTAATGGGACCAGGGTACGTTTCAGTCTCGACTTGTATAAATAAGTCTTACCTATTTCCACCAGACAACAAGTCTCGGTCAGGAAAAATACATATACATTTAGAAAAGGCAACTTTGCAAACTTTCCCAAAGCTCTCTACTCTTGCAATCTTTCCAAGCTTTCACTTTATGAAACAAGTCGAGACACTACTCTTCCAGAACTATTCTGGTCTCAACACTTTCTTCGCTTCCCTCCCCAAATCAACCTTTCTCCTTCACTTAGTGACCGAAGCAAGTCTGGAATGACCATTTTCTTGGTTTAGGCCAGAATTGTACAGATTGATCTCTCGAATCAAAAGTGCTCATCTGAAGCACATTTGTTAAGGGTTTAAACCAGTCTCTCACTCACTTACCGAATTTACCAAAATCGACAGAGACGATTTTTACCCATTAACATCAGCGACAGAACCCAAAATCCCAAACTTAAAGATCTCACCGGACTCATTCGGCGGAGGAAGACATCGGATCAAAAAGAGGCGGTTCGACCGAACACCCAATCGAAGACAGGAGAGGACAAAGGGACGATCGCCGGCGTGATGACCGGAAATTCGAAGATCAAGTGTACACAAAGTTGAACACCAAATATATGCACATCCTAAGAGAGATCCAGGATCGGGAAAACCTGGAGTGGCCATATTCCAAAGGCAAGAAGCCCTCAAGGTCCGAAAAATCGAGAGAGTACTGTGAGTATAACTGCTTCAACGGGCACCAAACTGAGAAATGAAAAAATCTCAAAATAATGATCCAAAAGATGATTGACACTGGAGATCTCAAGCAATACATTCAGAAGGCGGAAACCGATGATAAGGCAAAGCGAAGCAAGAAATTCCAACTACCCGAGGGTAATCGAACGCTCAATACCATCTCATGCTCCGAAGCTACTGGACCCTCACTAATGGCTTAGATAGAAAAAAGGCTAAGAAAGCAATTTGAGGACTACTACGAGCTGTACAAGATTGATGGAATTGAAGTAGATGAACACGAACAATGGATGAACGTAACTATGACTTTCGATGCTGGGGATGTCGAGGAAGACATGGAAGATCATAACGATCCTTTGGTATTTACATTACCAGTGACAGATTGCAATATCAAGAAGATCCTCATCGATGGAGGGAGTTCGGTTAATGTTCTATTCTATGACACATTTAAGCAAATGGAGCTTAATGATGGACAATTGATGTCATCATACTATACCATCTACGGATTCAATGGGGCACCAACAAAACCTTTAGGAAACATTATTTTGCAAGTAAACGCAGGACCCATGAAGGTCGATACTCGATTCAGTGTTGTAGATGCTCCCTCCCCTATAACGCCATCATTGGCAGAAGATGGGTGCACAAGCTCAAAGGAGTAGCAGAGACCTATCATCAGTACCTTAGATTTCCATCACCCGAAGGGGTAATGGAAATAAAGGGAGATCAGGTCACCGCATGAGAATTCCAGGCTCTACAAAATCAGCTAAATAACGAACAAGAAGAGCAGAGGAAGTCCCGAAGAAGCCGAAACAAATAAGCTTCCAAGGAAAAAGTGATTGACCTCTATCTCGAAGAAATTTCTGGAAAAGTCCTGACGAAGGAAAGCATCGTTCTAAATACTAAGGCTAGTACCTCAATAGATGAGGGGGCTAAAGAGCCTACCAAATAGCAATTAAAGCATGTCCCACTCCTAGGGTAATCAAAGCCTGTTTTCACACCTGTGGAACCCTCAAAGGAGGTCAACATTGGGACAAAAAAGAATCCAAAGATTATCAAGATAGGAACCTTGATGGATGAAGACCGAGAATTGGCTCTAATTTAATTACTCAGGGAGTACGCTGACATATTTGAGTGGATATTAGTAGATATGCCAGGAATCGATCCGAAGATAATGTAGCACGAACTTCGTATAAAGTCAGGAACAACCCCCATCAGGCAGAAAATACGAAAAGTGGCGCCGGAGTATCACAAGGACATCGAAAAAGAGCTTTGCAAGTTATTTGAGGAAGGATTCATCGAGGAATTGAAATATCCAACTTGGATTTCGAACATGGTCATCGTACCAAATAAGAATGTGGGATTACGAATATGCATCGACTTCACCAACCTCAATAAGGCTTGTCCAAAATATAGCTACCCACTCCCAAGAATCGATCAACTAGTTGAATCCATTGAAGGATACGAAGAATTATCATCCATGGATGGATACTCTGGTTACAACCAAGTAGCCCTGGCAGAAGAATACCAACAACATACATCATTCTACACCCTGCACGGCCTCTATTTTACATAAGGATGCCCTTCGGACTAAGGAATGCAGGGGCAACATACCAGAGAATGTTTGATGTTATCTTCAAGCCATGGATTGGGAATACTCTAGAAGTCTACGTGGATGACATGCTCGTCAAAAGTAATATATGCCAATACCACCATCGAGATTTGAAAGATATCTTATGTAGATGGTGTATTTTCGACAAAGGGTAAAATAGTAAAACTATACTCCATATTCGGCAACCAGATGAGTATTGAGGCTCATGTCTCTCATTAAAGAATGAAATCTCATGCCATATATCTCTGACTGAGAAGGTTGTCTCTCATAGTACATGTAGATGTGTATTCTTCCAGCTGAAGCCACGACACATCTCATGAATACTGAGCAATTTCAGTAATTACTCCGGATCCGTCAATCGAATGAGTATCAAGACTCATGTCTCTAATCATGAAAGCTCATGCCATAAATCTATGGTGGAGAAAGTCTCTCAGATAAGATGTAGATGCGCAGTCTCCTAGCTGAGACCACGGCACATCTCATACTATATAGAATCGAAAGATTGGACGGCTCCTAGACAACATGTCTGCTAGTATAGAGCGATAACGACTTCGGGATGCAACCAGGTTTTCCCTGACTATACAAGAGGAATATGACACTCCAGCAAGTTCATATTGCTCAACCCTCAGATGATTAATGCTCCTAGACAGGAAGCCCTTCTAGTATAGATCCATCAATTAATTATCTTAAATCGTCTGAATATCCAGCAATATTCTACGAGCCATCGTATGAATATCCAGAAATATTCTACGAATCATCAATTAATCGTCCGAATATCCAGCAATATTCTGCGATTCTCTATTATATTTCGTCACTTCATTTCGTGGTTCTTCCCAGCAAAATTCCACAGGTTAGTGATAAATATTCAACGAAAGCAGGCATCTGAGCATCGAATAAGCCCTGAAAAAAAAATGGTGCAAGTGTAGTTAGCAAATAATGCACAGACCAGCATTTTGAATGCACAAACGAGCATTTCAAAAAATACTAACGAACGAGGAACCTATGCAAAATATGAAGGAAAAATAATAGTAATAGAATATTAGCAAAAGCGCCAGGGGACTGGGCTCACCAGCCGGCCAGTCATGCCATGACCAGTCCCGCGCCCAATTTTGTGTTTTATTATATTTTACTATTTTCCCCAGATCTCACGAAAATTCTCTCGTTCGAGCAAATCTCATATTTTTCAAAGAAAATATCTAAATCACATGATTTCATCAAAAATAATAAAATTAGGGAAAGGTGTCATGGGACCGCCGGCTGGCCGGTCATGCCGTGGCCGGTCCCACACCTCATGTCCCCATTATTTTATTATTATTTCTCTCAAAATTATGAAAATTCCTTGATTTTATGAATTTTCTCTAAAATCATGAAAATTACCTAATTTCATGTATTTTTATCTAAATCACATGATTTTATCAAAAAATAATAAATTAGGGAAAGGTGTCATGGGACCGCCGTTCGGCTGGTCATGCCTTGGCCGTGGCCGGTCCCACACCTCACGTCCCCATTATTTTGCTATTTCTCTTAAATTATGAAAATTCCTTGATTTCATGAATTTTCCCTAGAATTACCTAATTTCATGTATTTTCTCTAAAATCATAGAAAATATCAAAAAAGATTAGGAAAAAACTTGTGGGACCGGGCTCTAGCCGGCCGGCCATGCCTTAGCCGGTCCCACATGCCCATTATTTTATTATTATTTGGTGTTTTGTTTCACGATTTCATGAAAATTCCCTGATTTCAACAAAATATCTTGGTTTTCAACAAATCCCTTTGATTTTATGAAAATTATCTAAAATCATCAAAACCTAGTAAAATTGGGAAGAGTGGTGGGATCGCTCCCATGGACGTCCGGCCATGCCTTGGCCTTCACCGGTCCCACACTCCCGTTTTTTATTTTATTTTATTTTATCTCTCATCTCATGGAAGTTCCCTAATTTCATCAAATTCTGCAGTTTCATGGAATTTCCCTCAAATCAGAGAAAACACATAAAATTACATAAAACTGGGAAATATGTGGGACCGTGCTTGTCAGCCAGCCGGCCATGCCCTAGCCGTGGCCGGTACCACACCTTGCAATTCCCTGTTTTATTTATTTTCCCTCATCTCATGTATTTTTCCCAGTTTCAGCAAAACCATGGATTTTGCATATTTTCTCCAAATGTTGCTCAAACATGCACCAAAAAATATCAAAATTCTCAGGACTGAAGCGCAGACATTATGGTGACACGGGCACATCCCCTTGACCGACCAAGGGTGACCCCGAGGCTTGCAAGTAGCTGGTCCCGCATGTTTCAATGATTTTAACCTAATTTGCTCAATTGCTTATATTAGGTTCAAACTCTTTCCAAACAATTGGAAGTTTGCTCAAACGACCATCTATTGGTCCCATGACCACCAAGAGACGGTCTCATGACCTCTTGGTCGGTCCTCCATATTTCCATAATACCAGGTTTTATTATTTGTCGCTCACATGAGCATTATTTCGGTAAATGATTAAACCAGCATTTGATCATTCTTTCACCAACTGGTCTCAGGAGACTTTGGTATTTTTGCTCATTCGAGCATTTGGGAGATATATGGTGAACTTGTCATCCCATGTAGCCGGTCCCTATATTACTCTGTATTGATTTGCAATAAATCACCATTTCAGTAAAATTAGGGTTTGGAATCCAGAGCTCTGCAGAAACGTAATTTTGAGCAGATTTAAACACTCTGATAATTTTTACGTTGATTCCGTAATCAACACTTTATTTATTTTACTCGACCCAGCAGTCAGTAACTTAAATTAATATTTTATTTGGTCTTGCTACCAACGATTCATCAAAAAGCAATATTTGCTCAAACTAGCAATATTTGCTCAGATCAAAGAATATTGGTTCAACTATCAATATTCGGCAATTCAGCAACACAATTTGCTCGTTTTAGGTTATAATGATATCTCGTCTCAGCAGACACATTAAATTCATGAGTTTCAGAATATTTTCAAAACATGTTCAACTCAGCACTACATGGACTCATAGTCCCATAAAGTCAGAAACTGACTCCACAATCACGAGTCATCAATCGTCTCAATGGCGGGGCATTCACCTAACGCACTCAACGTTCTGGGTTTGAATCACACCAAAAAGAACATTCGAAGATTCGAACAACTCGAACATTTTCGTCTAGCAATTTCTCATCAAAGTTCATACAGACAATCTTTCATCTACATGAACTCAGAGAAATCACTCTCAATTGAGAAAAATTCAATCATTCAGAGCATTTTCACGCTGAATTCACAACATACCTACAATCTCAGATCACCATTGATCTCACGCATTTCTCAGCTTCCATTCTACATATCAACCCATCCTCTCTTGTGACCGAATTGACTCTGGAACGGCCATTGTTCTTGGTTTAGGCCGGAGTCTTACAAATTGATCTCTCGAACTTAAAGCACTCCCTTCTTGTAGTGCATCTGTGTGAGGTTCAACATTTCGCTCGGTTCAAGGAGTCTCCACACGGTCGACTCTTCAATTCCATAAAAACTAGCAAATCATTTTTCCCCATCTACAGATTGGCGACCATAGTGGGAGATTAATATCTCGGTTGCAATCTCACAATTTCACAAGTTTGCTGGTCTTAGGTATGGGTTAGTCACAGGTTTCAATACCAACGGTGCTAGCACTAGCAACAATGACAACAACAACAGCAATGACAATGAGGACATTCCGGAAATAATTCCGACCACAAATACTGATGGTGGTGATATTACTCCTCCTCACACAGAGGGTCATCCTTTGTTCGGCCGACTCCCTGAGGAAATCAGAGGAAACCAACCACCTACCATTGCTGATCTCATCAAAGTACAAGAAATATTTGCACAGAACCAGAAAGATATGGATGCAGCCCAGAAAAAGCTATTTGATCGGTTGAAAAATCTCACTGACAATATGTCAGAGAAAATTCAAGGAAAGGGAAAAGAGAAGGAGAAATCCTCAGGTGACGATTCTAAGGTAATTCCAATTCATACAGTGGATGATGATGAAGCTGGAAAAGCTGCGGGCGATCCATCAGCAAAGGAATCATCAAACTTCATTACTCGTGAATACTTGGAGCGTCTTCTGGAGAACCGTGGAAAGGGCAATACATCACATGTCCATCGTCACCAACCTCCTTATCCTGCTGCTATGCAGAGGATTCCTCTTCCTAAAGGTTACATTTCTCTAACTTTTACTCTGTATGATGGAACTGGAAACGCTCGAGAACACGTCTCTCGTTTCCTCAAAGCCTTGGGCGATCATGAACATAACCATGTTGTTTGGATCAAGGAATTTTCAAAATCCTTGAAAGGCAGAGCATATACCTGGTACAACAACATTGCACCAGGGACTATCAACAATTAGGGAGAAATGATCAACGCCTTCTACAGGAAATACTTCTTCGTGTCAGAGCAAGTTACTCTCTCTAACCTTGGAAGGATGTTTCAGAGGGTCAGTAAAAATCCCAACGACTATGTGAAGAGATTCCGAGTCCAAGCCCTGGATTGTCATGACCCAAATGTCATGGAACAGCAGCTGGTCGATTTGTGCATCACGGACATGCTCCCGGTTTACAGAGCTCTACTAGAGAATCTTCGATTCCAGACTTTCTCAAATCTTCATGAAGCTACGAAGAGATCAGCAACCCCTGCACCTGCTCTGTTGGAAAGAGCAAAATCTATAAAGACTAAGGAAGCATGCGACACTCGAGGAAGCAGACGTCTGATCAACAAGATGTACAACTTGCAGCCCTCTACAAACGTTATTGCAGAAGGGAGCAAGCGCAAGACTGAATCCCCGAAAAAGCATGCCGCAGAAGAAACAGCTGCTGATTCCAGACGTACCTCCTGAACCTTCAGCCACCGATAAAGAAATGTATGACTGGGGACTACTCACCACAGTGCAAATTAAAGGAAATGAGTTCAAGAGAGCGCTTATTGATGTTGGTACTGTCGTTAACATCATCCCTTTGAAAACTCTCAGAGCTGCTGGCATCACTCGACAAGAGGCCACTCACGCTCCCACAACAATCAGAGACCACGAAGGGATTTCCAGAGATGCATATGGCTTCATCACTATCAAAGTTACATAAAGTTTGGTCTACGCTGAGACCAAGTTTTACATAATCCGGGAAGACCCTGGATATGACATGATCCTCGGAAGAACTTGGATTCATGCTGGAAGGATAACTCTGATGCCTTCAGCATACTCTACTGCCGACAAAGACTCTGAGTCAGAATAAGAAGCAGAAGATGCTCCACCATTTGAGCATCTGGAGGAAATTAAAACCTTGGTGGGACTTACACAAGAACCTGGAGAAAGTGCACACACCTTTGTCAAAATGTTTCGAGCTCAGGCAAGTCTTATTCCTCCTCACGCTCCAATATTACCAATGTTCAAATATGTTACGTTGATCCGGGGACTTCTTCCCATGAAAAATTTAGCAATGACTAAGAGTTATGAATGGATAACTTCACCTTGGAAATATTATACCCAATGGTTGGGTTCAGAGCATCTCCATGTCGATCATTCTATCAAAAGGTTTATTGCTGAATACTTGGCTAAGCACGATAAACAGTATGCTGGATACTCTCTTCTGCACGAGTGTCCATATGTTCCACGACTATAGAATCAACGTAAAATATTCAAGGCACGGGCTACAAAGCCGAACAGATTCAAGGAAGGATATTTGGTTCTTAAGGAAACTAAATGGGATCTCCATTCGGCAAGGAGCTCCAATTGGGAAGGACCATTTATATTTGCTAAGTCCATAGCTGGAGAATACTGCAAATTGATCAACACAGATGGCAGAACCTTGCCAGTAATTCACGAGAATTGGCTCAAGACATTTCTCTGAAATTATTAGACATTTGAGGTACTGGGCGTTTGAGTACTCATGATGTCTGGATTTGGCATTTAGGATTTTCTTTCATTGTATTTCAATTCCCCCAAAACGTTTGCAATACTTGCAATCAGTATTTGAATTCAGCAATTTATCAAAAATTCAATTCAATACACTTTACTTAAAAGAAAATATCTATCAAATCCAAAATCAAAATAAAATCCTCAGTCATAGACTCAACACCTATCAAAAATCAAAACCCAGATAAAATCTCACATATCTCACAGAGTTCATGTTCATGAGATTATGGAAAGGAAACTAAAGAACGCCATCAAAGAAAGATTTTTGCTCCTCTGTCTTCTCCAAGACTTATACGGCTTCCTTTTTTGCCTCCAGTTTCCTGGTTAGCTCGGCAACTGCATTCATCTTCTTCAACACAACATCACTAGTAGGAAAAGTAGCATCACCCTTTACTGCTTTCTTGATAGCTTCAAGTCTTTCACGGAGCCACTTCAGATTGAAGCCAAGTTCTTCAACATTCTTCAAGTTGTACTCCCAATCAAAGAGTACATCTTGGGAAACAATATTTCTGGTTGTAACTCGGATATCATCTATAGCACGCAAAATATCCTCTACTTGTTTCGTCAATAAATAACTACGTCCTGGATCCCGATTAACAACAACGTGTCCATACATTTCCCACAGTTCCTTGTACATAGCAGCATATCCGATGGGAACGCTAAAACCTCCAACAAGCTGGTGGTATGGGAGTAACTTACCAAATTGAGGATCAAAGGAAATCTCTACATTATGATACTCGTGCACTATCATCTGGTTCTCAGTTACTGGAGAGGTGACAATGATCATAGAGACAACTCCAGGAGAAGTAGTTTATGCTATTTTGGGTTCGGGTTCCACCGTCTGAGGCACAATTGGAGTTTCCACCACCATCACGGCATCAACAACCAAAACTTCATCATCTCGAGGAACGTCTATGGAAGTCTTGTCACCAACAACTCCTGGATCGCCCAAATCATCATTATTGGATCCATGATTCCCAACTTCGTCGTTTGGTACCTAATGCGAAGATTACATGGGATTAGAATGATTCAAGGGTGTAAGTCCAATACAATCATAAAATTAATAAAGTAAGTGAATTAACGTCATCTAAGTTCCTTATTATGAATCTAAGATATGTGCAAGTAGCATCAAGGTCATGAAACACGTTTTCAAAGAAACTCAGTTGAAGAAAATTTACACTGCCATGTGTTCAGCGACGAACTGGGAGCAATTGATGTGGAGTATGGAGTTGGGTTATATATCATTCTCTCCATATGGAAGTTCTCTATAATGTCAAAATTTCATGATGATTGGATAAACTAGAAAGGATATGATGTCAAAACATTAAGCAATGCGCAATCTGAAAAAGTTCTGAAAGTCTCCTGGAAGTTCACTATTTCAACTTTTTCAGGCCCTGAACGTGCTCAGAACTTAAAAAGATTCTTTAAAAAAGCTTGGAAATTTCCTGGGCTTGAGGATGCATAAGCAGACATTAAAAATACGATTCCGGACGAAGGTTTTACGGTATTTTCATTAAAAGCTGAAGCCTGAAATTTTCTGACGACGTATTTCACCGAAATTATGTGCATATTCGCATGGGTTTTCATTCATTCATGCACAAATCATCAATTTTATACTTCTATGGAGAAGCTACAGGAGGAATACTTACTAGGGGAGTTTACAAACCATTTAGAGGCTCGGAAATGTTGGAATCATCATCGACAACTCCGTTATCTCCATTCGGTTCAGGGATTTGAGAACTATCCATATTTTCATTCGATTCAGAATTTCGGGAGCTTTCTGCATCCTTATCACTTAATGAGGAATGCGGTGCATCAACATCCTCCTCATCCACGATAAATTCTTCCTGAATACATCAACAATGGTCACCATCAAATCAAACAGAGGCATATTATACTGGTTTAATTCGAAAAAGGGATACTTACGTCAATTTCCTCGTTAGTATTGTATCCCTGGGTTGTTCGACCATGAGTGAAATGAAGACCATCAATAACAGACGGAGCAAAATTCTACAACCAAATAACAAATATTGTTCCTGGTAAAGTGGGTAGAAGAAGTCACAACGGAAAAGTAGCAACAACTCACCAAAAGAGCGAATGGGGACTTTATGGTGTTAGGCACCAACTTGCAATTATTGCTCCTGCCTTCTCCACCGTGAACAATTGCCTCTGCTTCTGAGAAATTCACTTCAATTCGAGGTCTCATAGCATGACCATCCTGCAAGAGGAAATTAATGTGATAATTAAAGACAATTATGCAAGTTATATGAGGAATACACGAAAAATACATACCGGTGAACTTCCTGGAGATGTCTTTCGCTTATCACCGCCAGAAATATTTCTCAATCTTGGAAGAGAGGCACTCATGATAGAAGAAGGAGGCTCTTTCACTAAAGGTTAGGCGGCCATCACATAATCATTTAGACGTTCAAGCTGTTGGTCCAAGAATTCTATGTAACCTGGAGTCACATATGTGGTTCTATCAACACAAGGTAACCAATAAGAGCTTCCTTCATCATGTGTATGATCTAAACAGGTCTTAAGTTGTTCTACTGATGGTTTTCTCCTTCGTAAAGTCGGGACTCATTGGTCCATACCCATCTGGCGGGCGGTTCTATCAATGTTGTACTCCTCCACCGAAAAATCTCCATATGTAGATGATAATAGATGACCGGGAGTACAACTCAGCATGAAAGATCTTTCACCATTGCTCAAATCAGCACCAGATTTCAAATACTTACTTTATCCAATATTGAAAGTTATCAATTGAGAAATGTAAGGAGGAACCACCACCCAAGGATGGAAGTTGAACTCAGACTCATCATCTAGTACATCAACGAAGCGTGTTTTTGACTGAATTTTATTTATGGACCAGCGCATGATTCTAGTGTTGTCCTTATCATGGAAAATACGTCGAGAATCAGCAGATTTCAGACCTTGCAAGATACTACGGGGAATAGGCGCATAATTTTCGAAATGTTCCCACATCATAGCTTGGAGAAACATCGTAGTAGCGTAGCATTCAATCTTCATGAAGCCGTTAGAACCACTGGAGTCTATTACCAAAGAATCCAGGTTAAAATACAAAGAGCCCAGGAATAATATACCTAGCGGGAGTTGGTCACCTTGAGCCATCTTAATAGCAAAAGGGATTACAAACGGTTTCAACAAGGTTCCAACATCTTCAAACACGTCCCTGAACAGCCATAAGCACAAGAAAGCGGCAATGGACAACATATCGTCGAGTTTATCAAGAGGGACGTCTCGTGGACACCAGTGTGTTAACCAATGAGCGTAACAACCTTTACCAAAGACCTTGTTGATCCTCTCTATCTCAGATGTTAAAGTTTTGGAATCTTCTTTCTCCTCCGCCATCCAAAGTTCTTAAGGAAAGTTACCTGTAATTGGAAGATGCAGTATAGCAACTACATCCTCCAAGGTATAAACTCTCCCCAGCTGCATATAAATGTGTGAGTTAGGATGCACCAGCGAGCAAGAAGAGCTACAATACCTCGCGTATCGTGAAAGATATATAAATCTCCAGACGTCTGGACGGCCTTGGTAATTTGTGCTCTATCCAGCGTATCTCTAACACGAGGAAATCCCAGCATGTGCCTTGCCCATCCAGAAAACTTCTCTAAGGGTCGTCGAGAGAGCTTGAATTCAATCATTGAAGCTTGCAAGAGATCTCGTTCAAGACAAAACCGAATAACAGCTCGGGGAGTCACCAGTTTCTTTTGAGTGACTGTTCGGGGATTAATCGAAAGACGATACACTGGGACTTGAGACGATGTTCAGTCTCCTGAACATCGAAGAATGCATCATCTATGTTCGGAACATTCTTGACTCCAGGTGTTTCTTCTTCTTCACCAACAGAAGTCTCATCCATACATGTTTCTTCTCTGGAGATGTCATCATCTACACACATTTTATCTCTGGAAGCATCATTAGCAGGAGAATCATACATCCTTGCAAAGCAGCTATGAAATCCACACAATAATTATTTTCAGTCGTCTGAATGCAAATTTGGCGAGATGATGGATTCATACAAACGGGAATTCCACCATTTAAAAAACGGTAATTTTTAACTCCTACCTCTTTCAATTTCACTAACAGTAGTGATTGTTCCACAAGAGTTAGCACGCAAAATTAGTTCGTTCCTTGAAACCTGCAGTAATGAACAAAACTTCATTAGTTCATAAAAAATAATTTTCTCATAAAATCATGGACATAATTTTCATGATGTGAACATTCACTCAACTGACCTATGAAATCTACAACAAGAGATTATTTCATCATAAATAAATTGTCCAGTTTTGAAGGTTACTCAAAACACACGTCTTGATTTTTATAAAACAATAATTAGTGCTATTTGTTCACGTAAATTTTCAAAAATTTATCTAATAAGAACAAATCCATGTGAATAAAATATGTCATCATATCCCACATTATATGTCACAGCTACATATATATATTTTTTAAAAAATTATTTTCCTTCGAATTGGCATTTTCTTTAAAACGAAGGTTTATGCTAGTTTTGTGAAAGCTCACACCTCTTGTGATAAAATATTAGTTCTCATGAATACTCATAAATAAGGTTTTATCACTGAACATAAGTTTATATGTATGAAGAAAATCTATTTTCCCTCTGTTGAGTGTGGTTTTTAGCTTAGGGTTAAAATCGTAAAACACTAAACCCTAGCAGACAGTGATGTCACAACATTTAAAGTAACAAACATTTACTAGGCACATTTACTGAAACCTTTAATGTGTCTCTAATAATTACCGGGGTATCTTTTTCAAATTAGGGTTACGACAAGACAAACCCTAATTCCCATGTGTGCCAATGAAAAATCATGCCAGCCACACCAACCGCGCCAAAGCATGCCAACCATGCTAGACGCACCTCTGTGCCAATGGAAAATCATGCCAGCCACACCGACCGTGCCAAAGCATGCCAACCATGCTAGCCGCACCTCTGTGCCAATGGAAAATCATGCCAGCCACACCAACCGCTCCAAAGCATGCCATCCATGCTAGCCGCACCTCTGTGTCAATGGCAAATCATGCCAGCCACACCAACCGCGCCAAAGCATGCCAACCATGCTAGCCGCACCTTTGTGCCAATGGCAAATCATGCCAGCCACACCAACAGCACCAAAAGCATGCCAACCATGCTAGCCGCACCTATGTGCCAATGGCAAATCATGCCAGCCACAACAACCGTGCCAAAGCATGCCAACCATGCTAGCCGCACCTCTGTGCCAATGGTAAATCATGCCAGCCACACCAACCACGCCAAAGCATGCCAACCATGCTATCCGCACCTCTGTGCCAATGGAAAATCATGCCAGCCACACCAACCGCGCCAAAGCATGCCATCCATGCTAGCCGCACCTCTATGCCAATGGAAAATCATGCCAACCACACCAACCGCGCCAAAGCATGCCAACCATGCTAGCCGCACCTCTGTGCCAATGGCAAATCATGCCAGCCACACCAACCGATCCAAAGCATGCCAAACATATTAGCCGCACTTCCGTGCCAATGTAAAATCATGTCAGCTACACCGACCGCGCCAAAGCATGCCAACCATACTAGCCGCACCTCCGTGCCAATGTAAAATCATGCCAGGCACACCGACCACACCATGCCAAACACATCTCGCCATGGCCCCCCATGCCGCTCCACCATGATGGCCTTCCCCACGCGGCTACCAAAGTAAAGGCGTGCAACAATCAACGGTTGCCCTTCAATCCCATGAGCAAATCCTGGCCGTCTAAGGTCACCTCACGACCTTTGGCCCAAAACCTTAGCTTGGTCACGTACCTAGCCAAAGCTAGCCACACCATACGCCCAAGGCAAACCCTTGGCCCCACATGCCAAGCCAAACGCCCTTGACTTGGCCCTAGCCATGCCATGCGCCTATGTCAAACCCTTGGTCCCACATTGCAATCTAAAACCGCACCTAGCCCAAGATATCCGCGCCATGCCAAACGCACTCTGGCTTGGCACTAGCTATGCTAGTCACACCACGCCAAGCCAAACGCCCTTTCCGTGGCCCTAGCCGCGCCACCCTGCTGGCCTCCCCTAAGCGGCCACCAATACAAAGGCGTGCAACAATCAACGGTTGCTCTTCAATCCCAGGAGCAAATCCTAGCCATCCAAGGTTACCAGACAACACATGGTAACCTTTGGCCCGAAAACCTAAGTTTGGCCACGCCAAACCATGCCATGCCAACGGCATCCCAACCTAATCGCGCCACCACGTTGGCCCTCACTACCAAAAACGAAGGCGTGCAACGATCAACGGTTTCCCCTCCTCTCAAGATGCAAAATCTCGACCGTCGAAGGTCACCAGGCTAGCAAGTTTCCCGAGCTTGACTTTCCAAGCCACAACAACATGTTATATGTTTTCCAAAAACATTCGAGACATCAACACAAACTGGGGGATGCTCATTAGGGTTTTGGTTTGGTAGTCTATAGCGTGCATCATACACAAATTCCCGTTTCAAGATAGTGCAATAAGAATAAGATGGTTAGTAAATTCAAGAAGCAACGGTGAAACACTCTTTCATTATGGGACATCAATTCCATCAAATCCCATCAATACCAGGTGTTACCACCTCTTCCCATTTAACTCATCCGTTTTCTTTTCTCATGAGGCCAGAGTATGTTTCTTTTTTGACTTGTATAAATAGGCTTACCTATTTCCACTAGAACACAAGTTCTTGGTCAGGGGAAAACACCACACTCAGAAAGGCAACTCTTGCTAGCTTTCTCAAATCTCCCACCTTCTGATACAAGTCAAGTACTACTCTTCCAGAATTATTCTGGCCTCAACACTCACTTCGCTTCCCTCCCTAAACCAGCCCTTCTCCTCCACTTTGTGACCGAAACAAGTCTGGAACATCCATTTCTTGGTTTAGGCTGGACTTGTACAGATTGATCTCTCGAATATAAAGTACTCCATTGCAGTACATTGTTTTGGGTTTAAATTGTTTCTCGCCTTCACACCCGCAATTACCGAAATCAGAAGAAACTATTTTCGCCTACAAACAATTGGTGACCACAACGGGAAGTTCGATCTTTCGGTTACAATGTCAATTTTCGACCATTGATCTCATTCTTCGACCCAGACATCAAGATGGTAGAGGAAGATGATCCACTCCGAGCCAGTTACCCGGCGGCTCGATTATCAGTCATGACACAACAAGGGATGACTGGGGACTTCCCGGAGGATAGAAGCAGACGATCCTCCCAAGGATCAACGGCTCGGTTATCAGATGGCTCAGTAAAGACTGGGGACTTTCCATGGTGGTGTTTCCCATAAAACTCGGTCTTACGCCCGGAAGGTTCACTTTTCATCAGGAAACCTAAAAACCGAGTAAGTCTTACCTAGACAAGATACATGGTTTGTTATTTCAAGTTTTCAAGATAAGACACATAGTTTACCCCATGTCATCTACCAACACACGGTTCTAAGGTTTTTCCTGGGATGTCCGTGTCACTTTCAATCATAACCAAAACAACCAATTTCTAAACAATTCATTCCAAAAAGAATAACCCAAAACCGTCAAGGTAACATTTATCTATCAGCCCAAGAAATCCAGGAAATCAAAAAACCATAAACCAGGCGTTTAGTTTACCTTTCAAAAAAAATAAAATAATCACCTACCCGTGCCTACTTTGCACAACAGTGATTACCTATCACTATTAGCAGACGTTACTACGGTGACATTCGAAGAATTGTTTATGATGAAGTATTTCCACAAGTTTATGAAAGGCATACCCATGGCTAGGGTTTATACCAGTTCAAAAGAAAAATGTTCTACAGACTTATGGAAGGCATACTAATGGCTATGGTTTGCACCAGCACAAGAAAACAAATTCAAAGAGAAACGCTGGAGTCTATAGCTGGAATATGCTTGCCACTTTATCACTACTGCGCTACCGCTAACACCAGGACGTGATAACAAAGATACGAGGTAAAAAGGGGAGCCAACCCCTTTCATAAGCATAACACTTTTTGGAATTTGAATAACGAAAGGATTTCTTGTTTGAGCTACGTCTGGAAAGAGGAAACTAGGCCCGCAAGAACAAGTCCGCGCCATGCCAAGCCAGCGTCGTTCCAAGCCAACAGTCTACGCCATACCAAATCTAATGCCAGCTGCACAAGCCAGACATGCTTGCCAGATGCGCTTCCCAGGCGCGCTTTCCAGACGCGCTTCCCAGGCGCGCCGCACACGCATACCAGCCGCAATACCAGACCCTGCGCTAACAACTTACATCCTTCCAATGCTAACATCTTGCGCCCTTCCAGCACCATCCTCTCCGCTCCGCAACCAGCCAAAGCAGCGCCATGGCTCCAGCACTCCGTGAGTAGAACAATACAGTCTCTGCACGATACACTTACGATCACTAGAACCAGAGCCGCTTCCACTACCCCAACGTTTCTTCAAGCATGACATCTCCAATCATCACCAGAGACGCTGCTCCACCATCAGGGTAAGACACTGTAAGAGCCGGGAGAAGCCGACCTCCTTTTACCACTGTTGATTTGATGAAAAGACAACATGCACTTCAGCAGGACGTGCATTTTTATATGAAGAGGCTCGCGTTGCTCTTGAATACCCAGTAGAAGGGGATCAACAATCCAATTTCATCACACGTAAAGATCAGGAAAGACTTCTCCAAAATGGAAAGCAAAGGAAATCAACAACCCTCCTGAGTTCACGGAGACCCTTCTCCCGTCAGGACCCGCATGATGGGAACGTCGCCCACAAATTCATACAGTCTATGATGAAACAATTATGTGAGATTCTATATTTCTCCAAGGCATAGCGTCATGACATATTTGCATCCCTCAATCGCACTGCATCAAGAAAGAAGGCGTTTCCATCCAGGGAAGAAGTTCCCAAATCCCAACCTCTCTTGGAAAGCACGATCGATAGATGGAACTGGGGACTTCTAACCTCTGTTCTTTTGAGGGATGTCGAGTTTGATAGAACGTGACGCGGCCTCCGACTTCAACATGGTAAACGTCAAGGCGCTGAGAGTTTCAAGGCGTCGTTTCAATGTTCTCTCAAGAAGTGGATCCTATTCAACGTTCTCCAATAGCGGCTCCGCTTCAACGTTCGCTTCAACACCACTATTTCATGCAAAGGGTTGTGCCGCCACGCTCCCCATGTCAAGGATCATGATCGCATCCAACCAATCTTCGTAGTCATGGCCGCCTTATGATCCAGCCCACCAAAGCTCGTGATCATGGACAGCTTGCTCGCTTACTCATCCAGCCAATCCTTTTACTTTCATGGAATCCTATATAATTCCAACCAACCTACTTCGTTACCGCGACAATATAGTCTCTTCTGATTACATCCACTACCAAGAGATGTTTCTACTCATTTGTTGATACCGGCCAGAGCTTCACCATAACAACAATCACTACAAAGATAACCCATACTCCTCAATGTTCTAAGTTCCACGTGGAAGAAGTAACAAAATCACCAGTACGAACGCACATGGTGACGTCTTTATCATGGTCAACCCACTGACCATACAAGATGGAAACATGTAAACCATACTTTGGGACTAAGGGTATGCATGGAATGCTTTCACTGTCAAAGCTCAGAAGACACAATCAACCAAAAAGCCGTACCCACAACAAAGTCATTTACTCTTCACGGGTGCAGCGCAAGAATATCATTACCTCTCTGTTTAGAAGATGCCTTCATCACTTTACGAGGCCGCGGAGGATCCCAAGCCCGCACTATCCAGAATATTTCATCATGTTATTTATGAGCATCCCAGTGTCATATCCAGAAGAGTATGATATGCTTATATCAAATCCCATGGACGGGGATTCAAGGCAATGCAATGAAAGTAGGTTACGCATGGGGACTACCAGCATGAGACGCTTTCACTCCCCTCAACCAGGTTATTACTGATTTCAACATCATCACTGTCAAGGTTTTACAAGCCGAGGAAATTTCTCAACATGAAACCGTACATGTGCACCGAAGACTCCAAAAGCACGCCAGAAGGTTACATTCACATATTCATACATGCCATCATATCAAACCGAAGTGTAACTGGGGACTTCTCACCGCATCCCATTCCGTACGATAGTCCAAGATTCAGAATATGGTTCGAAGGATGTAACCTGGAGCAGAGTCCCAGGAGACTTGATAGTAGTGCATCGATAATGGAACGTCTCCCTATTTCATCTAGGGGCGCCAGGAGTTTTTGACCACGCAAGCATTCACAACGCATTATCATCACGATCAGGAGGTCCACTGAATAACCTAAGATCGAGGATGGACCGACGACGCAACCACAACCTCCAAGATTATCCCTGATGCGATCGTTTCCGAGCATATATTTCATCCATCCGTCCCAATAATACATCGGAGTTTTGGAACCCAATGGAGAGACACTGCAGATGAAAACACGGATCTAGACGGACAACACAAAAGAAGAAGAGGGTCGATATGTCTTTTCATGCCGACAGAGTTTTTAGAGCTTGAACAGAATGAATATTCCTTCTTACTCCATGAACGGAATAGGTGACTGGCGCGCGACTATGCCACCCCGGGCCCGCAACATCCCTCCTGAATTCTTCCTGATTTTCACTTTCGGGACGTTTTCACCTCCTAAGCGAGATCGAAACCTAAATATTCACACGTGAGGAGATACAAATTTTTGTTTCGTGTCCGATAAAGGGGCAGACCATCAAAATACGAGTTCGTACGTGGATTCTATAGCGATTCTAGTAAAGGGCGCTAATTAGGGTTTCGACGTGTCAAACCCTAAACCGCAAGCGTTTCCCTTGCAAGTGCTTCCCTTCCAAAGCACTTCCCTTACCAGCATCATGCCTTGCCAAGTGCTTTACAGAGCGGCCCGCACCCGTTCCATGTCCGTCAGTGCTAATGGGTCCCCTTCATACCAAGTTCATGCTAGCATCTCCGCCTCGCGTTCCAAAGCCTAGCCTTGAAGAACACCCAATCATACCGGGATTTGCGCAAAGTTACCGGATGTAAGGATTGCGGATTCTACTTACATCTCGAAAAGGTCAGGCAAATCTCCTTGGCCCTCTTTCATGACTTACTATCTCAGTTTTATCCTCTTCTGTCACCATTTTCTACCTCCTTGGCCCCACGAGCCAAGCCGTCCGCTAGCTTTGCCTTCCAAGACCGCGCCCGCTGTGCTTCGGTGATGTACGACCAAACCAAGCCAGAAACTTTCGTCTCACCACTCCACGGTCTGTATCCCTAGTACAACTCATGTAGGGATACCAGCACGGGAAGCAAAAAACTCTCTTTACCACTCAAAAAGGTTAGTTGGATTCCCCTGACCATCTTTGCAATAGTTTACTCCTCGATTCCGTCCTTGTCTGTCACCATCATATGCTTACCTCGCAACAAGGCACTTGGGGACTTAATGTTGATGGTGGTTTTTAGCTTAGGGTTCACATCGTAAAACACTAAACCCTACCAGACAGTGATGTCACAACATTTAAAGTAACAAGCATTTACTAGGCACATTTACTGAAATCTTTAATGTGTCTCTACTAATTACCGGGGTATCTTTTTCAAATTAGGGTTACGACAAGACAAACCCTAATTCCCACATGTGCCAATGGCAAATCATGCCAACCACACCAACCGCGCCAAAGCATGCCAACCATGCTAGCCGCACCTCTGTACCAATGGAAAATCATGCCAGTCACACCGACCGCGCCAAAGCATGCCAACCATGCTAGCCACACCTCTATGCCAATGGCAAATCATGCCAGCCACACCAACCGCGCTAAAGCATGCCAACCATGCTAGTCGCACCACTGTGCCAATGGCAAATCATGCCAGCCACACCAACCGCGCCAAATCATGCCATCCATGCTAGCCGCACTTCTTTGCCAATGGAAAATCATGCCAGCCACACCAACCGTGCCAGAGCATGCCAACCATGGTAGCCGCACCTCTGTGCCAATGGAAAATCATGCAAGCCACCAACTGCGCCAAAGCATGCCAACCATGCTAGCCGCACCTCTGTGCCAATGGAAAATCATGTTAGCTACACCGACCGCACCAAAGCATGCCAGCCATGCTAGCCGCACCTCGGTGCCAATGGAAAATCATGCCAGCCACACCGACCGCACCATGCCAAACACATCTCGTCATGGCCCCCCATGCCGAGCCACCATGCTGGCCTTCCCCACGCGGCTACCAAAGTAAAGGCGTGCAAAAATCAACGGATGCTCTTCAATCCCAGGAGCAAATCCTGGCCTTCTAAGGTCACCTCATGACCTTTGGCCCAAAACCCTAGCTTGGTCACGCACCTAGCCAAAGCTAGCCACGCCATACACCCAAGGAAAACCCTTGGAACCACATGCCAAGCCAAATGCCCTTGCCTTGGCCCTATCCACGCCATGCGCCCATGGCAAACCCTTGGCCCCACATTCCAAGACAAAACCGCACCTAGCCCAAGGTAGCCGCGCCATGCCAAACGCACTCTGCCTTGGCACTAGCTATGCTAGTCATACCACGCCAAGCCATACGCCCTTGCCTTGGCCCTAGCCGCGCCACCCTGATGGCCTCCCCTACGAGGCCACCAAAACGAAGGCGTGCAACAATCAACGGTTGCCCTTCAATCCCAGGAGCAAATCCTAGCCATCCAAGGTTACCAGACAACACATGGTAACCTTTGGCCCGAAAACCTAAGTTTGGCCACGTCAAACCATGCCATGCCAACCTAATAGCGACACCACGTTGTCCCTCACTAACAAAACGAAGGCGTGCAATGATCAACATTTGCCCCTCCTCTAAAGATGCAAAATCTCGACCGTCGAAGGTCACCAGGCTAGCAAGTTTCCCGAGATTGACTTTCCAAGCCACAACAACATGATACATGTTTTCCAAAAACATTCGAGACATCAACATAAACTGTGGGATGCTCATTAGGGTTTTGGTTTGGTGGTCTATAGCGTGCGGCATACACAAATTCCCGTTTCAAGATAGTGCAATAAGAATAAGACGGTTAGTAAATGCAAGAAGCAACGGTGAAACGCTCTTTCATTATGGGACATCAATTCCATCAAATCCCATCAATACCAGGCGTTACTACCTCTTCCCATTTAACTCATCCGTTTTATTTTCTTATGAGGATAGAGTACGTTTCTTTTTTGACTTGTATAAATAGGCTTACCTATTTCCACCAGAACACAAGTTCTTGGTCAGGGGAAAACACCACACTCAGAAAGGAAAATCTTGCTAGATTTCTCAAATATCTCACCTTCTGATACAAGTCAAGTACTACTCTTCCAGAATAATTCTGGCCTCAACACTCTCTTCGATTTCCTCCCTAAACCAACCCTTCTCCTCCACTTTGTGACCGAATCAAGTCTGGAACGACCATTTCTTGGTTTAGGCCGGACTTATACAGATTGATCTCTCGAATCTAAAGTACTCCCTTGTAGTACATTGTTTAGGGTTTAAATTGTTTCTCGCCTTCACACCCGCAATTACCAAAATCAACAGAAACTATTTTCACCTATAAACACCCTCGTATGAGCATTATTTTCTAAAATGAGGTTTATTTCGGTCTTGTGAAATCTCACAATCTCTTAGAATAAAGTTTTGTTTCCCATGAAAGCTCATAAACAAAATTTTTATCAGTGGACACAAGTCTATTTCCAAAGAAAAATATCTCATAAATCAGGGATTATTATTAGTTTTCAAAACTAACGATTGAACGAACATACATTTAATAAAATAAGGGTTTTTCTACAAAACTCACATTAACTCATACACATGTATAAAATTTCAATATGATGAAAGCATGAGCAACTCATGAAATCAGCAAGTTAAAAAATAAATAAAAAATACCTGGTCGGAGTTGGCCGAAATTCGGCCGGACGGCGTCGGCGATCAGCAACTCCGGTGAAAATTCTTTTGCTCCTCCTGGTGCTCGGACGTGAAGTGAAGAAGATGAAGGAGGTGGTGGACGTGAGAAATAAAAAAAACAAATGGATTAATTCCTTTTATACCTAATTTTATTTCCAAAACATAATTCCTTAAGGATTTCCTTTTTGGGCCCGGCCCGTGAATCCTAAACCAACCAGGGTTCCACCATCGAATCAGCGGTTCTACACCAATTTATGTTCACTGGGTGATGCTCTATTATGCCACTGGGTTTCCACTCAAACCATGGTTTTCTCATTCAATCGAAATCCAGTAATATCTTATCTTATAACTAAGTGCAATTACTTATTTTTATTTATACCTGGAAAATCACCATTCAATGCTGACTGAGGAACATGACTGTTCCTCACTAAGCTGGGGACTTAATGTAGATGGTGGATTTTCGACGGGTAAAATTGTAAAACTATACTCCAGATTCGGCAACCGGATGAGTATTGAGGCTCATGTCTCTCATTAAAGCATGAAATCTCATGCCATAAATCTCTAACTGAGAAGGATGTCTCTCAAAGTACATGTAGATGTGTAGTCTTCTAGATGAGGCCACGACACATCTCATGAATGCTGATCAAGTTCAGTAATTACTCCGGATCCGTCAATCGGATGAGTATCGAGACTCATGTCTCTAAGCATGAAAGCTCATGCCATAAACCTCTGGTGGAGAAAGTCTCTCAGAGAAGATGTAGATGTGCAGTCTCCTAGCTGAGACCACGACAAATCTCATACTGTATAGAATCGAAAGATTAGACGGCTCCTAGACAGCATGTCTGCTAGTATAGAGCGATAACGTCTTCGGGATGCAACCAGGTTTTTCCTGACTATACAAGAGGAATATGACACTCCAGCAAGTTCATATTTCTCAACCCTCAGATGATTAATGCTCCTATACAGGAAGACCTTCTAGTATAGAGCCATCAATTAATTATCTTAAATTGTCTGAATATCCAACAATATGCTACGAATCATCAATTAATCGCCCTAATATCCAGCAATATTCTGCGATTCTCTGTTATATTTCGTCACTTCAATTCGTGGTTCTTCCCAGCAGAATTCCACGGGTTAGTGATAAATATTTAACGAAAGCAGGCATCTGAGCATCGAACAAGCCCTGACAAAAATGGTGCAAGTGTAGTTAGCAAATAATGCACAGACCAGCATTTTGAATGCACGAACGAGCATTTCAAAAAATACTAACACACGAGGAGCCTATGCAAAATAGGAAGGAAAAATAATAGTAATAAAATATTAGCAAAAGCGCCAGGGGACTGGGCTCACCAGCCGGCCATTCATGCCATGACCAGTCCCATGCCCAATTTTGTGTTTTATTATATTTTACTATTTTCCCTGATCTCACGAAAATTCTCTTGTTCGAGCAAATCTCATATTTTTCAAAGAAATTATCTAAATCACATGATTTCATCAAAAATAATAAAATTAGGGAAAGGTGTCATGGCACCGCCAGCCAGCCGGTCATGCCTTGGCCGTGGTCGGTCCTACACCTCACGTCCCCATTATTTTATTATTATTTCTCTCAAAATTATGAAAATTCCTTGATTTTATGAATTTTCTCTAAAATCATGAAAATTACCTAATTTCATGTATTTTTATCTAAATCACATGATTTTATCAAAAAATAATAAAATTAGGGAAAGGCGTCATGGGACCGCCGGCCAGTCGGTCATGCCTTGGCCGTGGCCGGTCCCACACCTCACGTCTCCATTATTTTGTTATTTCTCTTAAATTATGAAAATTCCTTGATTTCATGAATTTTCCCTAAAATTACTTAATTTCATGTATTTTCTCTAAAATCATAGAAAATATTAAAAAAATTAGGAAAAAACTTGTGGTACCGGGCTCTAGCCGGCCGGCCATGCCCTAGCCGGTCCCACACTCCCATTATTTTATTATTATTTGGTGTTTTGTTTCACGATTTCATGAAAACTCCCTGATTTCAACAAAATATCTTGGTTTTCAACAAATCCCTTTGATTTTATGAAAATTATCTAAAATCATCAAAACTTAGTAAAATTGGGAAGAGTGGTGGGATCCGTGCCCATGGCCGGCCGGCCATGCCTTGGCCTTTGCCGGTCCCACACTCCCATTTTTTATTTTATTTTATTTTATCTCTCATCTCATGGAAGTTCCCTAATTTCATCAAATTCTGCAGTTTCATGGAATTTCCCTCAAATCAGAGAAAACACATAAAATTACATAAAACTGGGAAATATGTAGGACCGTGCTTGTCAGCCAGTAGGCCATGCCCTAGCCGTGGCCGGTCCCACACCTTGTAATTCCCCGTTTTATTTATTTTCCCTCATCTCATGTATTTTTCCCTGTTTCAACAAAACCATGGATTTTGCATATTTTCTCCAAATGTTGCTCAAACATGCACCAGGAAATATCAAAATTCTCATGACTGAAGCGCGGACATTATGGTGACACGGGTATATCCCCTTGACCGACCAAGGGTGAACCTGAGGCTTGCAGGAAGCTGGTCCCGCATGTTTTAATGATTTTAACCTAATTTGCTCAATTGCTCATATTAGGTTCAAACTCTTTCCAAACAATTGCAAGTTTGCTCAAACGACCATCTATTGGTCCCATGACCACCAAGAGCCGGTCTCATGACCTCTTGGTCGGTCCTCCATATTTCCATGATACCAGGTTTTATTATTTGTCGCTCACAAGAGCATTATTTCGGTAAATGATTAAACCATCATTTGATCATTCTTTCACCAACTGGTCTCAGGAGACTTTGGTATTTTTGATCATTCGAGCATTTGGGCGATATATGGTGAAACTGTTATCCCATGTAGCCGGTACCTGTGTTACTCTGTATTGATTTGCAATAAATCACCATTTCAGTGAAATTAGGGTTTGGAATCCAGAGCTCTGCAGAAACGTAATTCTGAGCAGATTCAAACACTCTGATAATTTTTACGTTGATTCCATAATCAACACTTTATTTATTTTGCTCGACCCAGCAGTCATTAACTGAAATTAATATTTTATTTGGTATTGCTACCAACGATTCATCAAAAAACAATATTTGCTCAAACTAGCAATATTTGCTCAGATCAAAGAATATTGGTTCAACTATCAATATTCGGCAATTCAGCAACATAATTTGCTCGTTTTAGGTTATAATAATATCTCGTCTCAGCAGACGCATTAAATTCATGAGTTTCAGAATATTTTCAAAACATGTTCAACTCAGCACTACATGGACTCATCGTCCCATAAAGTCAGCAACTGACTCCACAATCACGAGACATCAATCGTCTCAATGGTGGGGCATTCACCTAATGCACTCAACGTGCTGTCACACCAAAAAGAACATTCGAATATTCGAACAACTCGAACATTTTCGTCTAGCAATTTCTCATCAAAGTTCATACAGACAATCTTTCGTCTACACGAACTCAGAGAAATCACTCTCAATTGAGCAAAATTCAATCATTCAGAGCATTTTCACGCTGAATTCACAACACACCTACAATCATAGATCACCATTGATATCACGCATTTCTCATCTTCCCTCCTACAGATCAACCCATCCTCTCTTGTGACCGAATTGACTCTGGAACGACCATTATTCTTGGTTCAGGCCGGAGTCTTACAGATGATCTATCGAACTTAAAGCACTCCCTTCTTGCAGTGCATTTATGTGAGGTTCAACATTTCGCTTGGTTCAAGGAGTCTCCACAGGGCCGACTCTTCAATTTCGTAAAAACCAGCAAATCGTTTTTCCCCATCTACATCTTCGAACCGATGAGGAAACATAGCATGAAAGTAAACCCGGAAAAATTCACATTCGGCATCACCTCAGGGAAATTCCTCGGATATCTAGTAACGAAGAGGGTTATCGAAGTAGATACCGCCAATATCCAAGCCATCGTGGAAATGTCGCCTCCAAAGAACCTGAAAGAAGTCCAAAAACTGAATGGATCCCTAACAGCGTTAGGAAGATTCATTGCCATATCGTCTGAAAAATGCAAACATTTCTTCAACATCCTCAAAAAAGGAAGCAAGTTCAAATGGACCGTTGCATGCGAAGAATCCTTCCATAAAATCAAAGAATATCTATCCACAATCCCGATCCTTTAGAAACCTGATCCCGATGAAGTATTGGCCCTTTATATAGCAGCAACGGAAGACACAGTTAGTGCACTGCTGGTCAAGACGGACACAAAGGTAGAGTAACTAATTTATTATGTCAGCAAGACCCTCATCTCGGAAGAAATAAATTATACAAAGATCGAGTAACTCATCTTAGCACTAGTATGGGCAACCCAAAAGCTAAGAACCTATTTCTTGACTCATTACGTTCGTGTTCCCTGCAAGCACCGTTGGATGCCGTTCTCAAAAGTACTGGGAAGGTATGAATAATAGCAAAGTGGAATACTCATCTTGAACAGTTTAACATCATCCACGAGATCCAAAATGCCCAGAAATCACAAGTCTTAGCGGATTTCCTAGTAGATCTACCCTTGGACAATGACGAAGAAGTAAAATACATACCAAAGACGGAAGAAGAAGGGAAAGATCCAGTCGATGTCCTCGAGCCTTCAAGTCAAATACGATGGGAGGTCTTCGTTGATGGGTCAAGAATAGAGAAGGCGCATGCATAGGCATCGTAATTACCACCCACACCGGGGATCGGATCGTGCATTCACTAAGGTTGGAATTTCAGGGCCATACCAACAACATCGCTGAATACGAAGATGTAGTGCATGCCCTTTGATTAATAATAGAAATGGGAATAACCAATGTACAACTGACAAGTGATTCATAGCTAGTCATACGAGAAATAGGTTTAGAATACAATGTCTACGACGAAATCCTTTCAGCGTATATGGCCTTGGTCCAAACTCTAGCATCTCAAATAGTTAGCATCAAATTCCGACATCTATGCAGAAAAGACCTCAGACATGTTGATGCTCTAGAATACATATCATCCATGCTAAAACACGAAAGCGTTAAAGGCATTAAAATATCAAGAGTATATGAGCCCTCGATTGCTCCACCACAAACCATGCTACTCATCGTGAAGACGATACAGGGGAGGATATAGCTGACGATGATGTATGAGAAGGTATCGATGATGACTTCATTGAGGATGATATAATGACAAAGGATAACAAAGACGAGGACTTCACAAACGAAGAAGATTGGAGAACCAACGTTCACCTTTTTCTTGAGCAGGGAACGCTCCCCTCAGATTTGACGCAAGTTCGAAAGATACAATCCAAAGCATAAAGATATGACCTTCGGGAGGGAATTCTATACAAAAAGTCTTTCCTTGGACCCCTATTATGCTGCTTATCTATGGAAGAAGGCCATCGAATCCTGAAGGACATCTACTATGGGGACGCCGGTAATCACAGTGGGATGAGATCACTAGATGACAAAGCCAAAATACAAGGATATTATTGGCCGCAGATGATACGAGACGCTGCCAAGATGTCAAAAAGATGCGAAGAGTGTCAGCGTTTTACCAAAAGGATTCATTCCCCCGCAACGAAGATAAACTCAGTAGATAGCCCCTGGCCATTTTCTAAGTGGGGAGTGGACATCGTCGGCCCCTGATCGAAGGGTCAGGGAAAAGACGATTCTTGATCGTGGCTACGGATTACTTTAGCAAGTGGGTAGAAGCTAAAGCTATTGCTAGAATCCGAAACATGGACATATTCACATTCATCTTCCAAAACATCATATACAGATTTGGCATTCCTGCAGAAATTATCTCCGACAACGGCAAGCAATTACAAGGGAAGAACATAAACATGATCTTTGACACCTTCAAGATTAGGAAGAACAAATTGACTCCCATCTACCCTCAAAGTAACGGCCAGGTTGAGGCTACAAATAAGACTCTTGCTCTTATCCTCAAGAAACAACTAGACGAACATAAGGGACGATGGTACGAACAATTACACAACGTGTTATGGGTGTACCGAACTACACGAAGATCCGCTACCGGAAAATTACCGTTCCTCCTCACTTATGGAGCCGAAGCCATCATCCCAACATAAATTATCATGCCAACCACGAAGACTGAGGCCTGAGAAAAAAACCTCACAACTGAAATGATGCTCGAAAGACTTGATGATCTAGAAGAAAGAAGAGAGACAACGTTACAAAGAATGGAAAACTACCAACGAAGGCTAGCAAGAGAATATAACAAGAAGGTTAAACTTATAAATTTTTTAGAAGGACAGTACGTGCTGAGAACCATACCACAATACCCACGAGAGAAAAAGTGGGGAAAATTGGCACTAACATGGGGAGGACCATTTATAATACATGATATCGCATGAAATGGATCTTATTACCCGCGTAACTTAAAAGGAGAAGTCCTCAGACATCCGTGGAATGCGAAATATCTCAAGCCATACTACCCGTAAAAGCAATTCATACATGCATCTTTGCGAAGAATGCCAGAAGAAGAGGGCAGCGTATCCGCTCAACATGTCTCTATCTCTGGATGAGGAATAGCAAACCTCACCACATCAATCGAAAATATTTTTTGCACAATATATATTGTAGAAAGTAATCATTTACAATATCCCGGGACTCCCCTATCAGTGTCTATAAGTGTAGGACCACGGGGAAGGATTCCAGCAAAAAGAGATACCCAACCAATTAACAAGCCAGCGGTTCAACGGAATGAATGCATGTAAATATTCTAATAACGCATTACATATCCTGGAACGCTGCATCAACCCCCACCGTTCGGTGATCCTCTGTCAAAGGATTAGCCAGCGGGGAGATAGGTCCAAAGTCAATTAAAAAGGTGCATATATTCGTTATTGCCGTCAAATACTTATTATTACCTAATTTACTTGTTTATTTCTTTCAACTAGATTTGCTCATTATCTAAAAAAGTAAATGAACTAACAGTGCAGGTATAACAGAGTTGTACATATCCAAGCAAACGATGATCCATTCCATAAAAGTTGATTACAATCTCGGGAAACTAAACACAACAAAACAAGATACACAAAAAACGTCCCAAAGCTAAGTAATCAACAATGATCAACTTTCTATGACAAGCTTTGAAACTTATATCTCCTTAGGAGATCCAGTGTGTTCAGTTAGACTCTTTTTCTAGGACGAAGGAACACTTCCCCCCGAAGAAGGATCAGAGATACAAGTCAGAGGCTCAGGAACAGGGTGACGGGGATACTGCTTAACGATATTATAGTCCTTCAGAAAACCCTGCTCGATCCTGGTCAGATTCTTATTAATCTCTTCGGCAAGTTGACAACGAGCCTTGTGAGCGATGACAGTATACTTAAGTTCAGATTGCGTCAAAGCAAACTTCAAGCGAGCTACTTCTTTGGCTGCCTCCTTTGATGCTTCATCACGGGACCCTGCCAATCCTTCATAATACTTAGTCTGTACCCTCCTGGTACACTAAGGAAGATTGATCCTTTTTAAGATCTTCATTTGCAAGGTTAAGTTGTCCCTCGAGCTCTGAAAAAGAAAGCACAAATAAGTTAGAAAACTGGGAGCATAGAGCAGGACCAAACAAATATATACCTTCGACATTAGCCGAAGATATCTCATATTCATTAACTACAGCGTCCCGGGCTTCGTCAAGAAAGTCATACTCATCTGAAATTTTCTTATAATCCAACTGAAGGGTCGTAAGAGAAAACTGACACTCATCTAACTCGACCTACTTCATGGAGTCTAAGTGACGAAGATGATTGACTTCGTCATTCATTTTTTCTATGCCTTTAGTGAGCCTGTACATATTAACTTCAAGATTTTTCTCAGAATCCACTAAACGAGCAACGTCGGCCCGAGAAGCGGTTAAAACATTACTAAGGGCATGAGCCTCAACTCTGGCATCATCCCTATCCCGAACCAGTTGTTGTATATAGTTCTAAGCCTCAGGGTCATAAGAAGATCGAGCCTGACGCAACTCTTCTTCCAAATATGTTACCTTAGCTAACATACTCATGCTCCACACGAAGGTTCTCACGAGTCCATAGCAGGGCACAATTGAATTAGCGACGGTCGGAATTATAAATATTCTGCATATCGACCATTTGACTACTCCTTTCTTGCCATTCATCCATCAAGGCGTTGTGCTCATCAGCCCGAGCATTCCATTTATCGGATTCATCCTTGATCTACTGTACCAACTCTCTGATCCGAGAAGCTTGGCGAGTCATCTCACTTCGAAGCCATGCTAACTCTCTGGGGTCACCCGCTGATGATATGGCGGGGAGACTCAGACAACACACTAAGAAGACGTAAGGGAGAGACGAAGAGGAGAATATAGAATAAACAAACCTTTGGAAAAAGAAGCATCGATACGAGCCTTCTCCAAATCACTACGAACCAGTGCAAGCTCAAGACGAAGCTTATCCTCCTCATCACCAATCCGCTCCTTCCCCTTCAACCGATTCTTCAATTCCAATATCTCTTGGTCCTTAGCAGCGATAAGTGCCTCAGAAGCGGTTAACTCACCTTCTCTGTGACGAAGCTTGGCCTCCAGTTTAAGGGCCTTCGACTTGAAAAACTGGTACAGGGTATGGTTGCAGTGTTCACTTCTCATCATCTGTATTGATAACACAAAAGTAATAATTATGGAACCTGCAACATTGGATCATTCACCTCAGAGAAATTTCGACGACTTATCCGCTGCTGAGGGAAACCATATTGATACCCATCGGCAATCACCATCATACCATCAACAGAAGACGGGGGATCGACTAAAAGACTAGTGGAAATAGCTCCCAAGTCCTTTTCCCAGATCTCCGCAACTTCATCATGGGACTTTAATTGCATTCTATGACGAGTAAAAGAATCAAAACTCTTCTCACCAGGACACCCCACTCATCGTTTGGAGAGATCAAGTTGAAATATGACGCTATACCCAGAGCAATACCAATATCGACTTGCCCATCAGATGAGTAAATCATGCCAAAAGAAAATTCCTGACCTGACCCAGTAGGGATCGATGATTGAAGATCAACATCTTTGTTCCCCTGGTTCAGGGAGGGAGAAGGCATGGGATCACCAGCGGGAATACCTCCTTGACCGCTAGGGACAAACTCCTCTTAGATATCTCCGCCACTAATATTCGCACCCTCCTTGTGACTAGGAGTAGAAGTCTATGTACGCTCCTCGTCATCAGTGACTTCCTCTTATTTTATAACCTTATCATTCACAGGACTGGTGACTTCATCGGGAACTTTGGTTTCCCCAACAATGGCATTAGAAGATTGAACGTAATTAATCTTTTTCTTCTTCGGTACCTAAAAACACGACGCTTATTAAGTCACTCAAAACGACAATACTTTTCTTCATACTTCGACTGGCCTCAAACTAAAAAGAAAAAGGGGCAAGTACAGGCATTACAAACTCACGAGGGATCATACCTTCGTATTTTTCGGTTGAATAGTAGCATTGGAACTTCCTTCTTCGTCAATGTCAGCAGCATCGAAGGCATACTCAAAGTTCATACCAACAAAGTTCAACTTCCAAGGGAAAAAGTCACCATAACGAGATGGAGCACTAACACGAGGTTGGCTACCAGCAACAGGGCGCCATCCATGATGTCCAGGTACCCATCCATAATCCATAATCCCAAGAACCAACGACTTCAATAACGGTGGCATGCCACTCGTAATCATGATCACGCTTGAGCCGCTCATGAGCAGGAAAAAACTTCTGTTGAGAAGACCCTTCGGTGCCAGGGACATATCGAAGTTTTGCGTCACTCACTTCACTAAGCATACGAACCTCACCGTGAGGAGCAACGATAGTACGAAGACCAACACTTCATGGTTTACGGTTCCTTACATTGACGTAGTCTCCAAAGGAGGAATTAAAATTTTCGGGAGTATACCAATCTTTCTCAGTTGGATTGGGAACATAGCAGGTCATCATTGTCTCCCTCTTACTCCGAAGGTAGCACTCCTTAAGCGCCCGAATATAGTTCCCAATCAATTGTACCACCGAAAGGCAGTAAGTGTGAGGAGTAGAGCCCTCACGATGAGCCAAGACATCGTAGTAAAAGGAGTCACCCGACTTATAAAGGGGCAACATGAGGCCATCTTCGAAGGCCCCCACCATTGTCAGCAAACAGAAATCATCATATTTATAATTGGTAATTAGATCATAAGTAAGATCATCATCATGAACATAGAATTTGACATCAAAAGCTTCGAGGCCATGCTTCACCTTAAATGCTTCAAGATCTATGTGCCTAAAAGTAACTTTTTTCTTACTAACCGAAACGCTTCGTATAACAGGGGCAGCGTCAGAATCAACAACTTTATTTGATGAAGGTTCCTTCGGAGGACTCATCTCCAAAGCTTTCCTCTTGGTCGAAGGATTTCTTAACAAATTAGCCTTCGTAGAGGCACCTTTAGAAGACTCTTTCACTAACCCAGGAACCTGCGACGCTTTAGACTTCGAAGGATGCATCGTAGCTTGGAGGGGCAACATGACTGGTGGAGGCAGAGAGCGAATATGTAGATCATTTATCGGCTCCGAACGAGGAGGCGGGTTGGCAGAATGATTGACCGCATACTTATAACCCTTCGGCGGATCTTCCTTCTGTTGTGAGGAGATCCGAGGACCATAGGGATTCTTACGAGCTCGAGGATCAGATTGAGAAGGTTTGGACGACCCACCCTTCGGTAGAGACACACCAGAGTTTTTTGGAAGAGGAAATCTGTAAGTTCTAGACGGTGGGGTATTATAAGGAACCCTTTGACGATCACTTATATCTGCAAAGGGGCATAGGAATTAACAAAAATCAGACTTATGATCATCATAGTTTACAAGAAACTCTATCAAGATATGAAAAGCCGCAAAAATGGGCAGTTTTAATAAACTCCGTAAAAACTAAAAACCCTAGAAACGTTGAAAACATGCCTCAATAAATCAACAGAAATGCCATAGGTTTTGCGATGAAGAACAGGGGAAAGTATATATACTGTCGTATATTTTGTTCTTCATCACAAAACCCAGGTACAACAACAGAAGAAGGATCATCAAACAAAATCAAGAAGAGAAGAACACCATACCTAAATCAGAAGTGATACGAAAAGTACAAAGACGATTTGCAAACGAATGATGAATATCGACAACCATAGGCTTATGATGACTATGGTCCTAAACAACATCAACAAAATTTAAGAGCTAAAGAACAAGAGAATGAAGAATATTCAGATAAGGGAATATGAACTGACAAGAACAAAAAAGAGAATGAAATTTATTTCAAATGAGACTTCTCTCATATTTATAACAAAAAAGAAAAATAAAACCAACCCATGATTCAAGGAGAAGTTAATTCCAAAAATGGAAAACGTGCCCTAAGAATAATGGGGAGTTAATGAAGAGAGTGGGGATGACTGTGAAGACAGTTTTCTCCAGACTTTGACCAACTTCAAACTTAGAGAAAAGGGGAAAATTGTATACACATGATTCATCATTCGCCACGTGTCGAAAGAATTACACATGGAAGATACGCGGTCTGGGACATCAAGACATGATACCGCATCACAACACCCAAGAGGCATCTGTCATCTGCACATATCTATCATCGAACTAATCCAACGGTGAAGAACTGGGGCACTGAAGTATCCAACCACTGAGAAGTACTGAAAAGCACCATAGGATCTGCTTTACTCCATCCCAAGTAAGACTCGAGATCAACGACAGAGATTAGACTCATTGACACGGATGTGACAGGGGAATCAAACATCTGTCCAACGCATGCAGACCTCCCCAACCACCCGCATTAAATACCCTGAACAGAGGGTACATGTCAATCAACCTATGGAGGAAAGAAAGGTGGCCAATCATTACCAAAAATGACCGTTGGAGACTTCGTTCAAGAACGAAGACACCAGCAGGATAAGCACAATGATCAATAAGATAAGGTTGCAACGCATGCAGACTGCCCCAACCACCCGCATTAAACACCCTGAACAGAGGGTACATGTCAATCAATCTATGGAGGAAAGAAAGGTGGCCAATCATTACCAAAAATGACCGTTGGAGACTTCGGTCAAGAACGAAGACAACAGCGGGATAAGCACAAGGATCAAGAAGATAAGGTTTCAACTGTCACCAAGAGTGGACCCTATGATCTATCCCTATAAATACCCCTCTCCACTAAGAGAGAAGGGGTCGAAAGGTTTTAGGAAGGAGAGAGGAATAAGAAGAGTAAGTATGAGTTTAATTTCCCCCGGTGCTTCGTTATTCACTCAAAGTCATTCGATTATCTTTGTAATACTCAAATATATAGTGAAACATAAACCCCCGTGGATGTAGGCCTTAGTGCTGAACCACGTAAATCACCTTCTTATTTATATTCATCACTCTATTTTATGTCTTTATTATTATTACGCATCGATCTCTTATACATATCGATCGTGAGAATAACTATATTATTCTCACATGACCAGACAAGGTCGAGCACGAAAGCTCTGAGTCGATGGGTCATCGTATTAACGTAGAACTTATTCATGATTTGTTCTCCTTTATGAGCGTATGAATGAATGCGAATATTGTTTGTGATCACGAAGGTACCATCGTTATTTTCGTGTTCACACGGTTCATATAATTGATGCAGTTGCCTAGTCAAAAACTAGAATTCGTTTTCCTCCAAGAAGTGTAGTGTTCCCTAGAAGTGTAAGCCCTTATCAGCTAAAGAGATGGGGGACCTAAGAAACCCCATTAAAATGACAATAAAACCCTTACTCTTCACTTCATTTACATTTACTCCGTCAAACAAAAAACCCTAGATAAAACCCACCATTTCCATTATCCACTTAAAAATCATCATCTCTCTCACTGCAGCTTCAATTTCTTCTTCTTCGTCTTCTCCCCCCCAAAAAAATGTCATCATTAATGGCGATGCAACGAGCTGGTAACACGATGATTTCTTCAATTTCAAAGGTACGAACTTCAATTCCTTCTTCACACTACAATCGAACCCTAAAAATTTCATCATTTTCGTCTCGAAACCTATCACTTAGTAAAACTCTTACAACTTCTGCAATCCCACACAATAATTATGAAAGAACAACACCTAATAGTAATGATCCTGGAGGCTTCCAACGTGATGGAGGAGGAGCTGGAGCTTATCCTCCTCAACGTGGAAACCCTAACCCAAACCAGTGGAATTCTCAAAATCAACCTCAAAACCCTAATCAGTGGAATCCACAAAATCAAGGCTACCAAGGACCTCCTCAAAATCAAGGCTACCAAAGACCTCCTCAAAATCAAGGGTTCCAAAATCCTAATCCTAACCCACAGTGGAATGCTCAAAATCAAGGATACCCAAAACCTCAAAACCCCAACTCTAATCAATGGAATCCAAGGAATCAAGGTTATCAAAGACCTGAGAACATGAACCCTCCCAATCAATGGAATAATAATAATCAGGGTCAGAATTATAATCCACGTGGAAATGCGAATCCAAATCAATGGAATAATCAGGGTCAGAACTATCCTTCTCCTCCAGCACCACCAAGGGTAAATACTAGCCCAAACCTATGGGATAATCAAGCGCAGAATCAGAGACAAGTTGCGGTTGAGCAAGCCCCGCCTCCTCCTGTGGAAGTGCCACAAAATGTTGATTTGATTGGTTTATGTAAAGAGGGTAAGGTTAAAGAAGCTGTAGATTTTATAATTCAAGGTGTTGTTGTTCCTGACGCGGAAGCCATATATGCATTACTGAATTTGTGTGGGAATCCGAAGTTTGTTGACGATGCGAGAAAAATCCATGGTTATGTGATGAGGTCTCAGTTCAAGGGTGATCTTCAAATGGTTAATAAATGTATCGAGATGTTTGGGAAGGCGGGACTGATGAAGGATGCTCGTGCAGTGTTTGATAGATTGCCTGAGAAGAGTATGGATTCTTGGCATTTGATGATGTATGCCTATGCAACGAATAGTCTTGGAGATGACGGGTTGCAGTTATATGAGGAGATGAGGAAAGTTGGTGTACGACCTGATCAACAGACATTTCTTGCAGTTCTTGCTTCTTGTGCTGCGGCTGAAGCAGTTGAAGAAGGCTTCATACATTTTGAATCAATGCAAACTGATTTCGGAATTACGCCTGGGATTGAGCATTATTTGGGTCTCATAGATGTTTTAGGAAAATCAGGGCATGTTAATGAAGCAGAGGAGTTTATTCAGAACCTTCCCTTTGAACCAACAGCTCAAATTTGGGAGGCTTTGATGAATTATGGTCAAATTCATGGGGATATTGATCTAGAAGATCGTGCTGAGGAATTGATGACTCTGCTCGACTCTTCCAAAGCTCCTAAAAACAAGTTGCCTACACCGCCACCAAAGAAACGCTCGATGCTGAATAACATGCTTGAAGGGAAGAACAGAGTTGGGGAATATCGATACATTACTCCGTACAAGGCAGAGTTGGAGGAGAAGAAGGGTTTAAATGGACAGATGAAGCAAGCTGGATATGTGCCCGACACAAGATACGTTCTTCACGATATTGATCAAGAGGCTAAAGAACAGGCTTTGCTCTATCACAGCGAGAGGTTGGCAATTGCTTACGGTTTAATTAGCACTCCAGCTAGGCAACCTCTTAGGATTATCAAAAATCTTCGAATTTGTGGTGACTGTCATAATGCAATTAAAATCATGGCAAAGATTGTTGGGAGGCAGCTTATTGTACGAGACAACAAAAGGTTTCATCATTTCGAGAATGGAAAGTGTTCTTGTGGAGATTATTGGTGAAGAGTTTCATAATACTTCGAAGTTGCAGGGACTTCTGATTAAGGTACAGAACAGAAGTTTATTTCCTTTTATTTGACGTTTATTGCTCAGAAGAAGGGAATTACAAAGTAACTTTCATCTATGAAGTTTGTACTGTCAGTATTCACTGTTTTAGTTTGTATTTTGTGAAGCTCACGCAACATCTTATATAGGGTAGTCTTGTTTCTGCATGGTTATAATTTTTACTACTTTCATTTTATGTGTTGGGACACCATCAAAATATATTGAAAAGCTTCCAACATCTTATATAGGGTAGGCTTGTTTCTGCATGGCTATAATTTTCACTACTTTCAATTTATGGATAAATGAACTGAATCTCAGTGAGAAGAACTTAATACAAATTAGTGTAATTAGTTGCTTTTAAGATTACGAGATTAATAAAGTTCTTTTATCTAGTATCTATTGAGTTGTCATTTGTTATTTTCAAATATGTTTTTATGCTATGGAATGTACGTTGGCACATGGTCCAATATTGAATGTTTGTTGTTCTTACTTTGAATTTTGAGAGTCGTAGAGACAAATGGATACTATAAAATGTAGTCATGTTTTATTTGCTTGACATCTTCGTTCTTTGATTTCTTATGTTCCTAATTCCCATAAAATGACATTGAGAATCCGTTCAGTAATATGCATGATTTGAGTGGACACCGGCTGTCTTGATGGATACAGAGAAATTCTCTTGAATATGGGGGAGGAGAATTTAGTTGGGGGTCTTCATGCACTCATGGAGTAATGATTGATGGTTTAAATCTTTAATATATCATTGCTTTGTCTTTGTTTTTGGATTATTGGTTATTTCAGGAAGAAATTCATTAGCCGTAATACTAGAACGGATTGGTTACTAGTAACTGTTTCTGTATGCTGTGCTGTTAATGCCATTGCGCATTTTAGTGTTTGTATATGGGGTGCATTTCAGAAAGACGTGCCAACAGACTTTAGTTGGGTATACTTCACTAGAGGTTAATATGGATTTCTGTGTCACTCTCCTTTATTGTGCCGCTGATCAAATGGGAAAGAATTTTTGTTTTAGTCTGGTGGATATCCTTCTCTTTACTGCGTTCTATACAGTTTGTGGAAATCTTAGTTAAAAAACGAAAAAAATCGAAATCCTCGATGTGGTTTCATTTTCTGTAAATTTGTTACTTTACTTCTTTGCTAGCGCGTTTTAGATGGCTGCTTGTTTCAGAAAATACTCAGGAATAGGCTTTGTCAGAGCCACTATTTACTGCAAAATGTGAAACAGATCAGGAGTAGGAAAACAAATTAACATTTTCTTGGCTCAACTCTAGAAGACATAGCTAATCTAGTCTCCGAAGATGAAGCTCTTATTGCTAATCAGGCATTCTTCATGCTTGGGAGGTTCTGTGGAGCCAAAAGAGCTCAGAAAATGAAAATGTTCTTGTTCATCGGTCACTAGCTAAGGTTTACTATAGAGAAATGATACTTTCAGGAATCTATGCATTTCTTAGGACCCTCTCTGGTAGCAGGTAGCTTTTGCATCTATTGTGAGTTGACATTTTTTAGATTTCTCTCTCTTGAAAGTTTTTAATTCGCTACTAACTCATGTAGTGCATATGTAAAATTGTTCAATTGGGTGTGTTAAGTTGGCTGCTAATTGGTTTTGTATTATTGAACTGAAGAAGTATTATTACGTGTATTGGTGTTTATGTCAGCTTTAAGAAATAATTTATATTATGGTAAAACAAGGGCGCAGAAGTGATATTAAAGCTTAGCAACACGCCAAACACTGAACAAGGATCAACCTTTTTCTTTGTTTGTTTGATTTTACATAAGTATGGTTTCATGTACATGATTACAAAGCTTGGGCTTCTATCTGTTTATGATTTGGATATTGTAGAAAGAATATTCGACAGGGTGCAAGGGCCATCTAGGATTCAATCCAAGGGTGATGGGGTCCAAACATGTGAAGGTATCTCTACTTACTTTTTTCCTGGTTCTGGCGGATTGGGCTGAAGCTGGTCTTCAAGTTTGTAAGCAAGGATTCAACATGTTGAATCTTTTGATTCACAGAAAAAATTTGAATCATCTTCATCTTGATTGCAATTTTAATCTGAAACCCGTGAAGACTCTTACAACTAAGCAACGTATGATGTCACATTTTGGTAATGCGTTTCATCTGTGTCGTGAAATCTTGCGTCTGACAAAACTTGTGGTGGATGCCAACATCCAATTCTGTTTGGGGAATGTAGATGCGTTCCAATTGGCAGATGGACTTCAGTACACATTCTCGCACGTTGGTCAGCTGACTGGTATGTATCGGTACAGATACAGACTTATGCGGCAGATCAGAATGTGTAAAGGACCTGGCTGTGGTTTCTGGGTGCCTATGTGGAGGGTATGGCTGTTCTTCCTTCGTGGAATTATGCCTCTGTTGGAAAGGTGGCTTGGAAATTTATTAGCCAGGCAATTTTTAGGACATCATTCTAAGGGAGTTGCCAAGGCTGTAAGCAACATGTTAGAGTCACTTCGACTTGAAACTTCGAGCTGCTGTTATACATGATGTGCTTGATGCAATGCCAGGTAATTATCTTTTTTTTTTTTCTGGCACAATGTTCTATTCATTCTGCATGAACTAATATGTATACCCTACCCCTTTTCGGATTATTTATTGTCACCTTTTACTTATGGAAACTTTTATTTGCATAGGGTATTAAGCAAAATAAAGGCAGGACTATCTTGCAGCAGCTTAGTGAAGCATGGCGCTGCTGGAAAGCTAACATTCCTTGGAAGGTTCCTGGTCTACCTGTTCCAATTGAGAATACAATTCTTCGTTATGTCAAGTCAAAAGCAGATTGGTGGATAAATGTTGCCCACTACAATCGTGAGCGTATTAGAAGAGGTGCCACAGTCGACAAAACTGTTTGTAGAAAGAATTTAGGATAAGTGACTCGTCTCTGGTTAAAGGCTGGTTATTTTTGCTTTTAATGAAGTCATTTTTACTACAAGTTTCTGTTTATTTACTTGTTCTCTCTAATTACAGGAGCGACAACACAATTATTCCTTATTCTTGCATTAGAGAGGCTGAAGGAATCATATAGTGTGGCGATGACGTTAAACCAGTCACAAAGAGAGGAGTTAGGTCTCATCGAACAAGCCTATGACAATCCTCATGAGGCGTTGTCACGAATAAAACGTCACCTTCTTACACAGCGTGCTTTTGAAGAGGTAAGGTCGTTTTCTCTCTGCATAATTTCGTAATTTGTGTGCTTAATATATAAAAGGCTTATGTGTTCTTTCTTTTGTGTGATATAGGTTGGCATTGAGTTCATGGGCTTGTACAGTACCTGATTCCAGTGTACGAGATTGAGCCACTGGAAAAGATACAGATGCATACCTTGACCAATATCTTTGGCATGAAGGGGACAAACCTCATCTCTTTCCCAATTGGATTAAGCCTGCCGACTCTGAACAACCTCCACTTTTAGTGTATAAATGGTGTCAAGATATCAATAACTTGCAAGGTATATGGGACACCGGTGATGGGCAGGGTGTAGTGATGCTGCAGACGAAGTTTGAGAAGTTCGTTGAAAAGATCGACTTGACTATGCTTAATTGGTAATAAACTGTCCGTGCTTCAAACACATTACAGATGTGCACCATAGTTTTTGGTTGATGTTGATGTGTATTGCTGTGTTTCTTTTGCAATCTTTTGCGTTTGGTTGTGGACCCCAACATTGCTGACTATGTTACTGCTAAGAATACTGTCGTGTTATCTTACAAGGATATGAGCCACACTAACTCGTATGGTTGGATTCGTGGTCTTCAATTTGCCTCGTTTGTTGTTTCTATGGACTCGTGCTGGATCTCTTGCTCCTTGGTTTGACTCGGGCAAGTGAAATCGCGGGCCCTCCTCAGATGCCTAATGAATTCATTACTTTTTGGGATACAAAAGTTGAAACACGGCATCCAATCCGATTATATTCCTGATATATAGATAGTGCACATTTTGTTCCAGTTTACTCATGAAGAGGCACGAGATCTTATCCAGCGGTATCTTACTGAACATCATGATCCCAACAATGTAAACATGGTTGGGTATAACCAACAAGATAGTGTTGGCCAAGCGATGCAAGAATGAGGCTCATGAAACATGATGGTAAGTTGTTTCTTCCCTTGGATGTTTGATCTTCATTGTTCTGTAGAATGTTCGTGACATTCATCTTTGTTTTTCTTTGTTGTTTTAGTTAACCTTGGGCGAAGTGTCTTCTGGGATATGAAAAATCATCTTCCTCGAAGTATCACCACTGTGGAGTGGGAGAACAGTTTTGTTTCTGTATTCCGCGAGGACAATCCAAATTTGCTCTTCAGCATGTAAGTGTTCTTTCCTTCATTACTTCTCTCTTACATATTTGTAGTATTATGATCAGTTACTCATTTTGATAGTCTGTGATAACATTGATGTCATGTTAACCTTCTCAAGCTTGAGAATGCACTCCACATGGTCCCTCCTAATATTCAAATTTTTAGCCAGTCTATTCCATGATAGAGAATGGTAGAACACCAAAGCTGCTAGTGTTGTACATTACAACTTTGTCAATTCATAAGACATTGTTCTGTGATTTTGATGTGTACGCGAGACCTGAACTCAATCTCTCTTACCCTTGACTCCATAGAAAATCTTTTATCTGCTTTTAAAAAACCAGACTGGTTATATCTAGTATCTACATGGTTAGATAAGTCTCATTTTTTATGTTACTCAGTTATATTACCAGCTTGGTGACTTGATTATTCAGTTCGTATCTGTTTACTGGCAAAATGACCAGTCTTACTTCACTTTTAGCTATATTGTCAAATAATTCATTTGCTTCTTTGGTGTAGGTGTGGATTTGAAGTACGGATACTGCCAAAGATAAGAATGACCCGAGAGGCTTTCAGCAATACAAAGGATGGAGTCTGGAATCTGCAGAATGAACAAACAAAAGAACGATCTGCAGTTGCAGTTTTACGTGTTGATGATGAGCATATGAAAGTATTTGAAAATCGTGTTAGGCAGATCGTCAGGGTCAACAACATTCACAAAAATTGTTAACAAGTGGAATACAGCTCTTATAGGTATGTGTCCATTGCATGTGTTGCTTTATCCTGCCAGTTGATATAATTTGCAAGCTCCTGTAAGTCCAACTTCTCTTTGGCAGGTCTTATCACATATCTACAAGCCTAATTATTCTATATAATCGACTGGCTATGTCGTGTGTTCTCCACACTAAATGGCTACTAAATCGATTATTCTGGATTTTGTATTGTCTACAAGGATTAAGGAATGAAACACTTGGTACTAGCTTTGTAAATCATTACGGATTATATAGTGCACCTTTTGTATTTTCTGTATTGCTACTTTTTTTATTGACAGATAGATTTGAATTGTAGAATTCTTGATTCTAAAGTTTTTTGAGTTTCCAAGGTATGTGGCATTGATGTAATGTAGTGTTGTATAACATATACATAGATATATTACCCTTAAATGGACACAAGATAAAAGAATAGATCAATTTTCGGACCAAATGACAAACTCGTCTTTGTCATTATCCCAGAATAACTTGCCAGCCGTGAACCCTCCAGATACTTGTAGAAATTCTCCAAACTCCTTGCTGTGGTCAGTTCCTGGGCCTATTAGAAACTCCTTTGCTGTGGTCATCCTCTTTATAATGAAAGACCAGCTCGTATTGTTTAGAAACTCCTCCACTTCCAAGTAAATAATCAGAAGATTCATAAAACACTGGATCAGTCGCATTCGGAAACATTCTTAAAGATACCAAATCCTGGCGGACTAGTCCCTCATTGAACACCCATGAGCCGTCAATTTTACTTCTGATGTATGGTAAATCCATTACATCTTCATCTTCAACAACGTGTATGAATGAATCTCGGGAAATGTGGATACCATCTTGATCAATTCTAATGTCCCACAACTTCTTTTGGCAAGGAAATTTAAAAAAATTCAGTTTTTAATTTGTTTCCTTGACTTAGTTGAGTTGTGGTGATTACCACAGTGCCACCAACTGTTTTTTCCTTATTACAAACCTGGTAAATTGTATCCCTCCACCAGTCTTGGTGTTGTCATCTGTTCCAACTCCATGTTGTTGTTCCGTAGCTCCGAATCTATATAAGCATAGGCAAGATCACCACCAGATCCAAAACATACCAAATCACCATTTGAAATTTGTCTTGTTCCTCCCTCAGATTCAATAATAACACTAACCCTAAAATCCCCACTTTCAGATACAAGGTCGTCATTGGGTGTTGCCACCACAAAGTCCGTATCAGTATCTTCATCTTCAGACTTTGCGTGTTTCTCTAACACCTCAACCAGCGAATCATGAGACTTCGGAGTTTCACCATTATTCATCTTTAATTCTAAACAAGTGTTATGTGCTAGTTCATAGTCCCCAGCCAACCCAATAACGAATTCGTCGCAAGATACAATTTTCACCCCTACTTCTTCTACCCTCAATCTAAGTCCCGAAGAAGCACTTTTGTAACAGATATAATTCTTCTTTTTTAGAGTTTCTTCGTCCTTCTGATGATCATCGATTCGATGGTGTTTTACGAAGTTTAAACGGCTGTCAGAACAGATATACAGAATGTAGTTTAAGAGGTAGACGATTATTACGGTCCCTTTCTTTTTAAGGTTATCCTCTTCTCGCTGTGCTGTTTGGGGTAATGAAGGAAATAAAATTAGGGTTTCTGTTTCTGCAATTAAGAAGATTTTCAGATGTTTAAAAAGGAAATTACGCGGATATGCTGTATATATAGAAGGTAAACTTGCGATGCAAGTATTATAAGGAAAAGTGTTTCCTTTATTAGATTTAGGAATTATGCTACGTAAAACAAGAAATCTATTTGCAGTGCTTAAATCTAGGGTTTCTCAATCACACCCAATCGGATTCTATCTAATTCATTATATAATGCGGAAGGTCCAGCCTGGTCAGGTGTTTTTAGTGATGGGTTCGCAATTCCGAGGTGCCCCTTTTCTCGTTCGCCTTACGACTGACGGCATTGGAACTGAGCCAAACAAACAAATGGTGGCAGCACCTCACCGGTAAACAAGAAACCATAATCACATTGAATTTCAGGATCTTTGGTATTCAAAAAACAGCAAATGACCTCTTTAATTCGAAAAACGGGATTCAAAACACAGTAAATAACCTTGTTAATTCAAAAAAAAGGGATTGCGATTCTGACTGGGACCGATGTGGTTGTCGACCAAAGCAATGTCAACCTTGCATACATGGCACAAAATGCAGTGTGTCCTCAAAACCCTCCATATCTACCAGACAGACTTGCAGCATCAACAATCACACTGCCTATTTCTATACCCACTGATTCTTTAGGGCCAGTAATGTTATTTGGAGAACCGACAAGAATTTCGCGAGAAGACCATGCATTTCTCGTCCTGATATAAGTCACATAAGAGAACCTGAAAAATCCCACACTCTCTCCCATATCCAGGTAGTTCAAAGAATCCTATAGACCTGCATTTCCAGCACCCGATTCCGAATATCCAGGAATAAGTCGACTGAGACCAAAGCAGACATTTTGCAGGTTTACTGTTAAAGAGTGACCCATAACCTCTGAGAATATATGTGAAATTAGTACCCTTGTGTAGACTTTCATGTCATGTCATTTCGTACTCTGCTTCTTTGGCTGTGATGGAGGATACAATTTTCTGCAAAGCCATTTACCGAGACCCACTGTTTGACTTGCAACTTGTGAGAGATTTCTATCAAATGAACTCCATCTCCACATTGAAATTCATCAGAAGTACACCAAACATGTTAGCACTAGCTGTTTCAGCATTCAAAAAATGCAATTGCATACATTGACGGTCAAATTCATCTGCAACCATTTAATTATCAGTCAAATTTCCTGTTGGCATTCCCACAAACAGTTGAAGTGGGGTATTTGACATTTTATGAAATGAAAATTTCTTGTTGGCATTCCCACAAACAGTTGAATTGGGGTATTTGAAATCGAAACTGATTGAAACAATGAAGAGATTGCATATGTATCTGGTTATGGTGGTGGCGCTGGTTAAGGTGTTAATGATGGTGGGGCTGCTGATTATGGGGTGTTGATGGTGCGATAGTGGTGGTGGTGGTGAACGATCACTGAATAGGGTTGAGATTTTGATTTCTGGGTAGAGATTATGACTAGGGCCGTCATGATATTCTACGTGATTTGCGTATTTGGTAGTGCTGAAGGTGGGAGAGAGAGCTAAAATTTTCAGATTAGAATTTCTGTTACCACGGAAACTCTAAAAACATGGAGGGGTGAGTAGAACCGCATTTATTACTGACATGGACACGTCTACGGAGGAAGCAAGATATTCTGATGTTACTTGAGCAAGATATTCTGATGCGACACTGAATTTCCTTTCGAAAATGATTTTTGTTAAAGAGAAAGCAACAACGGATCCAAGAATACAAAAATCGTTATTTACTCATTAACTAGAGCCGATTTAATACAAATGTACGAGTCAGACATAATTGCCCTTCAGGATCACACAATTTTTCACACACATTTAACATTAACCGAAACCTAACCCTCTCATCGTCTTCTCCTAACCATTATCACCATTGCCAAAGTTCACCATTACCACCATTGCCAAAATTCAGGCGAAACTCCAAGATGAAGTACACTATACAATAAAGCAAAAATGTTAAAGGTGTGATACTTCTTGATTTATGGAGAGGTGGTGCACCTAAAATCAGTATCAGTTTCATTGGCAATGAAAATCCGTCTCTTATTCTTATCATTATTGTTACCATTCGATTTTTTTTTTTAAAGAAACAGCATTAGTATCCATTGTCGTTGACAGATTCAATAATTGGGCCGACCGAGCGAAGAGAGGGAGGACCTTATACGGTCACTTTTTTGTAAATCCTAAGTCATCAAATTGAAATAAAAAGATTGGAAATGGTTAGGGCCGAAAAACCAAAAATATCCCTCCCTTTTAGTCAAATTACTATAACTCCTTATGTATCCTATTTTTTAGGGGTATAATTGGAATGAAAACTTTAATATAACATATCTAAAAATTCGTGCCTTGGAATTTTACAAATTTTATCTCGTTGGAAAGCTAATAAAAAAACTTATCCAACGAGCACAAACAACGATATCAAATTTTGAGTTTTTACGAAAAATTCGGAGGTATTTATCATTTTAGGCATAATTTTAGAAAATTAAATGTATATTCATTTTACAAACCACCATAAAGGATACACAATACTTTATGTAACCATATTTTGGTTTATGCATCAACTAAATTTTTGTTGCAACTAATAAAACGATATACTCCCTCCATTTCAAGAAAAGTGATACTTTCATTTTAGGCACAATTCTCGAAAATTAAATGCATAGCCATTATACAAACCACTACAAAGGATGCATAACACATCATGTAACCATATTTTGGTTTATGGATCGACTAATTTTCCGTATCAGAAAAAACTTTCACATTCCGTTTCAGGAAAAGTGATCATTTGTCCCCGTTTCGGGAAAAAGTGATACTTTCGCTCCGTTTAGGGAAAAGTGATGCTCTCGCTCCGTTCCAGAAAAAGTGATACTTTTTCTGGAACGGAGCGAGAGCATCACTTTTTCTGAAACGGGGCAAAAGTATCACTTTTCCCTAAACGGGGCGAAAGTGTCACTTTTTCTGAAACGAGGTGAAAGTATCACTTTTTCCGAAACGGGGAGAAAAGATCATTTTTGCTGAAACGGAATGTGAAAGTAGTCGCCATCTTCAGATTCTTCTTCGGCCGGCCCTTCCACCGTGGCAATGGTTGTACTAGTATTATATTCAGTATTAGGATCTCGTTATGACGTTGTACAATAGACAACAATTCCATGTTAGTCGAATGGATAAGTACAGTAATCATCCATTGTCGCAGCATTTTGCTCTATTTGCCTGAAATCTCTAAATCATGATCTCCCTGCGTCTATCTGTTGGTGATGATTATTGTAGGTGTAGAATATCCACAGGGCTAGGTGGCAACATCTTAAGCTATGATGTACCCAAGGATGAAGAGGCGAGAAGCATAGGATAGAGACTGGCAGGCGCGAGGATTAAGGAGCCACATGGATCGGACATGATCACTCTACAACTGTCGGACAAGACTCGACTCCAGACCTCTGACAAAGCTGACAGACGAGACGTATTGGGTCAAACAAGGAGCGGTAGTCAAAGGGATAAGAATATACATGCCATATCGGCCAACTGCAAGGGCGACAAGATTGGAAGGGCGGCATCGCACCAAGAGAACACCCAAAAGGATCGGCTCGGGCGAGAGATTGCTAAGGAATCAAACTACATCGGCCATATTCACAGAAGAAGAGACGATGCGAGCAGGCCCGACAACAGGACATCAAGATAGATATATTGTGACCAACACCGTAGTTTGGTTGTATGTAGCCTCCCCTATAAATAGAAGAACTTGTATCCAAGAGAGGTAGGTTGTAATTTTGGAGAGAGACCTGAAATCGCACTAAATAGAAAGAGAGTTGGGAACTAGTTCATCATGTAAGAGAGCTCAACTTGAGGAGTGACACCATTGTAACACCTTGAAGTAATAAGATTCATCCTTTCACCCCCGTGGACGTAGGTAATCATACCGAACCACGTATATCCTTGTGTCTATTGTTAAGTTCTTACTTTCACTTACATGAGTAGAAGATTTCTGTCCTTTGGATGTAGTTTGTAGTAAAATGCATCTACATTCTGGCGCCGACTAAGGGGATCCGACTAAGATCTCCGGATACCTTACCTTGAAGGCCTTCAGAGACGATCAAAAGCTCCAGAATACACGTTCAAGTGTTGAAGTTGAAGCTAGGATGAACTCTGTTGGCCGAAATCGTTGTTGTTTTGAGTTATTTAGTGTGCATGCAAAGTTAAAGCAGTAGCAGCGTCTTTACATGGTGTAGTAGAATTCTCGTTTCTTCGCCCACAAACGGTTTGATCAGCAGAAAATCTCCATAAGCTCACCGGCGATCAACATCACAGGTTAGGAGCTAGGTTGAGGATCTGCTGATAGGATGAATGTTTGTTTTCGATGGTTGGGTGAGTTTTAGCGGTAAACAAGTTATTTTCTTGTTGCGGTGTAAAGTTTGTGTGATTAGAATTACAAAAGGTTAAGTCCAAGGTGTCCTTTTTGCATGATAAGCTGCCGATTTTAAGGTGTCTTGCCCGGCGATGTTGTCTAGTCATCGGAAAGTTCTTTGAGAGGGTCCAGGAAATACGGCCATGATAAGATCTTGAGAAATTAACAACAGTAAAAACTTAATTTGAATTTTGGACTTACGCGCCGTACCATTCAATCATCACGTGCATGCTTTTAATGATTTGGAGCATATAGAATGAAGGAAAAACTAGCTTAAATGCGGAGGTTAAGTACAGAAGGCGACGTAGCATACTGAAGTCATCATAGAGTTAAAATAGGGTAGATATGCAGAACCCATTTTGATAACCAGAGTAGGCTTTATATCTGCAAGCTGTGACGTAGTGACAATTTTGGCGTCAGTCGAATATTTTCCCCCTTTTGAAAGTTTATTTACAATATCAGGTCAAAGTAAGGTGTTCTTTGTATTTGCTGACGTAGGTATGGACGACACTCGGCTCACCACGCGCCACACCCGATGGCTAGTACTTCAGGGACGGGAAGGACATTAAGGAATCACACAGTTACTAGCAGCAACATGCAGACAGGGGTAACTGGGCCGAGGAAAGAAGGAATTGACAACCACCGCTCGAGGAATCTCATGCAGCTGCATGAGGCATGCCAACTATTGACGAGGGAGTGGATCTTGGGCGGGATGATGACACCCTACCCTTGGACCAGGTTATCTTGACCCAGAGTAGGGTTGACCAAGTCGACGGACTTACAACTTCAGATACAGAGGACGATGAGGAAACGCTTGCAGCACGAGCCCAGAGACAAAGAGCAAGGCAATAAGCTGAGTACCAAGAAGCCTTAGGAAGAGATCAAGAGTGTCTCAGGCAGATTCAGTTGGGGCGAGGAGCAGCTAGAAACGTCGTCCCTACACATGTCCATGCAACTGGTCCGATACTACCCCCACCACCAATATCGATACCGTTACAGTCTCGGACACACCACCCTAACGGACATTCTAGTCATGAAAGCACATACCCGACGCTATTGGCCATTTTAGAAAGTCCAAGAAGGCAAGAAGCGGCCTTAAGAGAGATCCAGCAATGGAATCTTGCCCTAGAGTTTAAGAATTATCAGTTGAGGAATCAACGAACCAGATCAAGAGGATCGTCCATTCGAGGAACGTCGAGTCATCATGGATGATCAGGTCAACCACCACCTATGACTGGGCCGAGCAACCCTAGTCAGTCCAAACAACCTCCCATACCCTCCCCACGAGGATATGGACTACCCGAGGAATCATCTACTGATGAAGAAAGGCGAGGAAGGGGCGGACGACAGAACGGGGCGACAGAAGCTAAACTCAAAGAGTTGGAGCCAAAGATTAAAGAGCTATCGGGAAGTAGCAAAGAGAACAAATTGACAGAGATTATGAGCGAAGCCGAGAAGACACCTTTCTCCCAAGAACTCAAACAGATGCCGTTCCCACCAAAGTGTACCTTACCCACATATCCTTCAAGATTCGACGGAACAAGAGATGCGATCGAGCATCTAAAAATGTATACCATGTCATTGATCCAATGGAAAAGCAACACGGTAGTCATGTGTAAATTCTTTCCGGCCAGCTTGGAGGGCGAGGCGAGAGATTGGTTTTATTCACTTCCACCTGGATCGATCGACGATTATGATGCCCTTATCGAGGAATTTCTTGAAACCTATATGCACAACAGCCGACCTCGGCCAAGAATGAACAAACTATTCACCCTCGCCCGGAGGTTCAGGGAGCCCTTGAGAACCTTGACCGATAGGTGGAGGAAATTGTGTACTGAAATTGGAAAAGTACCAGTAGATCAAGCTATCTTTGGATTCGAAAACGCATTGGGAAGATCGGACCCCATATGGGTAGCTATATTCTTTGAAAATCCAAAAACCTTAAAGGATATGCGAAGAATGCAAGAACATTTTATCGCCCTAGAATAGATTCAAGCCGAATCACGAGATAAGGGAGTACAAGAAGCTAGTGCTGAAGCTGGTGCTAAGGCTTAAGCAGTTATGGACGATCCTGTTAGGCGTACCGAGAAGAGATCAGACCCTCCACAAAGAATCAGTGAGAAGAAAGAATGTGTGGCCAAAGGGAAGAGGCCGAGGTATGAAGCCCGATCATATACCCCTTTGAACGCTCCTTTGGAGGAAGTATTCAAGAAAGTCGAGAAGAGGAACGATATCAATTACCCAACATCAAGGGGAGTCCAATTCCAAGAAACCAAGGGTCACCCCAAGTACTGTAATTACCATCATTATAGGGGCCACTCCACTAATAATTATTGAGAAGTGAAGGATATCGTTCAACACCTCATTCGAGATGGATACCTGAGAAAGTTCGTACGACATCCATCTCAGCCGACATCGACACCCGATGTGCCGGTTCATCAAGTTCGCATTGATAGGTCAATTCAATTTGTGAATACCATTTCACACTCAACTATGCAAGACTACACTCTTGGCCCAGTAATCACTTCAAGGATTCACAAGAGGGACCGCAATGGAAAAGAAATATTTAGCGTAGCCAAAACCTTACCAATGGAACCTTAGATGATGTAGCCTATTTCGTTCTCGGCCAAGGATGTCCCAGCAAATGGGCAAGCACACAGTGATCCCTTGGTCATCACGTTATTGATTGAGAGGTGGGGCGTAAGAAGGATTCTCGTGGATAGCGGAAGTTCAGTCGAGGTGCTATTCTACAATACGTTCAAGAGAATGGAGCTGTCGGACGACATCCTCGTCCCCTTAAAATATCGCATCTACGGCTTTAATGGGACAGTAACCATCCCTAAGGATGAGGTAACTCTGGGGGTTTCTGAAGGTGGGGGCTACCTTGACACACTAACCACCTTTTGTGTGGTCGACGTCGCCTCACCTTATGAAGCAATCATCGGACATCCATGGATCGCGGGGATTAAAATGGTGGCATCGACATATCATCAGAGATTAAGGTTCCCGACCTACAAGGGAATAGCTGAAGTTATAGGTGACTCCCAAGCAGCACGACAATGCATGTAGGTTGATGTCGAAATCAATGAAGATCAGCGAGCTCGACAAAGGCGAGAGATGAATAAGGCCAAAGAAGTTGAGGCTGCAGATGAATAGGAGGAGGCTATTTCACAAGCGGTCATGGCATACAAGACTCAAGAGCAAGACCATTTATAGAAATTAAAGGAAATGCCTCCGTTCAGGGAACCTAAATCTAATTTCTCGACAGTTGAGCCAACTCGGGAAGTGAATTTGGGGACGGTTTAGGAGCCAAAAATAGTAAGGATCGGGACATTACTCTCGGATGAACAAGCAAGTCAACTAATGACAGTGTTAAAGGAAAACTTAGACGTGTTTGCTTGGGAAGTACACGATTTAGAGGGCATTGACCCGGAGGTCTGTTACCACCACTTGAAGATTGATCCGAGGTCCAAACCAGTTAGACAGAAAATGAGGCGAATCGCACCAGAGTTATAGGCAGCAATTGAGGCCGAGCTAAAGAATCTGCAAGAGTCCTGGATAATCAGGAAATCCCATTACATGAAATGGATATCTAATATGGTCGTGGTACCAAATAAAAAAGGAGGAGTCCGAATATGTATTGATTTCAGTGACTTGAACAAGGCCTGCCCAAAGGACAACTTCCCTCTCCCAAGCATAAACCAACTAGTAGAATGAATAGTTGGATATGAGGCGATGACATTGATGGATGGATACATGGGCTACAACCAAATACCATTGGCACCCGAGGATTAGGAGCATACTTACTTATTCACACCAAGGGGGATGTATTGTTACACCAAGATGACATTTGGACTTAGGAACGCTGGTGCTACATATCAGAGATTGGTAGGAGACATGTTCGAAGAAAAGATCCACGACACCATAGAAGTTTACGTGAACGGCATGTTGTTCAAGAGCTTCCGAGATAAGGATCACGTCCGAGACCTTAGCGAGATTTTTCAAACGATAAGGAAACACAAAATGAAGATTAAACCCGCCAAGTGCGACTTTTGGGTTACATAGGGGAAATTCCTAGGATATATCATCACCCCCAGAGGGATAAAAGCGGATCCCGAGAAGGTTAGGGCTATCTTAGAGATGCCATCTCCCGCGACAATAAAGGATGTGCAGAAGCTAAATGGTTGTGTAGAAGCGTTGGGGCGATTCGTGTCACGGTCGTCGGACAAATGTAAAACCTTTTATGACATTTTGAAGAAAGGGGAAAAGTTTGAATGGACGGATGCTAGCAAAGAGGCCTTTCAAAATATCAAGTTACACCTAGCCAGCCTCCCGGTTCTGCAGAGGCCCGAGCCGACAGAAATTCTTACCCCATACTTAGGGGCGACACCATACGCCATTAGTGAAATGTTGGTTAGGACGGAGGGGAATGCGGAGAAGCCGGTGTATTTCACTAGAAAAACACTAAGTCCGGCCGAGAAAACTATACCATAATGGAGCAAATGGTACTTGCACTAGCTTTTTCCGCTTCTAAACTCCGAACGTACTTCCAAGCTCATCGCATACGAGTTCTCACAAAATCACCTATCGAAGCAGTTTTGGATAATGCAGGGCGATCAGGGAGAATCTCTAAATGGGGAGTCTTAATCAAACAATATGATGTGGTGTACGAGACGAGGACGGGGATCAAAGGACATGTAGTGGCCGACTTCCTAGCAGACTTCCCACTAAGCGATGAAAACGAGGTTGAAGATATACCTGGGATGATGGAAGAACGAGAAGAGCCTGCTGACCTGTTAGCAGCCATTAGTCCAACATGGTGGGAAGTTTTCATCGATGGGGCATCAAACAAAGATGGGCCAGGCCTTGGGTTAGTCTTCACCACGCCGAAAGGAAGAAAGATAGTGCACTCGTTCAGGATAGAATTGAAAGCAACAAACAATGTCACCGAGTACGAAGCGACAATCCACGCCTTACGAATAATTATCGAAATGGGGCTACAGGAGGTTCGCTTAACTAGTGATTCACAGTTGGTGATTCGGAAGATTACGGGAAAATATGCGACACACGACCCCGTGTTGCAAAAGTATTGGGAGCTCGCCCAATTTTACATCAACCAAATACAAAGCATTAAGTTTCGTCATAGTTGTAGAAAATATAACAGGCATTCGGACGCTCTATCTTACATCATCTCACAACTGGTAGACCCGAGCATAGAGGGAATTCGTGTTATGAGGCTCCTCACTCCCTCAATCCCAGAAACACCGGACGTACGGATCGAGGTGGCTATTAACATAGCTGATCAATATAAAGAGGGTGATTGGAGAAAGTCGATACACCAATACCTGGAAACGGGAGAGCTACCCAAGGGTCGGCCCGAGATAAATAAAATCAAGAGTAAGCAGGGAGCCTACGAGCTAAGAGAAGGGATCTTATATAGGAAATCCTACTTGGGGACACTTTTACGATGCCTAAGTAGAGAGGAAGGCCACACAATCTTGCATGAGTTACACTATGGCGCCGCCGGAAACCACAGCTCGGGGAGAATCTTATCGGCTAAGGCAAAGACAATGGACTATTTTTGGATGTACATGAACGAAGATACAAAGAAAATGGCGAAAGCTTTTGAAGAATATCAACGGTTTGTCAAGAAAATACAGGCACCAGGAGTACCTTTAAACTCTGTTATAAGCCCATGGCCCTTTGCCAAATAGGGAGTAGACATTGTCGGACCATTACATGTAAGAACAGGGCAGAGGAAATACTTGATTGTGGCCACGGATTACTTTACCAAATGGGTAGAGTCAGCACCACTATGGTACATCCGAGACAAAGATGTCTTCAAGTTCATCTGGAAGAATATCATTTTCCGCTTTGGGATCCCAGCAGCTATCGTCTCCGATAATGGTAAACAACTCCAAGGGGAAAATATTGATCTTTTGTTCAACACGTACAACATTAGGAAGAGTAAAGCTACCCCCATTTACCCCCGGAGTAATGGGCAGGCCGAGATCACTAACAAAACAATCGCCGACAACATGAAGAAGAAATTGGATGGGGAATATGGTGACTGGTGTGAGGATCTATACAACGTTTTATGGGCATACAGAACCACACGGAGGGAAGCTATAGGGTTCTCGCCGTTCATGCTTACTTACGGAACCGAGGCGATTCTACCAACGGAAGGAATGATCCCTACTACTAGAACAGAAGCTTGGAGGCGAAATGTCTCGTCCGATCTAATTTTGACAAAACTCGACGATTTGGAAGAAACAAGGGAGATGCCGCTAAAAAAAATGGAAAACTATCAAAGGAGGTTACAGCGAGGGTACAACAAGCATGTTCGCCCAAGAGAATTCCAACCAGGGCAGCAACTAAAGTTTCTGGCCGAACATAAGCGAGACAAAAAGGGCGGAAAGCTAGCACAAAATTGGGGTGGGCCGTATATAATTGCGTTTAAAGCAGGTGAGGGATCGTATCGACTACTGAGACTCGATGGAAAAAAAGAGCCCAAACCCTGGAACGTCAAGTATCTGAATCTCTACCACCCCTGAAGGGAGGTTTGGAGAAAAGGTGAGCATACTTGTCTTCTATTTCTATAAAACCGTGAGGGGTATGAGATAGGGCATGAGCGACTAATGGTCATTCATACTCGGGGAAACGCCAGTGAGGAAGTGCCGAGGTGACTTACACTCGAATGGTCATTCATACTCTGGGCAAATCCAGTGTGGAAGTGCCGAGGTGACTTACACTCGAATGGGAATTCGTACTCGGGGAAAAGCCAGTGTGGAAGTGCCGAGGTGCCTTACAGTCTCCTGGATATTCGTACTCGGGGAAGTGGCAGTGTGCAAGTGCCGAGGTAGCCTAAGGGTTCTGTTGGTTGGAAACCAGTTCCACAGGCTGATAAGACACGAGGTCTTCTCAGCTAGGTAGCCTACTTACATTTGAAAGGTCGCCCCCATCGCAAGTGGCTGTGACCACTTTCCCGAGATTGGTTGATCGATAACCGCTTGGGGCAGTCGAACCTAGAATTAGGTTGACTAGTACCATTCCACTGAATCCAAGAGATAGTGATGAGATACCCCAATAAGGACATGGCATTGGGCCCGATGACCCTTCTTGTTGGGTGTGTTAGACAGAAAAGGTTAAAGTACTAACATACATAATCAACAATTGCAGGAATGATATAAGAAACAAAAGTTAAAGAGACAATGTCCTACGCCAATTAAAGAAGTGCTAAAAGCATCATAAAACTCCACGAAGTAAAAATTATAACATAAATAAAAAGAACATCATCGGCGACGCAGCACACCCTTTTAAACAAACAAGCAGTGTATTAGAAGTAAAAATGGAAGAGGTGTTCAAAGCGATTTACAACCCATGACAAAGGGTAACTTAGTGATGCAGCACTACAAAAGGGGAATTCAAGCCTTAGGAGGAACATCGCCGGCCCTCTTTTGCGCGATCTCGCGCCGCTTATTCTCCACATACTCAGCAATACCCGTCCGGATCTTCTCATCTATCTCCTCTTCATGGACGACGCGTTCATCCTCAACTTGTTGGGTAAGCTGCAAATTGGCTGCCTCTGCATCGGTCAACTTGGCGCCCAAATCGTCCTCGACCCGCTTCAACTGTCGGACCTTCAGATCCAATTCTTGAGAACGTTTTTGCTCGGCTACAAAATCACAACAATACGAGATTATTCATTGGATATGGTTTAGCAATTTCACAAATACAGAAAATAATCTAATCCTAAGGAACTACCTCAACACATCGTCTATGAGACCTGAAAGGGCTGGTAACACTGACTGAAGTGATTCTACCGACTTGGATAACTCATCCTCGGCCTTGGACAATTTCATGGTTAACTCGTTATAGCATTGCTCATTGAATTCATTACTGGGGTATGACTTCTTATGTTCACTCCACTCATCCATTAAACGATTGCGCGATACTTGGAGCACTGACACCTGCGACCTACTCCATTCTAGTTCACCCACCATTTTGTCAAATTCACCCACTTTGCCCAGCAGATCCCTGTTAGATCGCTCCACTACATCTTTATCCCTCAAAATTCGTCGGAGATCTTCATGAAGGTCTCGGTTCTGCAATTGCAAAGAGTCTACCTGCTGTTCTAGGTCCGCGGCCAAAATAGTTTTCTCAGCAGCAAGGCGTTGAGAAGAACCCAAATGAGCCCGCAAGTTGTCTATTTCTTCAGGGGCATACTCAAACTGATGGTATCGGACTAATTCACCTTGAAGTTCTTCGATATCATCAGCTTGGAGATCTATTTTCCCATCCTTATTTGCCATTTGCCGACGAAGATTCTCCATTAAATCCTTTTCAATATCCCACTTCCTCTTCATGATCCTAAACTCCTAAGAAGCATCTAAACCTATATTATCTATGTCGTCTAGGAGAATGACACTTGACTCAGGATACTGGAATGATAAACTTAATCAACATAAGTGAAGGTTTATAGAATTGTAACACACCTTGAGCATCGGCGAGTTTAATTTCTAGCTCGCGCGCACGACTCTTCTCGTTCTGAAATTGAAGTTGGAGAGATTCCACCAATTGCCTCTCCCTACGACGATTGGCGGCATCCAACTGTACCCGATTAATGATCTGATACAAGTAAGAAAGTTAGAATGGTAGGCGATAATTAGGAAGAAATTAAGGAGTGGGGCATCACCCAAGCATACAGAGTCACTCACAACCGTATCGAGAGTCTGAGACATATCGCCATACATGGGCACTACATCGAGAATTTGTACATCCGTATACGCTCCAAAGTCGGGGGAAGTAAGCGCTCCAAGGGAGTTCATGATAGGGCCAGAGATGGTAAAGGAAGTTTCAACATTAGACGAAGACCCATCAGTAATCCGGGGTAGACGAGGAAGTACTACCGATTCAACATTAATAATCTTTTCCAACTCGGGCGTCTTCATGGGCTCTTGTTTGTCGCCCATATCCTTCCCATCACCCTTATCATCCGAGAAATCCTCGCCGAATATGTCATCTTCATCGGGAATATCTATGATTGGTTTTTTCCTCGGCTGCGACTTAGTAACAACATTCTTGCCTCTAAGAGGATTATGCCTCAGAGGTTGAGGATCAATCTCATGCACATCGGACCTAGCGGATTCATCGTCATTGTGCCTAGGAAATTTCTGCACAAGGCTTCTCGTCAGAACATGTGAAGGCAAAAAATAGGGGAAAGTACATGTACTTATAATAAAATTATTGTGTTTTTTACCTTCCCCTGGTCTTCCTCAACCCTTGTGCCAGCTTCCCTTTTCCTCGACGATGCGGCGACCTTGGTAGAGTCGCCCTGAGACTTTGATGATAACAAATAACCAACTGGCATCAAAACTAACAAGCTAGAAATTAAGGAAAGCAGAAGGAGATACATACCTTATCATCCTTGTCATCATTAACCACCTAGAAAGGATAGGGCTCGGCGGGAAACAGAGGCGAAGGGAAGCTACCATGTAGAATGGGCTCTCGGAAAAGAAGTGGAACTTGGGGATAAATTGGGTCATTTGTATGACGGGGTCGCCTGTTAGAACCTTGGTCGATGGGATTGGCATCCAGCATCATCCTTTCAACATTCTTATGCATAGTTCGGTGACGATGAGGACTAGCAACAAAACCAGGAAGGTCGCCATTGGTTGAAGTACCGGCTCGATAGTTGGCAAGGAAATTGGCAACAATATATTCTGGAGCGTCCTTGGGATTATAGGTCGACCAGTCGGTGGTGAAACCATGACCATCTCGGAGATCTCTCCATTCATCCATAATCCAAAAGGTGTTGCCAGTCCATTGAGTACGATAAGTCTTGAGCTGGGAGAGAATCTCGTAGTAGAAAGGGCTATCAGGATTGTACAATGGGAGACGGAGACCTAGCTCCATCTGGCCATGAGTGATAACCATGCATTCAGCCGACTGCTCGTACTTCTCCATGTCGGACTTCCTCAAGATGTTTTTTTGGCCTGAGATCAGGGTAACTTCGTAATATTGAAGATCGTACTTCTCTTTCAACTTCTCAACGAATTCTTCGTCAGAGAGATCTTTCACTCTTTTCTAGGACCTGCACGAAATAGAAGGAAAACCGTCAGGAAAAATGGATTTTAGGGCGCAATCATCGTACTCGGAGGGACTATCATACGAAAATAGGGAACCAAGGGGAAAAGCGTCAATTTCGGGAAAAACATCATCAACACACTTTTTCTCAGTCATTGAGGGAGAAGAAGCCATGAACGTGAGTAGTGTGAAACTCAGAAGACGGTAAAGAAGGTTGGGACGACGGAAATACAACCACATCTACTATAGCACTCGGTGATGAAGATGTGAAAGAAGAGAATCAAAAAGACAAGGGCTCACAAAAGCAGAGAGTGATGAAAAATATCGAAGAAAATAGTTGCAGTGGCTAGAGATTGAGAAAATGGTGAAGTAGAAGAAATAGAATAGGAAAATGGAGTATTTAAAGGAATAAAAAAGTGTGACCGACGCCGACGGTTGCAATTCATAAAGGGGAGTTAGTGGGAGACTGCATGGAAGAAATCGCGGCATGAACGAGGCCGTGGGAAGATGGGACGACTTTCTTCCACTCGTGTCTATCACACGATAAAAAAAGGGAATAAATATAGGTGTAGAATATCCATAGGGCTAGGTGGAAACATCTTAATCTATAATGTATCCAAGGATGAAGAGGCGATAAGCATAGGATAGAGGATGGAAGGCGCGAGGATTAAGGAGCCATGTGGATCGGACATGATCACTCTACAACTGTTGGACAAGACTCGACTCCAGACCACTGATAAAGATGACAGACGAGACGTATTGGGTCAAACAAGGAGCGGTAGTCAAAGGGATAAGAATATACATGCCATATCGGCCAACTGCAAGGGCGAAAAGATTGGAAGGGCGACATCTCACCAAGAGAACACCCAAAAGGATCGGCTCGGAAGAGAGACTGCTAAGGAATCAAACTACATCGGCCATATTCACAGAAGAAGAGACGATGCAAGCAGGCCCGACAATAGGACATCAAGATAGATATATTGTGACCAACACCGTAGTTTGGTTGTATGTAGCCTCCCCTATAAATAGAAGAACTTGTATCCAAGAGAGGTAGGTTGTAATTTTGGAGAGAGACCTAAAATCGCACTAAATAGAAAGAGAGTTGGGAACTAGTTCATCTTGTAAGAGAGCTCAACTTGAGGAGTGACACCATTGTAACACCTTGAAGTAATAAGATTCATCCTTTCACCCCCGTGGATGAAGGTAATCATACCGAACCACGTATATCCTTGTGTCTATTGTTAAGTTCTTACTTTCACTTGCATGAGTAGAAGATTTCTGTCCTTTGGATGTAGTTTGTAGTAAAATGCATCTAAAATTATTTAGATTTCTGGGATTTATTTTCTTATATGCACGGTAATGGTTTTGCATTTATTATGATTACAATGGAAAAAGAAAATTCACCACTGTTTGTACCCTATTAAAATAGTGTACGTGTGTACCGTACAAGCTATTTGGTGTTAGCCTGGTACGGTTTATTGTGGAAACCGGTGGGTTTATTATGGAAACCAACATGGATTATTATGGAAGCCTATTCCGTTTTATTGTGGAAACCGGTGGGTTTATTGTGGAAACCCACGTGGCTTATTATGGAAGCCTAATTCGGTTTATCGTGGAAACCGGTGGGCTTATTGTGGAAACCCATGTGGCTTATTATGGAAGCCTAATACGGTTTATTATGGAAACCGGTGGGTTTATTGTGGAAACCCACATGGATTATTATGGAAGCCTAGTACGGTTTATTGTGGAAACCCCATGGATTATTGTGGGGCGGTTTATTATGGAAATCCACATGGCGGTGGGTTTATTGTGGAAACCCACATGCCTGGAAGCCTAGTACGGTTTATTGTGGAAACGATGGGTTTATTGTGGGAAACTGGATATGGGTTGTTAGGGAAACCATTGGGTTTATTTTGGGCTTTTATTGCACATTTAGGGGCGACCAATTTGAAACCCAAAATACATGGCGGAAGTTTATTTCGAGGTGTTTTTTAATGGAAGATAACCTAGGTAATATGGTTTATTTTGTATGACTTCCGATTGAATTTTGAAACCGGTGGGTTTATTAGGGAATTTAGGTTAAACCCGAATATAGAGTTGCCCCAAATGGCTTATTTGGTTTGTCGGTAGTAAATGAAGTGTTATCATGACTTCCGATTAGTGATTCTCTTTGGTTTATTATGGAAACTACAAGATATAGATGGGCAAAAATCTTTTTTTTTTATTTTGTTGAGAAACCGGTAAGATATGAAGAGTTATCATGACATGGCGGTAGTCAAGATAGTTTATTATGAAAGTAGTCCCAAATTGGATATGGGTTGTTAAAGGAAGGAAACCATTGGGTTTATTATATGAAAACAAAATCATAGTTATCATGACGATAATGAAGAAACCCTATGGGCACGTTTTTATTATGGAAAACCGAATGTTTTCAAATTCATTAACCAAAAGCCCAAGAGTCTTGAATAATTATTTATTTATAATTATTAATATTATTTAAGATAAATGCACGGTGGATCCTAAATAAAAGAGGATAATTATCTATTTTTTAAATATTTATAATTATTATTCAAGATAATTATTATTTAAGATAAATGGATTAGGATTATGATAAATATTAGGGTTATCATGAATCCTAAATAAAAGAGGATAATTATCTTAAATATTTATAATTATTATTCAAGATAATTATTATTTAAGATAAATGAGGATTATGATAAATATTAGGGTTATCATGAATCTGGATGTTATTTGAGATTTATACAGATGAGAGAAGTTATTAGGATAACTATCAAAACCCTAAAGCTATATCTATTTCTTCCTATATATAGAGGCTAAATCTCAGCACAAAAGGTACACAATTTCTATTCCTTTTCTTAATAACCTACTTGCATAGAACTCTTGTTGATTTTAGCATCGGAGTGTCTTTGTAGGTACCCCCACCATTTTCAATCAACAATTCTTTGGAGAATCTAATCAACGGCGGAGATTCGATCATCATACACATATCTCGAAGATTGTTGGGGTGATTAATTTTGCACTAACAACCACCATTAATGAAAGTTAGAGATTCCGTGATGGTAATTAGGGTTATAGAGAAAACAAGGTTATAAAGAAAACAAAATGAGGCAGGAGCGTAGGTTTGATGATGACTCGGCGAGCATATGCAAATTTCGTGTGGTTAAAAAGGGTAATTTAGTCCCACTCATCAATACATATATAATCGGGTTTAAAAAGTGAGTCGTCTACAATTTTTGCACCCTTAGATCTCTTTTTGTTCTCCCTCTAACATAAATTATCAAAAATTCACTTTAGAAAACACAGTTTTCGTTTTTCAGTCAATAAGGACACTTAGTTTCCGTTGACAATTACGCGGAGAGTGAGTTTGTGTTTGATAAATAATATGGGTTTTGTTATCTTGTGCATGGGTGCACAAGATAACAAAACCCAAATAATATTTTTTAAACTTTTTTTTGTCACACTTCCCTCACACCCGATCGTAACCATCCATTATTCTCAACGACTCTATTTTCTCCACCATCGGATCCCAACGGATGTTTTTTAAATAATTTTTCAAAAATATTTATAAATAAAAACTTATTTTTCTTCTCAAATCACTCAAATCATTTTCCTACAACTTGATTTTTCCATCAAATCTCTCAAATTATCTTCTTTTTTTTTTTTGCTAAATAAACCACTTCCGATTAATTAAGAAAGAAAAGTGTTACAGATTTCTTGAAGATTCTCTTCCCTAATAAGAGTGTTTAAAAAAGGAGGGAAAGAGTCCCAAAGATCCCTAAATCTAAGCATTCTTTCCCGGCGCGCAAGCCGATCTGCAAGTTTATTTCTTACACGCTTAATGTACATAATTCTAAAAGACTTAGTACTAATAAAAACATTCCGACATTGCTCGACTAGGTCACTACTCCTACAAGCTGTGTTGTTGCTGACACCATTGCTGAATTGAACCAACTGCAAACAGTCACTGACAAAGATAACCTTGGAAAGATGCATCTCTTTTGCCCAAGAGATGGCCAAAATTAGTGCAGCAGCTTCAGCTCCTACTATATTAGACATCAATCCAAAGTTTGCTCTAGAAATTCTTATATTTCCTGCAAGATCACACCAGATAACACCCAAACCCATTTTATAATCTTTAAAGTACCCATCTATAAACATAAAATGATTCACCTCTTCACCTGGAAGCTTAAGGGAAACAATAGGCAAATAGACTGAACTAAAATTGGGAGAGATGTAAGAAGCAATCATTTTCTTGATACCTATAATTTTTTTATCAAAATCCAGAGTAACATTTTTGAAAATAACTTCACATCTAATCTTCCAAATGCACCACATAACAATGGACCCAATGCTAGCCCAAGAAACATTATAAGGGGAAACTCCTAAATCAGCCTCATGCTAGTACAAAAAGTAGTCATCAATCTAGTCAAATTCAAAATGAATCAAGTGTTGAAAATATAAAGAAAACCAGATATGTTTCACGACTGAGCATTCTATGAAAAGATGCATAACTGTTTCTTCATGCTGCTGACTGAAAGGACATTGATTATCTGCTTCAGGGTTATAGGAATTCACAGGTAACATACAAGCAAAGAGTTTCCATAAGAAAAATTTAATTTTAGGCAAGCAGTCAACATACCATACTTTCTTCCAAAAAGCAGCATCATCAGGGGAAGGAAAGTCTTTCATAAAGACTTTATAAGCAGTCTTAATGGTAAATTTACCATTATTGGTATGAGACCCCATCACCATATCTTCCTGAGAAAGGTTTATCCTAATAGATTTAATTCTAGTAACCTCTTCTACTGTGAATAAAGAAGTGATAATAGTATCATTCCAACATACATTCTGCATATCAATAAGATCCTGAACATTATTAAAATTAGCGTGATTCCCAGAACTGGAGATCGGAGGGTTGAAACTCCATGGTATCCATTTATGAGACCAAATACAAGTAGAGGCTCCATTATTAATTTTAACAATTGAGTTATCCTTAATAAATTTCAGACCTTTTACAATGCCTCGCCAAATCCAAGAAGAAGTATCTGCAACTTTATCAATTTCCAGAAGGTTCTGATTTGGAAAGTACTTATGTTTTAAAAATTGAGTAAGAAATAAGTTTGGATGTTTTAAAATCCTCCATCCCAGCTTACATATGAAAACCCTATTTGTAGCATAAGATATCCTTATTCCTAAACCACCATTTAATTTAAACCTACATATATCCCCCAGGACCTAAAGTAAGAAGCTTTCCTGGGGTTCTTTTTAGACCACAAAAAAGCTCTCTGAATAGAGTCCATTTTTATAGTAATAGTTTTAGGAAGATGGAAACAAGCCATTTGATAGTTTTCTAAACTAGATAAAACATGCTTTGTAACAATGGTTCTCCCTGCCCCATTGAAATTCGTCTTTTTTGTATTACATAATCTAGTATAAAGATTTTCAATAAGGAAATTAAAGGTGTTAGTTTTATGTTTAGAGATAAATAGCGGAGTTCCTAAGTATTTTTCAGAGATACTAAGAAATTCAAATTTTAGAGTTCTTGCTAAAATCTTAATATGTATATGATGCATTTTCCGACTAGTAATAAAGCCATACTTTTCTAGGTTAATCGCCTGAACTGAAGCACGAGCAAAGATATTAACTACCTTGATGATATTTCTAGCAAAGGAGACGGAAGCCTTGCAGAAAAGCATACAATTGTCAGCAAAAAACAGATGAGATATTGAAGGGCTATTATTTTTAAACTTGAAACCTTGAATCAACTTATCTGCCTCTTCTTTCAACAGAAGTTGAGACAACACTTCCATGCATATTATAAAAATGTAAGGTGACAGACAATCACCTTGTCTAATACCTCGAGAAGGATGGAAAATTTCACATGGAGAACCATTAACCAAGATTGAATACGAAACCGTACTAACACATTGTTCTATCATTTTACACCATTCATCACAAAAACCCAGTTTTTTAAAAACCTTAATTATAAAGACCCATTCCAGACGGTCAAAATCTTTTGAAAGATCAAGCTTAATGGCTAAATAGTCATTTGTTTTTTTTTTTCCTTTTAAAGGTATGAAGAATTTCTTGTGTAATAACAATGTTATCATGTATCTGGCGAGTAGCTACAAAAGCAGACTGAAAAGGTGAGATCAATTTATCCATGAGCGGCTTTAAACGATTAGTAAGGATTTTTGAAATTATTTTATAAATTGATTTAGATAGACTAATAGGCCTGAATTCCTGAGGGGAAGAAGCATTTTTGACTTTAGGAATTAAAGCAATGAAGGAGTAGTTAAGTTGTTTAAGAAGAAAGTGATTTTTAAAAAAGTGTTGAACATGTGAAACAACCTCATCTTGCACTATCTCCCAATTATCCTGAAAGAAACCAGCCTGGAAAACATCTGGCCCTGGAAAGCTCTAAGAATCTAGGTTATTTAGCGTATCTAGAATTTCTTTAGAGGAAGGAATGGCAATCAAAGTGGCATTAGTCTCATCATTTATAATGGGGATAAAAAAACGTAAGGCTTCCTCTATGTCATCAGATGCAGGTCTCGAAGAAGAAGAGATTTTCTTGAAGTGCATCAAAAAGTGATGAGCAATCTTATCTCTATCATCAAGTCAATTACCTTGATCATATCTAATTGTATGAACAATGTTGTACATTTTCCTAAGATTAACCGTATTATGGAAGAAATATGTATTCCTATCATATTGAGTAAAGTAGTTTATCCTAGATTTTTGTTGGTAAAAGCTATGTTCTACCTCATACCAGTAATCTAATTGTTTGGAATAATTCAAAATGAATTGTCCAATTTGCACTGTAAAAGGTTGAAATTGCAGCCTTTCCAACTCGGAGTTAAGTTTACTTATAATAGTTTTAATATGACCGAAAGAGTTAATATTCCAGTGACTGAGATCAACTTTCACATTTTTGAGTTTATTGACAACAACATAAGTAGGAGAACCAACCACTGCTTTAGACCAAGAATTAGACAGAACATCTTTAAACTCAGGATTAAGTTGCCAGCATTTATAGAACTTATACGGAACATTCTTGTTCTTCACCCAATGGAAACATTTAACTAAAATAGGACAATGATCAGAGAAAATCCTTCCTAAGTTTGTTACTCGAGTTTGAGGAATCACTGAGACCCATTTATCATTCATAAAAGCTCTGTTTAGTTTTTCTAATATCAATTCATTCGGTTTCTTATATCTTCTATTACACCAAGTAAAATGGTTTCCAAAGGAGACTACTTTATTCATATTCAATTCAAAAAGTTTTTTTTAACAATATTAGGCGGAAAGGAACTTCCCGACCTACCCCCCCTTTTATCCGAATCATGTAGAATAAAATTAAAATCACCTAAAAGAAGCCACGGGTTGTTATTATTATCATTCATATCACTAAGGAAGATCCACTGATTTCTAATACCCACAGGGTTTAAGGAACCATAAACAAAGGAAATAACACAATTTTTGATAGTAGGAGTAACATCACACATAATATGTATCATATTAAGCGAGCTCCCTAAAATTTCAATGGAAGATTTCTCAAAATAATTAAAAGAAAGTCCTCTATATTTTCCAGTAGAAGGGATGATAATCCATGAATCAAATGGAAAGTGATGTGTGTACTTCTTAACAATTACCTCGCTTACCATGTTTCTAACAAGCATATACCATCTAGTCTATACTTCCTAAAAAGGCTAAATAAATATATACATTTTTTATCGGAACATCATCCATTCATGTTCCAGCATAAGAATTTCATAGTTAAAGGAACAAGTAATGCACAAACTCAGCAATATATGAATCAAACAATTCCACAGGGGGAAAACAAAATAATTATAAAGGAACAAAAATAGTCTGAGAAAAAGTAGAACAAGTGGAATCCCAACTAACATTACTAACAGCTGATCTTAAACCTGATTGTGAACCATAACTTCCAATATTGAAGGAATTTGCAGATGGAGGTGAAAAACTAGGACTAGTAGATAGTGGTGGCCAGCGCGGGGTTGGAATCATTGTAAAGGATGAAGAAAAAGAACTAGCCTCCACATGAACTGATTCAAAAACCGTTCTTGGTCTTTTACCTTTGCATTCAACCACATTATCAGGTTCTCCCAAATTAGATTTTTCAGTAGGTGTCACTAAAACAGAAGAGGCTCGGGGGATACTACCATGAATTTGAGTAATTGGAGGTTCTCTAATGGTCAAAGCAGACACTTAAGGTAAAGCAGATGGAAAAACAAGTGGAGAAAAATAAGAGCTCTTGTTACCAATGCTATTTGACGGCTGGAGACTGACAGAGAAGGCCGAAGGCCTTGAGTGATCTTCACCAATATGAATCAATGACTCACTAGCAACGACATTTGAGTTTGAGCTTTCCCCCGATTCAAATTGTGGCTTTATGGTAGTAACAACAACATGCGTATCACGAGTAGTGGGAGCCAGAAGAGCTCTGACTGAAATCCTTGAATGCAATTCCCTGCATTTGTCCACATCATGGTACAGTACAAAACACTTTTTACATGCCCAAAAAGGCAGTAATTACATAAGACCTTCTACTAGAGTTAAGTACAACTCTTCGGGTAAGTGGTTTCCTCAAGGGTACCATCAGCCTGGCTTCAAACCAGTTCCCAGATGGGGTATCATCCGCAACAAACTTTCTGAATTGATCAAAGATCTCCCTCACTTTTCCTCTATTGACCAAATCAGAGTGAATTGGTATCTGGATTTGCATAAGAGTGACTTCCTAAACCAAATCAAAAATTGAGCCAAGAGCATTAAGAGGTTGTACTGAAAAAAGATTCCCAAGAACTAAAGTTGTCCTAGCAAGAAATGCAATATCTCTATCCTGTCTCTTCTTAAACATTACAACAAACAAGTTTTGATTACCCCTTCCTTGAATAAATGGTTTGGCAATCTTAAAGTCATCTGCTTCAATAGGCCAAATCCTATTAAGGTGATACTTAACATAAGTTTTATGATAGCTCTTAGTGTCATCACATAGCAATGCAGAAAACCTATGTGGAAATTCTTCTACATCTTCATCTAGGTCTAAAAATCTAACTTGAGCAGCTGGAAAAGCCATTGAAATATTAAGATGTTGAAAGATACTAACTGTTTAGAAGATAACTGAGTATGAGTGTTGTGATGAAAATGAATGAATAAAACATGTATAAATATAAGTTCCTCCAGAGCCTCAAAGATAATTGAAGGACAAATAAGCATGAATAAGTGCACTAATGATACAGAAATAACTTTAATGTTGAGAAGATAATTAATGGCAGGCTAGTGAGCATACCTAAGAGTCTAATTTCTTCTCTTAGTAACTCAAATGAAAGAGAAGAGTAATTGAGTTGCATGCTTACAATAATGATTTGACAACTCTTCTTTTATGAAAATCAATTTATGACCGAACAATAACAGAACAATATTCTTTGCTTCAAATCCTGGTTAATAAATGAGAGATCAAACCTGCATAATATTCTTATTCTTCAAGTTCTACTTATCTGAGTAGTTCTCCATAAAACCAAGAAAGAATGACAAGTGTAGATTTTAATCTGACAAAGACACTTTCATTAAGGAAAACCAGAGAAAAACCTTATCAATAACAGACCACTCCGGGATAAAAAATTCTTCATCCATTCAATAAACAAAACAGTAACACACTTTTGATGCTTGTGAAATTTAATTAATATCAAGAGAGATAAAAATTCAATTTCCTATTAGTTTAGTATTTGCTTCTGAGATAACATACTAAAAAGCCGCACCCTTAATATTGAGTTCCTTCCCAATACAGAACAAAGGTTACAATAAGTAATATGTTTAACTAATAAGATTTTCAAATCCCTATTCATGACAAGGTCTCCAAACTAACTGATGGTTCTTCACCCAAAAAAATGCATTAAAAGATTCTAAACCCTTTTCTTTTCTAAAGAAACCAATCAAAGTTTAAGAATCAGTGAAGTAAATTATATCATATCCTTGAACCACATCCTTAAGAAAAAATTAGCCTCTCAAACCATCGATTTTTGATGCTTTACGAATCTCATGATGAATTCCTAAAACCCTATGGCTGCTCCTCCATTAGATCATGACCAACGATGAAAAAAGATTAAAGAAAACTGTTATAAATAAGAGAGGAAATCATGTAAATGATTGAAGAATCAACTCAGAAAATTAGCTGAAACTTGACATAATCAAAGATAGAATAGTAAAGATAAAATTTGGAAAACCCTAACCCTAAATTAAATCATAAAATAGAAAAATCAAAACTTTCCTATTCTAGAAAAATTAACAACAGAATAAGGAAAGGAAATCAGATGCAGAACATGAAATTAAAGGAGAAAACCAAAGAGGTTTGATGAATCAAGAGAGAAATCGAATCGAAAATTTTGATTGACCAAGTCAGCGTCGCCCGACTAATCTCCCTGACTTTTTGACCACTTTAAGATAGAAAATAAAAAACCCTTTGATCTTTTTCTTTTTATTTTAATCTCTCAAATTATCTTCTTAACTCTAAAAGGTTCTTCATTTTTTCTTGCTTATATCTTTAGTTGGTAGACAACAATGTCACAATCTCAAATGCAGAATTCTAAACCGAAAAAGAAGTTCACTTCTGGAAGACAAGAATATTATTATTATGTATTGTGATCTAGAGAATGAAGGGAGTTGTCTGGATAAAAATAAATTCTATGAAAAACTTTTTTGAAAGATTTGTACAAGCTTCTGGTGGAAATCCATTTCATCGTACAGTGGAAGGAATTCATAGTAGGTTTAGCATTATTAAGACAAAAATGGATAATTTTTATGAGTGCATTGCAAGAGTCAATGCAAATAATATGGACTTGGATTTTGGTATGTTATGAAAACATGTTCACAACACTTGTATTTTCTGTTTGTATATAATTTTATTTATGTATATCTTATGGTTCGTTTACATTGATATAGGGTATAATGGCGAGAACCGGATTTTACGATATATATAAGAAAGCCTTTACCCACGATGACGAATTTAAGATGCTTAAAGACATTAGAAATGTAATAGAGAATGAAGATAAAGATATGAATCACGATGTGTGTTCTTTGTCAAGTCAGTGTCCTAATAATACCCCAAATATGTTTTAGTCAATCCCCAAATTTTCAAAATCCATCTTCAAGCTAATTGCTCAAATATTATTTTCAAATTAATTTCCGAACCTGTTCAAAGTCCCTTGCGGTATCCCTTTTCAAAAAACATACTCTCTAAGTACCAACCAAACTACAATACCTAGATCATCGTTTGGTGGATTTAGCAATGATAATACTGGACTCGATAAACGAAAGTTAAAAATTGTTCTTAGAAAGACCAAAGACAGTAAAAGGGCCTCTCAACCAAGAACACCCGCGACACCCTCATCTCAAGATTCCCAAATGAGAGATGCGGGCACTACTGTTGTCGATTATCTAAAGGAATCCCGAATGACAATCGCATCTCATCACCAACAACAAAACAAAATTATGCAAACATTGCTAGCAACAACACAACAACAAATTGCACAAAATCAAAAGTGAACAAGTGGGGGTGAAGTGGGGGTACAACAACCACACCCAATATTTTGCTTAAAAATATGTATGGACAAACTCCAATATACTTTTAAGAGAATCAACAGACAGTCAGACTCAATCCTAAGAAAAATATATCAAAGAGTTATATCTCTGTTTCTTAATGTAATCAGCAAATCAAACAGATAGAAATCCGTGAGCCTGATTAATATAAGAAACAACTTGGACGGTATCAAAAACCAATATCCAAGTGTCAATCAATTTAACTAACAACCAAAGGTTGGATTCCCAATTGATTGAAATTACACACAACCTATGATATTTCTATTATATAACAAAATATAATGCGGAAAAAAAATAACACGGACACCAGAAATTTTGTTAACGAGGAAAACGCAAATGCATAAAAACCATGATACCTAGTCCATATATGAACACTATACTATATTAAGCCGCTAATAGCCTACTCCAAGTTATCTTCGGACTGAAATGCAGTTGATCCATAGATGTAAACTTTGTACTTCTTATATTTTTCCATTCACTGATGTAATCAATGAGATTATAAACAAATTTCCATTTTAATGAAAAGTAGAGGTATTTTTCTATTTCCATCAAAAAAAAAAGATAGGAGAAGGTAGCTCGTTGAATCACCATAATTCCTACATAGGATTTGAGGTAACATTTTTAGGGATTATTCATCCTGCACTATGGAAATTTTTCAGTACTTTACTGTATTGATATACGCATTTACTTAGATGGTCTCTTTTTTATATTAACAAGTAACTAGAAATAACCTGTGTCGTAACTGCACGACATGAGGTTAAAAAAGAGTTGTAATAAATATATAGAGATAACTCATGCCGTAACGACACTGTTTTAGTATGATATCAGACTGGTGTAATTTTTATTTTTTTTCCGAACTTTAAATTAAATCGTGTTCCTTTGCAAGATAGTTTTCTATTTTGTTTTAAATGAAAATAATGTCTATAAGTACATTGTAAAATTATTCATATACATTATCTAAAGACGAACACAAAATCATTTAAGTAATAGTGTGTATGCATATCTCACTTATGAGTTATGAATAAAAATAAACAAATAAATATCATTTCCCATTAGATTCATCATTCCACCACTAAATCCAATTAATGCATGTATGATATATTATGATTTCATTTAATGTTTCTTTGAATATCTTGAGTTAAGATGTGATACAATAATTAAAGATTTAAATTTTGATTCATAATGGGAGGGGTTACAGAAAATACGACCGTCGGATTCTTTCTCTGGATTGAGACTAGGATGGTCCGATACAACGCTTGTCTCTCAAAATATTATCCGACCGTCCAAGCTCAAAAACCCATTCTGTTTTGTATTATAGATGTTGTGTTTTTCAAACTGTTTGTGCAAATCTTGTGGTTGCCTATCCATTTTTGGACTTTCCAATTAAGTCCTTTTATCTTGTTGTAAATTTACAGGCTTTTGATACTTTACCTTAAGTTGGTGTATATCGAGCACATAAATAGCACATGTGCCCATTCAACATGGTATAGTTGAGTTATTTCTTTAAGCATCTTTAGTTGACTGCTCGACCAACTGTTCACCATCAATTTTTTTGGAAAGCAACCTTATATTTTTTATTTACATGTTTGGTCAAAAGCATCACCTAACCATATATGTTGACTTGGTTCATAAGGCATTTAAAACCTTGAACTGGTAATGTCTTATTACAGATGAGATAGTATTCCCGACGTTAGGGGAGGAAGTAAGCCGTTACAAGAAACATCGTGAAATATCTCATCATTTCTCTAGCTTGCAGCTATTTTTGGGATAGTTTTTGTTCATTTTAGTTAAAACCCAAAAAAATATCATAAGTAGAATTTTCTTTGTAAATCAGACAAAATTATGGAAGCATAAGTTTCCGGAATTGAGATGGTAATTTTCCCGGCATAAAAATCCGTCATTAGAAGTTGGAGTGAATAAGGTCGTTGAATGGATGATTAAACACCAGAAGTTGGTGCGGGTCAGGTTGATAACCTTTAAGTTCTCTCACTTTAATCAGGGGGAGAAAAATCAGTACAAGAGAATGGTGCAAATAATCATAACCTAAAAAGGTTTTCCCGCCTTGACTGTGAGGAGAAAGACCGCCGACCGAAGATCGCACGCATTATGTCGACAAACTAAAAGTTTTTATATTGTAGTCAGATAGATGATATACATCACCAAAAGGTCGTGGTAAGCAATATCGACAACAAAATAGGTTATCTAGTTGACTTTTCATCGTGGTCATAGAAAGTTTTGCTGCCACTATAAGTTGGCGCGAAACTATCTCATTTTGTTTTCTCAATCAAGATATTGAATGCAATTGAGGTGATTGGAGATTTCTCATGATTAAATACATGGTTGCAGTAGCTCTTGGAAAATATTTTTGTCACTTGATCAAGGATGCAGAGAAGCTATCTCAGCAGGTTAAATATAATCTCGCAAAGACCAAGTCGTGTGTTAAGACACGCTTGAGGTGTGAATGATTGTCTCATACAAGAGAATTAAATTAATTTTATGATATGTAGTGCTATTGAAGAGAATATAGATAGTGCTCGTGGAGACTATCGGAATATGATCCACATTCTCTAAGTTTATACGTCCTCATTAAATATGAGGAGATGATAATGCCCCTGAAGTGTATATGATTATCGATTATCTACTTACAATAGTAGTTATGTACCCCACTACAGAGGAACATCGACAATGTGATTGGTAGGCATATTATTAAATTGAGGTAGAGATTGGAATTTCTCAAAAAAAATTAGGATCCGACTCACACTGTAAAATTATGAGGCATGAATATTACAAGTTGGTGTTTGAGATGAAGCGCATGGAGAGTAATATAATCACTTTAAGTGCGATTTGAGGGTTTTCTACTGCACTCCATGATTGGTTCTGTAAAACTAAAAGTATTCACCTAAAGTTGATGTGCTTTAGGCGTGGTAGTCCTTGAAGGAATCAGATTGCATCTTGCAATTACTAGTGATTTGTGATTATTTGAATCCTTGAAAAATTAGAGCCTCTGACTCAGGCAGCCACCCTCTGACTCAGGCAGCCACCTGACCTTGTGAATTAAGTCAGGCTTGAAATTAGATCAGAATCACTACTTGAAATAGGAAAATTTTGTGAGCCATGCTTGTGTGTTTTTTATGTTCTTGGTATAAGATTAAAATCCGAATGATTTGATGATATCATCTTTGGCTTCTTAAAGATCCCTTAATAGCGCTTAAATCTGTGCTTGAACTAAGTTATGAGATCTCGTTGGAACTGAAATATTTCTCGGCCAGAATTTCGAGACTATGCTAGCATAAACTTATCTGTATAGACCAGAGTATCACCTTTTTGATACTCGTGATACTTATTGTGCCACTAAAATTAACACCATTAATATGTGATTCCTAAAAGTGGGAAGTGATAGATGTATTGATATGCACGTAGAACTATTACTTTAAATATGGTCCAGAAGTACCATATTAGAATATCATGTGCACATTATCTTGTTATTTCTAACTTTTATTTTGCAGGTTACTTTTTTAAAGGCTAAAGTAGATTATGCCGTAAAAATGAGTTTACAAGAAGCCTTTCATTATTATGTCTGAAATCGGAAAACTAGTAGTGGTGCACCCAGTGCAAGACTTGCAGTAAGTCCTCCATAAACTGCGAATAGTAAAGTAGTTTTCTGAAAGCGGCATAATGTTTGTACCACCAACCGCTTTAAGAAAGTTATGCTTCAGGTGGAGTAAACTCGTAGAATCACTTGCTGAACTTAAACGCGTTGTACTCTTTTTCCTTGACAAAGGTCTTGTTGGAGGGGTTTTCTTGTCAAAGTTTTAACGAGGCAGCACATGCGTGTCCAACACCATTATCGGACGATGTCCATTGTACTATTTTCCTTTAGTCTGGTTTTTTCCCACGTGGTTTTCCAGACGAGGTTTTTGAGAGACAATATTTACATCGACGTCAACATTATTATGAACTTCAGGCATCCAAGTTTCGTCCCAAGCGGTTTTCCTGGCACATGCGTTCAGAATTTTTCCCAAGTGATTTCGTGACGCAGCCTTAACGAATGAGGAAATTTTTGGCGGTGACCAACCTCATTCTGAGCTCAGGTTTTGTCCTAAATAGTCTTCCTAACGCAAAGAGTGAAAGTTCATGACATCCAGTACCACATTAAATCTCCAAGTAATATACTCTTATTCTTTCGACCAGTTTTTATCCATGCCGGATTTTTTCTGTCAAAATTTTGACAAAAGCGACACTCTTATAATGGTGGTCCACAAAATATGCTCTCAGCCATTTAGTCGTAGTTCCGTGCTGCTTCTTTTCCTTGATTATACTTCTAACTAGCACTAATGTGGTAATGTTGTTATGCCGTCACATTTTAAATGGCGAAAATATGGCAGCATACATGGAAAGTAGCAGCTTGGCAATGGATATGGGCTTAAGAAGTTGAAAGAATTTCCCAGTGTGATTCCCGTAAATGCCCCATGTCTGTACTAACTGATGTAAATATCAACTGCTTGCGCTAATTGGGTGAGAAAGGAACATCGTAGATCATAATTGATTTTCCTTTACATTCTTTTTCACTTGAACTACAAAATTATTGATTGCATGAAGAGGTTGAACTCGTGCGTCTTGACTAGTCGTAATAAATAAATTCATAAACAGCCATCTAAATACAGACGCAGTCCAGTATTTTACAAAAAAACAATAAAACCAACCTGGACTGGCAATGAGAGATTGCCGACTTTTCTTTTAATCTTTATTTACAAATACATTAATAACTAAATAGAATAGAGGCTTTCAGTAAAACTTGTTATCAGGGACCGTGAGGAGCGCAGGGGAAACAAGGACTCTCTATCAATCTCAATCTTCTTACAAGATTTTTTACTTCCATCATAGGAATACAAACTGACGCGGTCTTCATAATAACCTGCATACTTTTTGTAATTGTGGCATCGAAAGACTACCATCGCCTCATTACTTCCAGCAACTCCGAAACCACTAATTCCTGAATCACCTTTAAAAGGTATTTGTATAGTCTCCGCGCTCCAATTGCTTTGGCTGCCTTGACAATTCTCCAATTTTTTGTCGATTGATCCATCATCTAACATCCATAACTTAACGACATAAAATTCCATTCGGAATAACAGAGCAACACGTCCACCTAATATTAGCATGTCAATAGGTCGCCTAAAGGATTTTTCACGAGGCTCGTCAAGAATGAAATTAGGAATTGGAATAACTCTAAACATCTCGCTTCCAACATCTAATGCAACTATGACGTCCGGATCATCCCATTTTACCGCGAAGAGCGCACCTTGTTACTCCAATATAAAGTACCATTTGCATACACCGGCTGTCTCCCAATTTCATACGGAGAGAGCACCTCATTGATTATAATTTTGTTCTTCTCGTTGGGAACCATATTGATCTTTCGCCATTTAGTGTCATGACCGACGGTCAACACCTCCCATATTGCATAATCATGGCGTTTCCAGGAATTCCAACGAAAATGTTCGGGTCTAGCACCAAGTCTCCAAAAGCAGAATACTTTGTATTCCTTCTTCTCTGGGTCAAACCCAAATTGATAAATTGGAGGAAGATTATTCTTTATCTCAATTGTGTTGTCTTTATTCTTGATCAGCTTGCCATTTTCTTTTGCTAATAACGTTGATTTGACCCACGGTGTTGCTTCTCGTGTGCTTACATTGTATATCCTAACAGCATATGTCTTCCTATCTATGAAACAAACCAAACCATTTACTGGTCCCAAGATTTCATCATAAGGGAACCATTGATCATCGGTTATCCTAACCTTGCTGATGAAGGCTTCCACTTTTTCTTCCTCATGGCCATTGCCTTGATCAACTATTTCTGCACATAAGATACTTTGACATAGTGTTTTGCTTGCGTCAAAGCAACCACCATGGCTTGTGCGATAGATACCCTTTTCTTGCAACGGGTTTATGTAGAGAAGATTCGGATGTGATTTCCAATAGTTGAAGTGTAAATCAATTAGGTATTGATCTTGTTTAATCATAAACAACCAATGTTTACATACTAGCTTGAACCGCATTAGTGATTTCACAGGCAGTCGGCTTAGAATCTCTATAATTATATCATCGGAAATAGAAGTAGGAAAAGTACTGCCAATGATATCAAGAGAATTACGAACACCTAGACAGTTGGTGTTGATAACCTCTGTGCTTCTCTTCAGCTTTGAAGTACCAGAATAAAAGTGTGACAATACATCATGGTGGAAATCATACCTTGTTATTATCGTCATTGGCAGACTCGAATAACAATCACCGCCGATACTTTTTCTCTTTATTGACAGAAGACTAGAATATTCACAGTCCTATAAGATAAAAACAGATTAAGTATGTTATTCCTATAAAAATATTTTAACCGAAATGGATACAAAACTACTTCCAGTATTGACTTAAACTATTGCTTTTGGATAAATCAATAATGCAGAATCAGAATTTAAACACAAGATTTTTTGAAGTGTGGCTAAACTGCACATACAGGAAAGATTCGCAGATTACAATTATAATAACTCTATGATGATGGGGAAAAATCCCAAAGAAAAATCAACCAAACGAATCTGATCTTGAGAACAGTAATAAACAAAATTGAAGATATACTGAGAATCAAACTTTAAATAATCAGACTTTAAATAACTAGTATATACCTGAGAAAAATTCCAAGTACCCCTGCAAATTATTTCGCAAGATGAACAAACCTAAAGCCCTAGTTTGAGCAAAAAGAAAGAAAGAAACAGTGCAAAGAAATTGAAGAACAATGCATAGTATGCTATCCTATTTATACAAGTTACAATAGTTATCTGTCTATTATTAGGAAACTGAACTTTTATCTGTCTATTATTAGGAAACTGAGCTTAATTTATTTTTATTTCCTATTTTACCACCTTCCTAAAGAGCCTTGATGGGCCTGGGTCAGGACAAAGTGGATTCTCTAATTATCATTGTTTTACTTACACTATCAGAAACTTTAATCACTGAAAAGGAGAAATATATCAAAATTCTGCACATGCTACTTGAGTTGGGATTTGAATGGCTAAAACCCTGCGCAACACAGCCTCAAGCGGTATGTATAAAGGTTGAGAAACAAAGAAATTAATCTGGAGACGGATTATGCGGTAAAAACTACTGCAGAGTTCCTGTTGATTAGAAACTAGCTAGCCTAGATTTTGAAAAAGAAAATTATTCTTCGAATCTTTTGCAGCCACAGGCCCCTCCTTCCCACCTTAGCTGGACCACATTCAATTACAAACTCGTACTGTAGTCTATAAATCACAAACATCCCTCTTCTAGACAAAGAACTACTACTTAAAGAGGTGCACTACATGTTTCACTTTTTTCAGCTGCCAGTAAAAAGAGCATGCACAAATTATACCAGAGTATAAGTCAGTCAGTCTCTTTAAGCTTTTTGATGGTTAAGCTAGCACTTTTCCTAATGACAGCTCAGGTCATTTACCGCTATTCAAATAAACCTTTTTGATTAGTTTGGGCAACAAAATATCATACTTTAGACATTCCGCGTCTACAGACCAAAATATGATAATCAATGGAACATAGAAAAATGCTTATGCAGTTATGCCTCTTAGGTCCGAACAGGTAAAAACCAGTTTCATCATCTTGTAATGAAAGATACACATAACGCGAGGGAGATTAACTAACTGAAAGTTGAAACAGAACTCTGTCCTGTTCTTAGAGCAGAAGTTAATTTCTTAGCTTCACAAAAATAATCCTCAGATTTCTAATATTACCATGTCTGAGAGATCAAAAACCAACCAACCAGCAGGAAAGCTAATATGCATCTGTACCCAGTCGCACAATAAATTAATGATCAGTAAGTAGAGAGTCAAAATTGGGGATTCATTCATAGTTACAGTACCATTATCTTTATTAGTCAAGCATAATTGGTCAAAGTAGCACCGCATATTATTGTAACTAGGACGTGCCTACATACAATTATCAATTTTTCTTTGCCGATTAACTACTAATCTCTAGATCTCTATATCTCTGCTCTATCAATTGCAACTTCAAGCCTAGATATCCTACACATCCAACTAAAAGGTATGCATCCAACAAATTGTAAACACAAAAACATACATAATAATAATAATACTATGTTTCGAGAAATATACCTGATGATCAAGAAGAATCTTTCCCACCACCACCAAGAGGAAACCAATATCTGTCACACCTCCTAACACAATATCCTTGGAAATCTTAGCATCAAAATGAAACCATCCTTGTTTAAACATCTTAACAGCACTTTTATCGCTCAACTGAAAAGCAGCTTCAAAATAAGCATGAGCACCGCCGCCACCATCTTCATCAAATTTCAATTTCACCATTACCGCAATCCATGTCTTCCTCAAACCACTCTCCTCCTCATGAAGTTGAGAATTCGACAAATTATAATCATCATCATTCATCTTATTCTTCTGTCCAACGAAATTCACCATCACTTCACCCGATTTCTCATTGATGAAATGCCTGAAACAGTTTGACACATAACGATCGAAAGAAATCGATTGACAAAAATTCGATTTCTCTTGAATTGAAATTGGTAGGGTTTTGGGATTTGATGCTATATCCTTGAATTGGATCTTCGTATTACTTTCTTGTGTTTTTGCTAAGAGTAAGTTTTGGCTCAGAGACATTGTTTGATTGGAACTCTGATTTTATGATTCGATTAGTTTATGTGATGTTTGGGGTTCGATGTTTTTGAATTTTGATGGCGAAGAGGAAATTTTGGAAGGAGATGTTTTAGTTTTTTTTCCGATTTATATAAGAAATCTGGGCTTAGTGGCCCGCAACATCCACATGGAAACATTACCTTACTTGCGAGCTGCGAGACGGACATACAAACGA